>BRZM01000026.1:292839-347346 GCA_033238685.1 Lates japonicus | reverse complement strand
GGGGGGGGGGGGGGGGGGGGGGGGGGGGGGGGGGGGGGGGGGGGGGTACAGATTCTCTTCTCTGGGTGGAGAAGTTCACTAAACACAACCTGATGTAGAATGGTACAAAATGGTAAAGCTGTGGGATTTGCCAGAGTTCAAAATAACATTAATGTGCATGTTTTTATGTAAGTGTACATTCAAAATACAGAGAAATCTGATACACAACTATTCTTTATAACAATCATACAAGCTGACGGCAGGAAATAAGGGGAGAGAGATGCAACAAGGGTCTCCAACTGGACTCAGACAACAGATGATGTGGTTCATTGCTGGGACCACGACCCAGGGCCACCAGGCTGCCAGATGCTTTTAAAGTCTCACAATCCGAGTTATAATCACTGTTAAACTTGGATACAACTTTCTAAAAGGGGACTGTTTATAAAATGTTTGTAAGCTGGCGCTCTGTAAGAATCAAGATGAAAACTCATTTTGAGTTGCTAGGTTATGAAAAACCCTTAAAATAAACCATCAAATCTAATCAATAAATATTAAAAGTTATTAATAAATAGTTCTTAAAGAAAAAGTTAAGCTAACCGGCTGTTAGGTTCATATTTAAGAGTGATCACCCAGCAAGAAAGTGAATAAATGTATCTCCCAGAAATGTCTGATGTGTTTCTTTATCTCATCTCATGATCTGTCATAAATGTTAATAATTGTTCAATAAACAGAGTTTGGTCCATTTATTCATCAGCAGTTCAAACTGTCAAGGAAGATTTCTCACAACTTGGCAATCCAAAACTACTCACTAATGCTACTGACTCTCTTATTCCCAGGGACTACATTTCAGTCACTGTCATCATCTTATAGAACTGTGTCTCAGCTGTCACTGCATATTGTTCCTGTATATTGCAGGTAATGGAGCCATCGTTGCTTCTCACCCCACCTGACTTTAACAGCAGGCTTTCAATGAATCAGCACGCCAGGATGGAGCTATCCCAGTCTGCACTGAGCCCGAGGTGTTCACTGCTGCTCCCATCTCACGCAGCTATAGGCTCTCTAACTTATTGTTCTGGGCTGGTGGGACCTCTGCAAGATTTACTGCCAGATCCTCAATTGATTACAGCATCTTCTCTTGTTAGACATTTCACTTTGACTGGATGAAGAAAAACATGCCCTCCAGTCGTCCACCGTCATAATTTATGAAACGTGTTTGTACAGATGTCATCATGCTGCACAGTATTTCCAGCTAGGTCAGAAAGGTCTGAGTATCTTTCCAAAACCTCATCTACTGGCAACAACAATAAAATCATATTAGACACTGTTAGACCACTGTTCAGAGGTTAATATTTCTTTTAAACGTGAGAGTAACTGTGGTCACCATGAATTAACCAATTGAACCAAAGTGCTGTAGGTAGGTTTTGGAAACCACAGTAGCCGGTTCACTGAGCTTGTGAAAGAACACTGTGCCACTTTGAGCTTTAGAGGAGCTGGAAGACAGATTTGGTTAGAGCCAGGCTAGCTGTTTCCCTGTTTCCAGTATTTGTACCAAGCTAAGCTAACTGTGTCCTGGTCTAGCTTCATACTTACTGTACAGACATGAGTGATAACTCTCAGCAAGAAAAGGAATGAGCGTAGTTCAGAAAATATCAAAAACAATTCCTTTAATACAGAGAAAATATTTTCTTCATGATATCCAGTGTAGCCTGATCTATTGGTTATTTTTAGTCTGAAGTTCCACCAAGATCCCGGTGCTGGAGCTGGACCATTAGCCTCAGAATGGCTTCTTGGTGACATTGACAGAGCACTGAGGAGGCTTTCATCTGATATAGAGCCATCAGAGCCTAGTAATGATCAACATCACTCACTCTGTCAAAGCACATAGACAAAAGAAAGTGAGCGCAGCAAGAAAAGTTAGTGAGAGGTAAGATCTTTGGAGGGGAGAGGGCACAGGAGGTGAAGGCGCAGGAACATCAAGAGGAAGTGGAGAAGAGGAAGGTGAGAGGAACATGTGGGTAGAAGAGGGGGAGTGAGACAATTTGCTCAGGTACTCTGATACCAAAAAAGTCTTGAGTCTGTCCTGATCCGTGGGTTTTACTTCTGGAGAGTCCAGTGGGCTGCTGGAGATGAGAGACTGCAGCTTTGAAAGAAAATACCCAGCACCTTTACATGACAGGTGACATGAGCGTGACATCAACCCACGACACCTCCTCGTCCACCTGCCAGCATCTGAGTAGGAGTTGCCCAACCGCAGAGGGAAAAGGACTTCCTCTGATGGTGGATGAGAGAGTAATCAAATCAAATTACACAAGGCTGAGAGTTTTAATTCTAGCCCTGGCATTATATCACTCTCTCTGGCCCTGCAGGCCTCTCCATCACAGCTCCAGAGTGATAAATAACTGGGGTAAATAGTAAATCCACCCTAGGCTGCAGTGGGAAGGAGGAGAGGAGCAAGGGAGGGAGGGAGAGCCGAGGGAGGCTTTCTGAGTCTTAATCCCTCGAGTGAAATGACTGCAGTACAAGTCAAGCCCTGGAACCCAAAATAGTCTTTTTCTCTCGCTCTCATTTTCTCTCTCTACACAATAAAGGCCAGACTCTCCTGTCTCGTGAAGGTAAATGGTCCATTACAGTGAAAGCAGAGAAATAAACACTCAAGTGCAGCACTTAGGGGAATCAGGAGCCACTGTCATATTCCCAGCTGGTTAAAATGTGTCCCATTTAAATGCATAATGCCTTAGAGGGTGGAAATAGCTAATCACAACTCATTCTAAATTAGTCTCCACAAATGGCAACCTGGCTTAATCATATTGGAAAGCTAACTGTGTAGAGCGTTATTAGATTATTCCACCTCAGTGAAGACCCAGCATGAGAGCTCACCTCTGCAGGGGGAAGTTGGGCATTATGTGTGCACACCTGCAAATGCATCATGGTGTAAAGATGCAAGAAAGTCATCAGTTTCCATCTGCTCACCTGTAGAGCCGGGATCACCAGGGGGAAATCTGTCTCACAGCCAAATCAGGAAAAGACTGAGGAAGACAAAGAAACAGATAATGTGTGAGATCGAGCATTATTCTGCAAAATGTCATTATTTATTTATTATGTAAATTTGCTATATGTCAGAGAGGCTGCGGCTGAATTGAACTGTGTTAGTGTTTTGTTTGAGTGAATAGGAGCATGTGGAGGGCTGTTGACATGGATCAAACTTTCCCCGCAAGAAACTCATCCAGAGGAATCAATTTTGCTCTTATAATGAGAGAGGGGGATGCACTGCAAAAAATGCTCATCCTCCCAAGTCATTCAGGGACATATTCAGTTAGAGGGATATATTTTTATATTGCAAGAATTGGGCATGAGACAACAATTATTAATTGTTTCATCTTTTTAGCAGACTTGAAAATAATCATAATTAGTCCCACATTTTCTTTAAGCAGCTCTTTTGTGAAGCCCTCTGTGCTGGGTAAATGCTCATGTCTTGTAAAGTCGACCCCTGAGACAAAGCTCCTCTGAGGTCACAAACAAGCTAAACTTTATGTGTAAAATTGGTGAAATACACCTTTAAAATGTTTCTAGGAAAAAGTGAATTCCATTTATAGTTGTTTTAGGGATTTAAAAAAACTGGCAGAAAATACAGTTTTTAATGTGTTTGTGCTGCATTAAACACCTTATTAAGGTGGACAGTTGCACAGTATGCATACACTGTATGTGCACGTGTGTGTTTTTTGTTTTCATGTGGGTTCACTCAGCTTCCCTACATTCACTGAAGCCCATTAATCTCAATCTGCCTGCAGCTGACTGCAGCTAAATAACCATTTCTACACAAATCCTGACCAGCCACCATATAAGCTGCTCTTCTCTGCTCTCTAATCACACCTCCGTGTACTTCATCCTCTGCCCCATCTTCTCTACACTACACCACCCTTTTTATTCACAAAACCACACCTCAGCAGTGCTGTCTGTGCTAAACTGTCTCTGGAGGTCGTATGTTTTAAGGCGTGAATGCAACTGTGTGTTTCTATTTGTGTGCAAGCGTCAGTGTGTCAGTTCCTGTGTGATCAGAATCCATTAGCACTGAACTTGATTCAGCAGAGAAACGATTCTGTGAAATTCTGTGATTTCATTTTTTCCTGTACCATATGCAGAGACATTGTTTATCATAATTTAATGCCTCTCTTGAGAGCTTTCCAGGCGCTGACATCACTTGCCATGAAAATTACCAAATGGGACAATGCACTATTTTTGCCCCGCAATCTAACTGAGATATACAGTAGCAGGTTATTTACGAAGATTGGAAGGTATTAGTCAGCAGATTAAAAAAACCACAGGGAGATGGTCTCACTGAAAAACCCTTACAGCAGCGCAGACAGAGTGAAGCACTCTATTTTGGGGGGCATACTTAATGGTAAAACATGATGAGAAATCTCTATCTGAGTGTTATAAGCTCATATTTCTTGACTTTTCTCATCATCAGAATGGATTAATTTAAATCAGGGCCCCCAAGGTGGGACAAGTGAGTGAGTGAGTGCAGAATCTAAAATTAGGAAAGGGCTCAGCTCTGGACTTGATAGTTCATTCAAAAATTCAAAAATCTCCTGCAAAAGGAAGCACAGGCGATTTGTTTCTAATCAATTAGCAGGATAAACAACAGGTTACCATGGCTACAGCCAGCTCTGTGACGTCAGAGCCTCTTCCCCTGCAGTGGTCCCTGGTGTTTCTGACCTTCAGTCATCTTAACTGCCACACCCACCTGTTCACCTGTTCCCAATTCCCTCATCAGCTACCCAGCATATATACCTGCCCCTTGTCCCTCAGCTAGTTCCCTGTTCTGTCTACATGCCTTTTTGCTTTAGAATACCTTTAACTTTAACCTTTAACTCCACTTTGAGCCATCAACACAGTAAACGTCATGATTACTTTACGTGTCCGGCTAATCCCTTTACACAAGTAACGACATAAAGATCCCAAATCATGTGGTCACAAGTTCCACACTGTTGTATAGTGAAATAGAATTACAATCTTATGGTGCAAATACTCTAATGCCTTAAAAAAGTTTTAAAATAACTGCTTGTAAAATGTATTTTTAGAGCAGTTTTCACACACAAAGGGAATTCATAGTGCAAAACATGGGAAAACAACATGAAAACATGAAAATGTAAAGTAGGAGAATAGACAGGACAGGATGATTCACCAGAATTTAAGGTTCAGTCTAAGGCAGTAAAGTTTTGAGTTTGCAGTCTGGGAGCATGTAGCAGCAATGAGAGATTTGTGGAGAAGCAGCTGGACTTTAAACCCTCCTCTCTGACACACTGGAAGCCAGTCCACAGACCTGAGAACCAGTCGTTGTTGGGAATCTAGCATTACAGTAATCCAACCTGCTCCAAATTCTTCTCCAACATGTCCTCCAACTTTGTCTCTACCCTCTATTACAAGCCATTGGATGTTTCTGGAGTTGGCGTCCCTACAGTGGCAGGAGATATGACACAGATACCTCCTGATGTTAAACATCACTGCTGAAACATAAGAAGTGACAATGTTATGGTAAAGGCTTGGTTAGGTCTGGAGAAACATTGTTTGGGTTAAAATAATGTCTTCATTAATGTTAGAGGACCTTAACCTGTTACACTAATATTCAAGTGGCTTATACGACACATTGTCTGTTGGATGGAAACAGGAAACAGACAGAAACAGACTTTTGCCCCTGTAACTTTCATAGTTACTGCAGCCACTAGAGGTGCTGTCACTGAAAAGTAAAGATGTTTTTGGGGGGAATTTGCTGAAACAACTAATTCTGTCTCACTCTGCTAAGTGTCGCCTAACAATAGAACTATGGGCCATAATAGACTGCTTGCACTGATGATGTACGAGGTTGTTTTTTATGGGAGAATTGTTATATCTTTCACCCGTTACGTTACTTAATATAACAATAATGTTCCGGACTACGACGTTACATTAACTGTTTATCAGCATAGCAGCGTGACCACCTGGCGCATGGCTACCACAAGAACATTAGGTGAAAAAGTTACCCAGCATGCATTGGGGATTCTCCACTACAGATCGCATAGTAACCCAAAATACACAACAAGAACATCCTGATAAAATACATATGATAATGACTTACTTGCAAATTAACATTTGCTAATCAGCACTAACCACCAAGTACAGCTGAGGCTGCTGGGAATGTTGTTAGTTTTGCAGGTTGTTGGTCATAAAGCAAAGTTTTGGGCAAATTTTGACCTGATGGCGGTAGAGGAGAAGTTGGTGCATTTTGAGCACGAATGTCTGCACAAAACGTTCCAATCCACTCTGTAGCTGTTGGGATGTTTCCATGTGGAAAGTGGTGGATCGACTGACCGGCAGACATTGCCATCCTTAGAGCTGTGTCACAGCTGTGGATAAAAATGACATTAATTCATCCCAAAAATCCATGATAAACCTCAAAGAAAAATGCAGAGGACAAAAAGAGTGAGAATAGCATCTAAAATACAACAAAATAACAAGTGGACGGTTTCATCTAATGTGATGGAAAAAAAGAAAAGGAAAAGCTGCTGTATATTCTTATTTTACATGTCACATCTTGAAGCACAATACACAAGAAAACTACACATACACACACACACATACAACCCCCTAGAGATTTATCCCAACCTCCCTGAGGCCAACAGGTTCATTTGCACTCTATTTTAAACCCAGTAGAAATTTTTAATTTAAAACCTGCGAGGAAAGGCTGAATGCATCCATTACCCTGTTAATTGAATTCAAGTGGCGGAAAGCAATTGAGTGAATATGATTTTTTTCCCCCCTCATATCTAGTTTATGGCACTTCTCAACCTGAGACACTGATAAGAGACATCTATTTATATACAAACAGAGGCAGGGAAGCACTGATGATACACTGGCAGCTCGCTGAGTTATGTTACAGAGGAACAGAGGAATCATTACAACAATCAAAAGTACATTAACAGTCCATTTATATGTATATACATACACAGCTGGGTCCAAAAGTCTGAGGCTGTTTTCCCATTCATGGGAAAATATATTTAGATGGCAGCGCAACAATGCAGAACAATGGAGCACTTATTCAGAGCACACACACCAGCAAAGACAAACCACTGCAGCCTTCATCAGAGCAGACATTGCCTCCTTCTATTTGGCCCCTTAAAGCATCTGCAGAAGGGACAAACAATTAAGAGGCAGACTACATTATAGGTCCTCAGATATTGCTAATGCAGAGGAGACAGCCTTGGGAATTGTTATCCCTCTCCTCCCTATTCACGGATGGCAGCTTCACTCTCCGTCTCCCATCTCCTAGGCATGACCCCATTCACACGCTCCACTGGACACTTGCATTGTGTAGCTGCATTGGCTGATAGCTGGGCTATGGAGCCTGTTGAGAGGCTGACCTAACCTCTATCTCTGACACACAGGTGGGGCCCTGAAGAGTGGGAGGGGAGGCTGCTCATGAAAAAGAGGAGGAAGGTGTGTGTGTGTGTGTGTGTGTGTGTGTGTGTGTGTGTGTGTGTGGCTAAGACACTTAAGGATGATTTATGGTAGTGTTTAGCATGAATATTAAGGGTTAGGCAGGTGTTATTTCATATGTTTCTTTTTACAGAGAAATCCCATGAAAATACAAAACCAACAACATGTTAGTTCATCTCTTTGTGCTTCTACTGTCTGTGGCCCTAAAGCCTGAAGCCTACTTGTTCCTCCTGAAGACGTTAATCTTTAAAAACAGCTCACAAATGAACAGTTTTATCTTTCTCAAAGGCTACATTCAGACTAAAATGCACAGCTACATGCAGCTTGAATGAGTTTTCCTTGTATGCTGTAAAGCTGGTAAAGCCCTTTGGAGCAAATTTATGACTTCAGACCTAAAACTGACTTGATTTGATTTGCAAAGACGTGAGTGGGCACAAATACATGCAAATTAACGCTAGACAGCACAAGCTGAGGCAAAGTTGTATGCACACAAGTTGAAATGTTTCAACGTGAGCAAAGAATTTAGGCTTGTCCCAGGTTGTATAACTCCTCTCTCATAATCATGACTCTATGATTGTGGAGAAGTGTCAAACTCAATTGCACAGGGCCAAGAATTCAAAACACAGTTTAGGTCGCGGGCAGATTAGGATAAACATTTATTGAACATACTAAAACTAAAATGTTTTTGAACATAAATAGGAATAAAAACGGGCAGGAATATTATTCCGGAATAAATAAACTTAAACTAAAAACACCTGAAAAATAAATAAAATTGTGACAATTACTTGTGCTTTAAGTAAGCGTTAAAGTAACAAATCAAAACATTTGAATTTCTTTGCTTTTACCTGTCATTTTATCAGGCTGGATGTAGCATCTTTTTTTTGTAACAAGTTCTTATGTTTAGTGAGGTCCTGTGTTGAGATTCTCAGGATGGACTGCAGGTGCTTATCAGTGTGTGCTGTTTTTGTTAGTCTTCGTCACTGAGAAGAGCTTCTCACACAGATATGTGCTATAAACATGCACAGAGCTTGAGCCGCATATGAAGCGGAGCTAGAGGCTGCTGCGGAATGGAGTAGATAAACTATGCGGGCCTGCAGTCTACTTTTGCCTTTAATGTCCCATTACACTGCCCAGCTCAATCAGCTCCATCTGAATCTGCTGGAGTGCAGTTTCCACGTCTGACGGCAAATGGGTTGCGAAACCGTTAAATTCTTTTTGTGCTTCAAAGTCGCAAGCTGTACCAAACTCCAGTGCGCGGTCGCTCAGTTTATCAGCAAAGTGCATTTGATTACGCGCCAGTTAACAGCAGGCGGGGGCGCTGCATTATGGATCTGTAGTTGTGTGTTATCAGTGCTTCATAGCCGGGCCACTAATGTCTCTAAAATGATCTCCTTGGCCGGATATAATTTACCGCGGGCCCAATGTAGCCCTTGAACCTTGAGTTTTGACATGTGTCATAGAAAGCGAGTGGGAAAAGAGAAACTAACAGAAAATGGCGGAAATAACTGGAATTGTGCAGTTACTCTCCACGTATGTACATTCCTAGCTGGCTGCAGCTAACATCTGTAGAGTTAATGCAGCAGCTGCTGGGTGAATAAGCACAAACTGTAAAACACTAATTTGCTGAATAACATTTGTTGGGAACCATTTTCAATGCAGGTTGATACACATTTGGTGTGCTAATAGGTATCATATTGACCTGAACTAAGACCACCCGCCCTTATGGAAGACTTTTACTACTCACTTTACTCAGATTTCGTAATCCTCATCATTAGGCCTCCTCTCAGATAAGTGACACATAAATACAGTCATAAGTAGCCACATTAGTGCATCAGTCACAGAATCACAGTCTCTCCTCTCAGACTGTTAAAGAGTAGAATCATTATTTTCTCAGACTTTCCAGTGTCTTTGAACTTATCATGTGACAGCTGTAATTCTTGGCTGTTTGTGATTTTCATTTCTGCAGTAAAAGGCTCAGGAGAGCGCAGTGAACTTATTTTTCCTCATCATGAATTTTATGTAGGCTGATACAATATTTAGCACAGGACAGTGTCATTTAGGACTGAGACAAAATAAGCTACAATGCCCATATGGTCATTAATATTTCTTACATTTTAGAATTGGTCTTTATTTACCAATTTCTGTTTTTAGATATATTTTGATATTGTATATCTATCACTGCTTCTCATTGTTTGTTCTATTATTTGTTAGTACTGATGTCAACTATACTGTTGTACTTTAACAAAAATGTGTACAGCACTTCAGTCAACTCAGCTGTTTTAAACATGCTTGATAAAAACTTAATTTGATTTGAAGCAACATATTACTCCAGTGCAATAATGTGGCCAATTAGTATTTTGATGTCTCAGAGGAATAAAAGTAAAGAAATACTTATTACAGTTCAATTCATTTGCTGTTTCGACCTCTCTATTAGGATTTGACAGCAATAGAAAAAAATGAATATCTCAGCCTTATTCTTTGAGTATTTGAAACACCTTTGAGGCAAACAGCAGTGTGGGACAAGAAAAGGCTACCACACACCATAGCCCCAAAACCAAAAGATGCTATATCCTCTCTTTATCTCTGTATCTCTATCGATCACAACCACACACTACTTTTGTACCTTCTCTCACTGTACGAACCAGGAAAAGCAACAACCTCATATCTGGGGACAGGAGCAGTCACAACCACAGAACAAGCCCAGTTCAGCTTCCAGAGATGCTAAAAAAGGCCATTCAGACTAAAATGCACAACTACATGCAGCTTAGTAGGTTTTCCTTGTATGCTGTAAAGCTGGTAAAAGCCTTTAGACAATTTATGACTTCAGACCTAAAACGGCTTGATTTGATTTGCAAAGGCATTGAGTGGGCACAAATACATGCAAATTTAACGCTAGACAGCACAAGCTGAAGGCAAAGTTGTATGCACACAAGTTGAAATGTTTCAAGCGTGAGCAAAGGATTTAGGCTTGTCCCAAGGTTGTATAACTCCTCTCTCCATAATCATAGACTCTATGATTATGGAGGGGAGTCAAACTCAATTGCACAGGGGGCCAAAATTCAAAACACAGTTTGGGTCGCCAGACGAACAGGATAAACATTTATTGAACATACTAAAACTAAGTATTTTTGAACATAAATAAAGACAAAACAGACGAATATTGTTCCGGAATAAATAAACTTAAACTAAAAAAACACCTGAAAAAATAAATAAAAATTGTGACAGTGCTTGTGCTTTAAGTAAGCGTTAAAATAACAAATCAAAACATTTGAATTTCTTTGCTTTTATGTCATTTATCAGAGCTGGATGCTTGGCATCTTTTTTGTAACAAAGTTCTTTATGTTTAGTGTGAGGTCCTGTCTGATTCTCGGGATGGACTGCAGGTGCTTGTATCAGTGTGTGCTGTTTGTTGGTCTTAAGTCACTGAGAGAGAGCTTCTCACACAGATATGTGCTGCAAACATGCACAGGCAGGCCGCATGTAGGCGAACTGGGGCATTGCTGCGGGAATGGGTAGATAAACTGTGCAGGCCCTGCAGTGTCTCTTGCCTTTAATGTCCCATTACACTGCCAGCTCAATCAGCTCCCATCTGAATCTGCACAGGTGCAGTTTCCCGTCGGCAACAAATGGGTTGCGAAGCAATTCGAAATTCTTTTTGTGCTTCAAAGTCACCAAAGCGCTGTGCAAACTCAGTGCGCAGTGCGCTCAGTTTATCAGCAAAGTGCGCATTTGATTGCGCACTTGATTAACGCGGGAAGCGGGGACGCTGCATTATGGGATCTGTAGTTTATTGTGTTATCAGTGCTTCATATCGCCGGGCCACTAATGACAGTAATATAAAATGATCTCGCGGGCCGGATATAATTGCACGCCGGGCCCAATGTGGCCCGCGGGCCTTGAGTTTGACACATGTGTCATAGAGAAACGAGTGGGAAAAAGAGAGAAACTAACAGAAAAATAATGGAAATAACTGGAATTATTGCAGTTACTCTCCACATGTGTACATTCCTAGCTGGCTGCAGCTAACATCTGTAGAGTTAATGCAGCAGCTGCTGGGGGTGAATAAACACAAACTGTAAAAACACTAATTTGCTGAATAACACATTTGTTGGGAACCATTTTCAGCTGCAGGTTGATACACATTTGGTGTGCTAATGAGTATCATATTGACCTGAACATAAGACTACCCGCCCTTATGGAAAGACTTTTATACTCACTTTACTCGAGATACCATCAATCCTCATCATTGAAGCCTCCTCTCTCGAATAAGTGACACATAAAATACAGTCATAAGTAAACCCACATTAGTGCATCAGTCACAGAATCACAGTCTCTCCTCTCAGACTGTTAAAGTGTCAGAATCATTATTTTCTCAGACTTTCAGTGTCTTTGAACTTATCATGTGACAGCTGTAATTCTTGGCTGTTTGGCAGATTTTCATTTCTGCAGTAAAGACGTCAGGAGACGCAGTGAACTTGTTTTCACTCATCATGAATTTTATACTTGGGCTGATACAATATTTACAGCACCAGGACAGTGTGTTTGGGACTGAGACAAAATAAACTACAATGCCCATATGGTCATTAATATTTCTTACATTTTAGAATTGGTCTTTTATTCTGTTTCTGTTTTTGAATATATTTTGATATTGCCTTGTATCTTATCACTGCTTCTCATTGTTTGTTCTATTATTTGTTTAGTACTGATGTCAACTATGCTATTGTTGTGCTTTTAACAAAAATGTGTACAGCACTTCAGTCAACTCCAGCTGTTTTAAACATGCTTGATAAAAAAACTTGATTTGATTTGAAGCAACATATATTACTCAGTGCAATAATGTGGCCAATTGAAGTATTTTTGATGTCTCAGAGGAATAAAATCACAAGAAATACTTATTACAGGATCAATTCATTGCTGTTTTCGACCTCTCAATGGGATTTGACAGCAATAAGAAAAAAATGAATATCTCCAGCCTTATTCTTTGAAGTGTTGAAACACCTTTGGAGGCAAACAGCAGTGTTAGGACAAGAAAGAGCTACCACACCACCAGCCCAAAACCAAAAGATGCTATATCCTCTCTTTATCTCTGTATCTCTGTCAGTCACAACCACACACACACTAACACATGCCTTCTCTCACTGTGCGAACCAGGGAAAAGCAACAACCTCATATCTGGGGAACCAGGAGCAGTCACAACCACAGGTTTCAAACCCAGTTCAGCTTCAGAGATGCTAAAAAAGCTGAGCAGATGGAGGGAGAGGGTGAGAAGTGAGGATGTTTTCAGTGGTTTAGAAACGGGGTCACTTGCATAACATAAGTGTTTAAGAATTATTAACACTCCTGGCATGAAAGTATAAGTAAATCCAGAATGTGCATGAAGAAATGGCACTTATCGTCATGATGAAAGAGTTGGTGATAAAAAGGGTGACTGTTCCCATTCGTGACACAGAAAAGAAACTTTGATCTTACAGACAGTCTGACATGGCACGAAGGCACATACATCACACCCACACAGTTTAAAAAATACTCCTCTTAAAAGTCTTTTAATCCTATATTCTCTTTTAAATTTGTTTTAAGGTCCTCTTCAAGAGACGTTGAGGTTAATTCCACCATAAACATTTTTGTTCCAAGTTCCCTTAAATCAGACGAGGCACTTCATTATCAATTACCTAAAGATAATTCACAACATACAATGAAAAATGCATGTGTTTTTTTTTTTTCACTTGTTCTTCACTGTTCTGTGCAAGAATGAAATCAAGTGGGAAATTAGTGCCGCACACAGCAACTCAGACCTTTCTAATGACACATTATCAGACTGTGATTTGTTAAGCCTTTAGGTGTCTTAAAAAAGGCTGTTGCTAACAAGTGGCTAAATGAGACTACAGAGGTTTGCCTAGTGGCCTAACATTAGGTTTTTACCTCTGGATTGTATTTAAGCTTCAAAAATCATAACAGTGGTGTTCAGTTGTGAAGATTATTTTGCTGAGCAAAACATCCTAAACTTTTGTTTATCACATTAAAAAATCCCACTGTTTTGTAACGGGAACCAGGGTCATGCTAACTTCAGGGCTGGGCTACAAAAATGTGTCATCCCTGCACCTCTCTGGATGTATTCAAGAGAACTGCAGCTGTCTAACATGATTTTCTGATGAGACGTATTTGATGTGCAACATGTGTAACATGTGCATCACAGTAGAACTGGAGGACTGGTTTTACTCTTGTTTCTTGGAGTTGGTATAGAGTGATCTACAGAAATTGAGGCATTTATCTCTCTAGCATCCAGAGCTACTTCAGCATGCTGTTAGTGTAGAATAGCTTTATTCCAAAGGAGAAGGGTGGTAACATCTATTCACATCATCAGCTATTTATTTGGTTATTAGTTTATCCAGAGAATTGTTTCTAAATCTGTCAGACAAAGCACATCAACAGCATAATATAATAATATAATTCATAGTACTGGTATGTTTGGCTCAGTGATGCCATGTCTGCATGTTTGAAACCAGCAAGGTTTCCCATCTTTGCTGCTGCTCCTACTGTTGCCTGCTCAAGGGCTGAGGCAAAAGGCGGAAACTGCCGATCAAGATCAGCAACAACCACATGTATCTCTGCCTACAGCCACAGCCATCCATTTTGATCCTGAGCAAACAGCCTCCAGCAGCCACCCTCAGCCTCCACCTGCAACTTCTGACACCCAAATGTCTCATACAGCCTCCATTGCCTACAGTCTCAAACTTCAGCAGCTGCCAACGACCAGCTGCAGCCTCAATTTGCACATGCATCATTTGCCAGCCAGCCTCAGCTTCAGCCACACTATGGGAAGGAAGATTTAACACTGTTTGCCCAAATACCACAAGTTCTATGCTTCAACTAACTTTATTTAATTTCTAAAAATTGAGGTCATGAAAATCTACTCAAAACATAAACACATCAGCCGGAGTCCTGGAAATGTTTCAGTGTTTATATCCACCATGTTGTCTTCTCTTCACATTGTGAGTTTGTGTGTTTGTTACAGCCACAGCACTTCCTGCTCCAGAAGCTGGGGATTATGGGTAATATACACAGTTCAGTGAATGGGACTTTTTCTGTACATGAAAACCACTTAACTGCTCTGACTCAGAGCCACAGCAGATTTAATTTCCACATGTGGCTGCAGAGGGCGCTGCTGCTCAGTGAAGTTACATTTTGTTGCTTTAAGGTGACTGAGCAAGTCAACAGCTATCATTTACTTATATGGGACGCAAAGTATTAAAAGAAACTCTAAAAACTTATCAGCTGACAGAACCTTGTTGACAGATTTGCAGAAAATAAGAGCTAGAAACTCATTTGCCATCATTTCCTGCCCTTGGTCCTTTTTGTACATGTATGATTACTCTGTGTTGAGCTATATTATTGACAGAATCTGTTGCCTCTGGTCAGCTATGCTCTGTATAACCCTGTCTCCCTCCTTTTACCACTGTCTCTACCTTCCCATCTCCCCCTCTATTCCCTCTCATTCCCACTGTCTTCTTGCATTCCCCCACCTACCGACTCCCTCCCCTTTCATTTTTGCGCCTTCCTTGCGATTTCTCTCAGTGCCAGCTCAGGCCTGACATTTGGTTTCATGCTGCAAGCAGCAGGACAGATAGAAAGTCAGATAGAGGCAGTAGCATGGAGGACAGTGGGTAGAGGAAGAAGAGAAAAAAGGTGGTGCTACTAAAAAGGCTCAGTAGAGAGGAGAGGTGATAACAAGTTTGATGGATTTTAATGAAGAGGTAACAATAGAGTGGGGTGAGTGTATGGTAAGAATGGGGGTAAAGAGATGGTGATGATGAGGATGCAAGAGCCAGACCAAGAGTGACTGAAGAGGAGATGGAAAGAAGGAGGGAGGGAGCGAGGGAGGGAGGGAAGTAGTTTCCATAGTAACCTGTAGTTGTGTGAGTCTGGGGTGAGGTGGGAGGAGACAGGAAGGTGGAGAGAGAGAGACAGAGATAGAAGAGTTGTGTCTTGGTTTAATTGCTGCTCTCCAGCCTAATCTCCCATAGGCCCCATGAATCCCTAACAGCCTCCTCTGTCCATGAAGAAGGCTCTGCAAGGCTCTCCTCAAAAACTCGTTCACTGTGTTGAACTGCAGTCTGAGGACAGAGTTTATAAAGCTTATAAGCCTATAAGCTAGACCTACAGCTGACTGTGGTATTCACTACTGATGACAGATAATATAAAAAGGGAGAAAAAAGAAGGGAGAGAAAAAGACAAATGCCACTGCTCTAGATGTGTTGCAGGGCAACTCCACCAATTCTACACATCAAAGTCTGTTTACAGGCCTTGAAGAGGACCACTGGATCTGCAAAAAAAAAGCCTGATGACTTTTCAGGAATCTGAATCTGTGACTGAACTGTCAGCGTTCCAGTTGTATTGTGGGTAATAGGCGAGAACAAAGAACAGCGTTTGGAGTGAAAAGATCTCTGGTTCTGCCGCATCGATTTAAAACTGCATCAGTAGCTTCAGCCAGTTCTTCAAAGCAGCATAAGTTTCCAACAGTAAGCGAATGATTCGCTTACTATTGTAAGCATCAGGCCATGTCAAGCTATGCATTCACAGGGAATGCATAGCTTGACATGGCCTGACGCTCAGCGGTCATGGTGATGGTCTTCAGTTCAGTAGTATATTCAGTGTGTTCATGCACTGCAAATTGGGTTGATAGAGCAGTGCAGGGATGATGTATTTCTGTAGTCCAACCCTGAAATTAGCATCAGCCTGGTTCCCTCCACAAAAAGCCAGTGGGATATTTTCATTGTGTTTTGGATTATTCCAGAAAATAAACTGTGAGCAGCTAAAGTTTGATCCTTCCAGGTTTAGTTGATCAGATCATCTTCACAGATGAACACCACTGTTCTGATGTTTGAAGCCTAAATCCAATCTCCAGAAGTAAAAAGCTAATGTTAGGCTATAAACCAACTACACCACGGTCACATGACGTCAACGTCTCCACCACTAAGCTTCCAACTGGTCATTTCATTTAGCTCTGAGCTCTTCTACAAAAGCCTTTCTTCTTAGAAAGTTAGTGAGAGTTTGAAAGAGCGTGAGTAGAAACACAACGAGGCTGTAAAGGTGGACTGGTGAGTAGATGGGTTTTCATGTTAACGTCCCCGACAACCTCTGTAGTCTCATTTAGACACTCGTTAGCAACCGCCTTTTTTAAGACACGTAAAAGCTTCAAACATCAGGAGTGGGGGATTTACTGACCCATTTTATGTCGGAGAATAAAACCTGAAAATGTCTTGAGCTTGTGTTAAAACCACAGACCTTATTTCAGACATTTAACCAGAAACACACTGACTTTGGGACGAGGGAACAGGAAGTGCTAACATGCTAACCTAAATCTGGATTTTAGGATCATTCCTGCACCACTCCATAGCTCAGCAGTCTTTAACAGTTATCAGATTGTTTTTGTGCCTTTCAGGACTGTTGGTACGTGTACTGAACCTCTCTGTCTTGTGTGTGTCGTTCTTGAGAGCATGGACAAAGCAACAAATTTTGTCATTTTACTTGTGAAATCAGCTAAATTGTCACCTGGACACTTCAGTTTTTGTACAGACCTAACAAACAAGATATAACATGTTAGTCAGTGAGTTTTGGAGATGCTGGTAGGCACATTTTGTTACAATTGCACAGAGCCAGGCTAGCTGTTTCCAGTCTTTTTGCTAAGATAAAATAGTGTAGCAATATTTACTGCACAGATATTAGAGGAATATCAATATTTTCATCTAATTCCTGCTGGATTTGGTGTTTCCCAAAAGGTCAGTCTATTCCTTTAAGTTGGTTACTAAACCTTCTCTCCCCAGGCATCTCATTATCAGGTAAATAGGTTTGCTTTTGTGAGCAAAGCCATGTGTGTATGAGGCTCGGTGGATGATTTTATCTCTGTACTGTGATCAGCTGTATGGTCAGAATAATGACTGACTGATGTATTTTTGGCACCTTTTTCTTCCTGCCTCTACATGCACAGAGGGTCCATTTGTACTGATTAGAAGTTAATGGTGTGGGACCCCTGTGGATTTTCACCCTCAAGGCATGTTAGAGCCAGTGAGCTAGCTGCTAAATGCACCACACTCTTCACATTTTGGCAGTAGTTTTGGGTGAATGTGTGTGTGTGTGTGTGTGTGTGTGTGTGTGTGTGTGTGTGTGTGAGTGAGTGTGTTTGCAGTGAGTGAGTCCAGCATGCACGGCTGTGTGTGCATGCATGTGTGTGGTTTTTAATAGCCTAATTCCCTTCAGAGGGGGGGAGAGAGGCAGTTGCCCAGGCAGTCGAGGAGATAAAGCACTCAGAGCTCTCTGAGATGGTTTTACTGCAGCACACACCAACAGCACCCAAATCCAATCCTTACTTACTGCCTTCCTCCCCTTTGAAGCCCCAGCAGAATCTGTTTGAATATTCCAGTGTGGGGAATCTCCTTAGCTGCTCTGTTTTCACTGCTGACCTGAATCCCCTGTTGTTTATGCTTTCAGCTCTGGGATTGACCGGTATGTAAAATGACAGCCATTTTTGTTTGTGTGCATACATGTGTGTGTGAGTGCACTATGTGGGATTTTTTCAGTACACAGATTATTGTATGTGTCCCAAGGGTGAGGATCACACACACACAGACCAAGTTAACGTCATTTATCTTGCTGAGCGTTAGATGATAAGATTGACACCAACTTTCACATGTGGTGGCTAAATATGAAGCCACATCCAGGAGGTGTTAGCTTAGCTTAGTATAAAGACTGGAAACAAGGGGAAACAGTTAGCCAGACTCTGTCCAAAGGTAGACAAATGTTATATTATATGTTATGTTAGATGTTGGACTATTTCTTGGCCAGATGCAGAGTCAAATCAGCTGCTTCTCCCTGCTTCCAGTCCTCATGCTAAGCAAATCTAACCTACAGTTAGCTGTAGATTCATACTACTACACAGACAGAAGAGTGATTTCAATCTTTTCTACCTAACTTCAGCAGGAAGACAAACTGCCCTTTAGGGGTTCTGCAGAGGGTTATAATTTGACCCAACCAGTATCCATGACTTTAAGCTCTGTCTGACTGAATCCTAAACTAAACACTTGAAATGGACATGTTAACAGGATGTTTTCAGAATCAGAGTCAGGACTTTAATGCCAAGTAAGTTACACACACAAGGGATTTGTTTTGTCCTCTTTAAGACATGAATGTGACTGTCAGGCGGTAGCAGTGTGACACAGGCGGAGCAGGAGGCAGAGGCAGAGTTTACAAAAACAAGGTCCTTTATTCGAGCGGGTCGGCACACAGGTAGGCAGAAAGAGAAGGCACCACCAGAGGACTAAGCTGAGGCAAGGTCAAAAATACAGGTATGGGTCAAAAAAACTATGGCTGGGTGAGAGAACAGGTTTCTTAACTAAAAGGCTGGTAGGTCTGGCAGAGGCACAAGACTTAACTGGCAGGGAGTGCAGGGAGACACAGACACTAAATACACAGGGCAGGGCAATGAGACAGGTGAACCACATTAGGGCAGGGTGGTAATCACCAGGAGGAGGGAGCACAGAAGGAAGGGGAAGACAAGACACCTGAAACAAGAGGGAGGTCAGTGATAATAAAATAAACAGGAAATAAAACAAACACAACAGAACTACAAAACAAAAGCCCTGGCTCAGAACTGACACCCTGACAGTGACATATCTATTCAAGGAACTACCATCACACTGAAAATCAGGTGTTCCCAAGTAGCCTCTCTCAAGGCAGAGTGAAAAGCCAGCTGTCATAGAGATGGAGTGGAGACACAGTGATAAAATGCAGGATTGAACACATTTTCAGACAGTTAATTCTGAGGGAATTCCTGGTGGTTGTATCTGGTGTTGTTGGTAATGAAAAGTGACATAAATAGTTGTGATGAGAATGGTGAAGAGCTGAGTCGAGCCAGATGGGGAGAAGTTTTCCAGAGCTATTCGATCATCTGACAAGCACCTCTGAAGAAGCATACTGGCAGCTTAACTCCCTTGTTTTGTTTGATGCCTCCTGCAACGAACTCTCGCCTGCACTTTGGACACAGTAACTTGTTTTCACTTAACCCACCCACCTCCTGAGTTACGCCTTAGTCCTTTGGCTGCAAAACCAAGCCTTAACGAATCTTACATTACCCACAAAAACAGCCCTAATCTGACCTGATAACACAATACTTTTTCATAGAGATGAATATTTCAAACTGTTGTCTCTGTGGGTATCTATCAACACATCTGTTTAACTAACAAAGACATCGTAAAGACAGACAAAGACATTTTTTTACTGGGTCGGAAAACTGACCATTCCTGACTGATTTAAAAGGCTGCAGAGAAGACAGAGGAAGGAGAGGATAAGTCATATGAGAATGTGATGGAAAGCAGTGAGAAGAGAGGAGAGAGGGTGGAGAGCTGCAGGAGACACATCCTGGCCTGAGGCTGATCACAGGGGTTGAAAGTGATGTGCCCATCTGTACCAGCCTCCTCTGTTGTGTGCACTGTATGAGGAGTGCACCACAGAGCTCAAGGTTCCCACTGGCCAAAATGTGACGCGTCTCATGCTGGTGCTGGGTTTATAGAGATGCCGCCACCACGAGGATCGTCTCAGTGTTTATCATGATGTACTGCAGCACAGATATTTTTGTAAAGGATAGAGTAGATGAAACTGATTGGTGATTGGGCAGTTTAAATCATGACATTATAGCAACCTGAATACATTAATCTATCACATGGACAATTCACATATGGGCTGTCCAAATAGAGTATAATAATAAATGTCTCTGCCTGTGGTATCTGCAGGAAGACAGTCCTCTACAACGCCACACAAACTGTGCAACATATCAGGAGTTAATCCTGGAGGAAGAGCACACAGAGCTGCAGCGAAACAGAGATGTAGACAGAGGCATCGGTGAGTCTCAAAGAAATTATACTGATGCATGGTTTTCAGAAAGGCAGAGAGTATCTAGGTTTAACCACTGTAACTAGCCGTCAGTTGTTTAATAATAATACAATAATAATAATAATGATAATGG
Organism: Lates japonicus; assembly: GCA_033238685.1. Taxonomy (NCBI): domain Eukaryota; kingdom Metazoa; phylum Chordata; class Actinopteri; family Centropomidae; genus Lates; species Lates japonicus. The sequence goes on along the minus strand of BRZM01000026.1, from coordinate 326,879 downwards.
ACTGATTTATATGAAACCAAACACACAGTAAAGCTGAGGATTTTACAGGATGTTGCTGCCTTTTTCACAATGTGTGAATGGGTAGACGCCTGTGATCAGATCAGAACTGGAGCTACTTCTGTCTGTCTTTGTACAGGAGGAGTAACATGGCTGTGAGCAGGGAACAATGCTTACTGTTTAGTACATACACACATATGTCTATATAGACGGGTGACAAATATAAAGGGAAAACCTGGAAAAGGACAAGATCACTGGGTGGTTTTATGAGTATGAAAATGATGTGAATCATATGTTATCATCAGATCTCAACCACTATGGGAGATTTTGGACCGACGTGTTGGAGGGAATATAATTTGGATGAATAGTGTCTCATTCCTCCAGTGCAGCTGCAGAAACTCAGAGAATCAATGAGAAGGTGCCTTGAAGATGTGTGTTATGTTGGCTTTTCCTTTAATTTGTCACCTACAGTGTTTTAAACATTGTCTGTACAATAAAGACCTGGAAGGGAAAGAGAGTACACAAACACACATGAGTCTCACAGCGGGAGAAAACACAAGAGATGCTCAGAGAAGATGAGAAGCAGTAGCAGTTCCTTTCTTCTATGTCATATATGACAAATAAAGCCTGTTTCATGTTGTTTTGTATTTAAAGTTACACACAATAGATCACAGATAAATATAAAGAACATCATGTGCACAACAACCACAGTCTGTGCCAATACCAGAGGTTGTAATTCAGAAATATGAAACCACCATGAGCAAGTTTTTCTAGATTAAAAGTTCATTTCATAGAGGTGATGGTTAAAAGTTTATGTAACTTCCATCTATAATATCACAATATCACATCTATTTGTCCGTCATTATGAGACAGCTCCTCACTCTGGTACCCGTGGTGCTCTGCTGCCAAATGTTGCATGTTGTTTTTCTGAAAGTCTACTTGTCTGTAATAATTCATGAGAAAAGCAAGTAGATATGTAAAAGCCAGCAGAAAGAAACAGATACGTTCACATCTACTTGCAGACTTGTGCTCATTCAGAATGCTTCATTACTTTACATCTGATGAGTGTGATCCCAGAGGCACATTACCATTTCACAGAGTCCCAGAGATGTAACAAGGGCACACCTCAGTCTGTCGTCCTCCTCGGCTCCACAAACTTTTATCTACTTAGTGTGTACTCCATCACCTACAACATGAAAGGAATGTCACCACGTACAGTGTTTAGGTTTTCATGTTTTGAACATTTCTTATCTGTCAGTCCACATCTGCCTGTCTGTCTGTAATCTCTACTCAGTTCTCTTCCTCTATTCTTTGGTATCTGCTTAAATCTATTTCTCTGACTCTGTCTTTTAATTGTTGCTGCCATTAAGCCGTCTGCATGAATCATTTTTATGTGATTAAAAACTAACAGCATTAAACCACTAATGAAAATCAACATTAGTTCAGACTTAGTGCATTATGGTTACAACAAATGAAGTGTATTTTCTATATGTGTGTGTATGACCCTAATGTTAATGCAAAAATCATTTTCTTTTCTTTTCTTTTCTTTTCTTTTCTTTTCTTTTCTTTTCTTTTCTTTTCTTTTCTTTTCTTTTCTTTTCTTTTCTTTTCACTCAAACTGAAGATCTCAATATCTTTACATAGTTAACAGTGATACACTGCAAGGACGTTGCATAAACTATATCACTAGTAAAACTATAATCATCAATCAAACTGAAATAAACTTTAATTGTCAGATCATTTTCCAACAGCCCGATTGACTTCAGTACATATTTGGTTGTGTGTTCTCTGTTGGTAGTGTGTTCTGTCATGCTGCATACTGTATGAGTTGTCAAATCAGCAACTGCATGTCATAATTTGCATGTGTTTCATTTCCTTGCAGAGCAGTGTGTTGAACTCAATACAACAGGCGTAAAACGTGAATATCCATCAGTTTATGTAACCTCAGGAGCCAGAGCAGGATCTCTGATCTTCCCATAAAAATAGAAATCCAGAAATAAGCTGTTCTAATACTGAATACTGTTCTAAATCCCAGACATTGAAAGATAAATAAAAAATAACTGGATCAAATAATTGGCCCCAGTTTTGCTCCTTGTAGCTCTGCCTCTGGGTTGTTCATGGTAAGCTGCCTCAAGGTCATCACAGCACTTTAACTGCAGGAAGCCTCTCTTTCGGTATGCTGGCTACAAATTGTAGCACAGAACAAAGTAATTAGTATGTCACATGTCAGGAGGAATTTTCCTACTGCCTTGGGCACAGTCTTAAAAACAATGGCCTGCGGCTGCAGCTCCGTCTCTTGTCAGGAAACAGAAATCTCCAATCAGACCGATGGGCAGAGTGAGATGTTTGATTTATGACTTTAATTACTAAAGGTGCATGCTTAGTATCCTAACCAGGTTCTTATTCAACGCACACACACAACTGGACTCCACACAAACTGACCAGAATCTTTAATGAGAAATCCACCTCACCTACACCAGAAGTGAGGAGAAAAAAAATGAAATATTGTTAGTATCTTTAGACGGCTTTGTCAGGTTGCACCTGTGTGATGGAAAATCTTAACTCATGAGTTATTATATTAGTGTTTGTGATTTTCATTGTGTACTGACAATAAACGCAACACTAGACACTGCTGTAGTTTATATGAGCTAGACATTATGAATTGCAGTTTTAATATTGTGGAATCTTTCCTTAATATCATCACTAGTGCTCACAAAGGAGCATTAATTGAAATTTGAGAGAACTTCACTGTTCTGTTGACTTGTGGCCAAACACATTAATCTATTAAACAGTATTATTGAGCAGCAAAAGTCATGGTATGTTAATAAATAATTTGCATCAGATTCAATAAAACCATCCGTCTTTAAAAGCGTTGGCTTGTGTTGCCAGGAAACACATTAATGAGCCTATGTTAAGAAAACTTTCTGCTCAAGTACACTTTATTGGTGGTATAGAAAAATGCCTTTTGGCCAAGATTCTCAGTATTATCAAGAGAGAAGCAGAAAATGCCACAGATTTAAAAAGCCCTATGTTGTATGTGCTACTGTGCTGCACTGCAATGCATATTCAAAGCAATAAATTGTCCACATTAGCTGCAGGAGCTTGTCAAGGTCTCAGGACATGATCTCTTCAAAATATTCCTCGTGTTATGGCTTCAGCTTTACAGGAAAGGAAAGGAGGTCATGGATCTGATGAATTTCAGAAAGGCCTAGTCCTCGTAATCCACCTAACTTTGACTAAGCCTTTTTAATGCAAGATACAGGTTTGACATTAAGTAGAGGCTGCTCTGGCAACAAGTGTAGTAAACATGTTTACTAAAAATTTAGCTTTCTTCAAGGAACTGAAAGTCTCAGACTTATGCCATATTGTCAACAAATGCAGTAATCTATGCACAAGGAATAGGGCCCTGGTGCCACAGACAAAGCCACTTGTTTAATGTCACGAGACTGGTAGTCCCTATTTACAAAGACATATCGCTTATTTAATAAATCTACTAAATCTACTGTCTTCTGATGCATCTCCTATATGAATTCAGAGTTACCCCATGCCCAACTCTTTGGTCTCTTTATTTGGAATCAGTGTTTTTATTCATATCTGGTTTTATAAACTGAACTTTTACAATAAAGGTATTTTTCCTAACTCTGTGAACAATGTGACCATAGAGTAGATAAGCTGTGCTGCCTGAGTTACCATGGTGACTTAGCCCACCTACCAGCAAGCCAACAGCCTCAGACACAAAGGTTAAAAATGTTTCTTGTCTTATACAAACAACTAATAAGAGGATTGGCAGCATAGTCATCTGTGTAAAGTGGCTGTACCTGTGAAGTCAAAGAGAGAAGTTCAGAAATCACAACATTGGTTAGCATTATGAGCAAGAAATAAAGTATGGTAGATGTTGTTTCTATGATGTGATTTGTTTAGCAAAGAGAGCTGAATATCTGTGTCAAATTTTGTGTCAAGTGTGTGTAAATAAAGTTGTATGAGTTTTAGCTTTAAAACTCTGCAAAGCTTTGGCCTTTAGAAAGGCTTCGTCAGTTTGTGACAAACAGTCATGAAAGACAACAATGGTAGTGTATGACATTAATACAAACACTAATAACACACTATTTCTCCCATTACTACCAATAACAACTGTGCAAAAACAAAATATCGTGACCACCTACTGTATCTCTGGAACCCTTGAATATTCTCCTAACTGCTTCCACAGACAGTGAGTCTACAAGGAAGAGCAGACAGAGTGAATAATTGTGTTTTCCCCTCCTTCCTCTCCACCACGGAGCAACAATCCATTAAAAATGTGTCCATTACATTCCTTCAGTGTGTCTTTCAACTCACCTGTATGGGGACGGAGCACCACGGGGCAGATGAAATTGAGCAAGAGCAGCATATTCATTTTGAGAGTGCTGAACACCAACACACACATAAACACAAACCAGTGCAAAGAATTTTTAATTTACTTAATTAAGTTTTAAGAGCAATGTGAGTGTACACAGCAGATTGAGTGGAATCACAAATGCATGTGCATGCACACACACACACACACACACATCCCCAGACAAAAAACCCAAAGTGGTTTATGTCCTCTCTCTGCCCTGTCTGGGAGGTTATGACACATCACATTTACTCAGGTTGCTCTGGTGTGTCAGTGCCCAGCAGGTAGGACATGTGGGGGTGTGGCTGCCCCTTTTACGCCTCCTCCATCGGGTGTAGTTTAGTTCATTATCCCCCCCATGAAGAAATTAAGAGCTTTGACAAACATATCAGCAAAAAGAAGACAGCTCTTCAGAAGACACCCAGTGGTGGAAGAAACATTCAGATCCTTAGTAGAACTCAGCTTTTACAGTCCATGGGGGACAAATTCACATCGCACAAGAAAACGATGAGCACACTCTTGGTTGCGCTCCTGACCTGATGTGTCTTCTTCTGTGTTGGAGAATGCAGCTCCACCATTGTGAAGACTGCTGTTTGGTCTCTGGGTTGTAGGTATAGATGCAATTCTCATCACCAGTGATGATCCTCGACATCAAGGCTGGATCATATCGGGCCTGTCAGGAGGTGTTACAAGTCAGAAATACTGCTGGTTTAATCTTTAATAATTTATTGTATTTTATTAGCTCATTTTACATCCTTTAGTTACAAGTTATTTTCTGACAAGCAACTTATGGCTGTAAAATTAATGAAGTATAGTGGAGTAGAAGTATAAAGTAGCTGAAGATAGTACATACAGTACCACTGCAGATGCCTGCTGTTTGGGAAATGAATGTTCAGGAATGAGGTGAAGATTTTTCATAAGCCCTCACAGAAAAAAAACAAGAAAAACAAAATCTCCCCTCAAGACTCAAGCTTGGTAAAGATGGATTGCAGAAAGCAGAGGAAAGACAAAGAGCATAACCACATGTGGTACTTGCCTTTAAGTACCCACTTGTGCCGCTCTTGGTGTGACAATATCAACGGACACTGGGGCAGCAGGAGGTGAAAAGAAAATGTTTTTCTTGTGGATTTCATCCCAAAGTAGCAGCTTTTCTAAACCGACAGACACCATTTGCCATTCATCTCATACCTTCTCCTCCTCCTCCTCCTCCTGTCCCTGTCTCCTCCTCTCGTCTCCTCCCTACTGCTCGCCATGTCTCTGATAAGCACTCTGCAGACAGCACCTCTGCTGCAGTCAGCTAGACAGATGAGCTTCCCCTCACACACACACACACACAAATAAATACATGCACAAACACACACACACACATCTTGCCTTTCATTCATTATGTCAGCCCTACCAGTAACCAAATTATTCATCCATCCTGTGGGCCGTGAAGTCCATTGATCCAGCCCATGTTAACCAGCATTGATTTCTGCTTTGTTAATAACATTAGAAGAGCCACTAGTCAGTGTGAGGACAGGTCTCCTCTTTGCTGGACCCGGCAGGCTTATAATGATAACCTTCTGTGTGTTTTTGTTTGCCCCAGGGACAAGATGGAACACAATTAGTCTCAACTACGCAGAGGAAAATTGACTTGCTGATGACCATTGACAGGCTTTGGGTCAGTGCAGGAATAACACTTGTTGACATTTGCCTGAGCAGAGAAAAAAACCAGAGGGGTCTTCTCTTGTCCCCACAAAGGGTGTGCTTTTTGTAATCAACGGGACAAACAAACACAACAAACCAGACACTGGCTAGAGAAAAATAAATATCTTTAGAAACAGCAAAAAGAAAAAATGATGAAGGAGAAGCATAAAAAAGTAAGAATGGGCTATGTGTTTTTGTGAGCATAACTTATGGGGACAAAGGTACCAGGTGGAGAGACTGTGGGGCAACGAGTGTTACAGGAAAGACACAAACAGCTTCTAAATGGATTCCTGCAGCAAAAGGATGATGCATTCTACACGCAATACTTTTCCTAAAGCCTCCTAGTGGGGAAGTTCAGTTTACTCTGCTCCTGAAAAATGGAACAAGCTTTGCTTTAGACTCAGCCAGGGGCAAGACTTAATACTCCAAAACCAAAACCAGCAGAGGATATCATTAAGCAACACTGTCATGATCTGCCTCTGTGATGTGCACCAGTGTGCTTCTTGGGGCTGGATAGAGTGAATCACACATCAGAAACAGTCCCTGGCGCTGGGCTGTTCAAAGAGATGTGTGGAGAGCAAATACAGTTGTTTCTAAAGCAAATAAACTACACATGTGTGAGGAGTGTTTCACTGTGTGTTCAGGATTCTGACTGAATCTAACAAACCTCTGTTACAAACAAGCTTTATCTCACCTGGTGCATTTAGAATTTACTTAAAGCTGCACTAATCAGTATTTTAATATTACCTTACACATTGTTAAGTGACAGTGTGTAAGGTGAACATGGTGTAAGGTAGTCGTAGTGTTGACAGACAGTTATCACCAAACTCTGCAGTTTCCCTGAGCTCTACAAACTGTTCTTTCCTCTCTCAGCTCGGTGTTTTTGGTCTGTAGTCTGCAACTTTACTGTTTTGGCTCAGTCTCACTGCTCTCGTCTACCACTAACTACAGCAGGCAGCTGTCTTCAGCAGAAAGACTCTGATTAACCCACGGTACGCTACCTGCCCAGCACCAAACACAACACAGACAGAGTTAGAGATTAGCTGGTGAACAAAGTGGGGGATTTATCAGCTCAACAAACAGATACCAGGGGTTAGAAAAGACTGTAACAGAACTAAAAAGAAAATGACTGTTGGATTTGCATGCATTCATCAGGTCCATATGTCTGCTAATTAGACACAACTCTTCATACAAGTAGAATTCAAAGTGATGCTGCATTTAGGTGTTTCTCAGATGGTCAGAGTGTCAGAGCTGGGAAGTCGTTCTTCCAACTTCAGTGTGTCATGTGTTTTTAATGTGGAAACAACATGGAAAGAAGCAAAGAAGCTGTGATTTTTTTAACCAACACAGTTTAACCTGTTTCCAGTAAAATACTGCATTACCTGTTGTCAGGGTTACTGCAAATTCTAGATCACTCAATGTGGACAACTTAACACCATCTTACCAATTGTGTGAATTTGCACCATTAATCAAATGTGTCTTACCATCACCCAAACATTTACTTTCCATGGTTCTGCATGAATGATGTCAACAACTCAGTCAACTAATTAGGAACTAGGAACTAATATTTACAATTATTTTGGCACCACATTAATGTGTAGTAACAAAGTGAACACAGCTAAAGATAATGAAAACAAATGCCATTAGTAGCTAAATAATTTGTATAATGTATATACTTGAGTAAATGAACTGGATTACTGTGCACCTTTGCATAGAGTATATGTCGAGCACTTCCCAGTCAAAAACTCCCAAAAGAGAGGAGAGGACAGGAAGAGAAACAGTGAAATAAAACAGAAGTAAGACAGTCAGCAGAGGTTGAATGAGATCATGTCACCCTTCAGCAGACGCTCGAGGGTAGCTGATGACTTCCATGAGATCACAGGAGCATTCAAGACTTGTACACAGTCTGTGATCATCCTCCTCCTACATCAAAGAAATCACTTCATCACACACATAAAAAAAACACAGGGTGTATTCTTTAGAGTCACCGTCACTCACACTCTCCTCACTTTATTGAACCAGTGCTTAAGATGTCAACTACTGTGAGATAATACTACTCACAGCCCCTGTTGAGCTGTTAGACACTTATGACTCTCTACATGCTTGTTTGTTAGACAATGGAGTACAATTTAGAAAATAAGGCATGTGCATGCTTCTGTTACATTTTTCTAGAGACCACAGGAAACAGTGCTAAGACTATCTCTACTCTGTTGGGGGTCTGCCCTTTGATCAGACCACGAAAAGTCAAAAGCACTTTTGCTGTGCATCATAATCGTAACTGCTGCTGCAACATTACCTGCTCCCTGAAGCATAAATCTCCTGTCTTTGATTCACAAATGACCAGATTACCTCTGAAGAGGATGGATCTCACTGTGGGAGGCCATATTAGTTTCCCACAGAGAGGACAGCTGACCAAGAACATATATCAAATGTATCAAACCATAGAATAATTTTGATCACTGAGGCTTTTGAATACTAATAAAGGCACATTTCCAGTACTACTAACTTGCAACAACAAATATGTTTTGGGGGAATCATAGTGCTGCCCAGATTACAGTTTTTTCAAAACAATGAGGAAATATTGAGCAAGTTGCAAGATATGTTTTTTCTACAACATCATTTCATAGCAACTTAATCATTGGAGATTTTTTATGGTAATGTTTAGGCCCTCAAGTCACAACGTTTTACGCAGATAAAGTTTTCATTGACTTCAGACAAAACATGTTTATCAACCAAAACAACAATCTTTCCCAGACCAGAGACCCAGAGTCCTTTTGTTGCCCAAGTCCTGCACCTGCCGTCCATCCTGACCACCCACCTACATCTCCTGGTGCTTCATTTCCTTGAAAAAACATTGCTAGAGAACATGATCAAGGCAGCAGTATCTGTGTATTTTCCAATACAACATCATTGGGAAAACATATGGTTGCATTACAACACACTTACACATTTTACCGTGTCATCATGGAACGTTTTGTGTGTCATTTAACGCTGTTTTGGTTAGTGGTTACAGGGTTAGTGTCAGGGGTTAGTCAGTGCAGAAATGATGTAGTGATAACACGAGAAATGACTTCAGGAAACTGTTTGTACGCTACTTGGTGAAGCCAGTCTGCACATTTATGAAAAAATCTTGAAGGTAGAATCTGATTCTGCACATGTTGGTCGGTTTATTGGAATCCCAACTGCACAGTTTACAACAGGTAAACATGGTAAATCAGCTCTGGTTGTGATTTACTGGGTGTGGGGGGCTAAGAACTTCAGTTAAACACAAACATGAACCTTACACACACACTCAGACAAACACACACCACCTTGGCCCCACCGGCTGAGTCTAGATGGGTGTGTTGGTTCGAGATAAGATTTTCTCTGATGTCCTGATTTCTCTTATTCCTAAGCCAAATTGCCTCCCACTCATCACCTCACAACATCCCCATCTCTTCACAGGCTCACGCAACCTCACATGATCAGTGAGGTTTCAAATGGCCCAAATAAAAGGCTTTTGTGCTGCATAAGCAAACTGTGTATGGAGGGGGAAAAAACAATACCTACAGTAGCTGCTGTGGGGCTTATTTAATTACATCAAATCCTTTTTGTTGAAAAATCATAAATAAAAGAACAAGCTCATCATCTTGGGTTTGCTAACTCTTGCTTAATTATTCATCATTAATTAGGCAATCATCTGGCAAACCAGAGCCCATTAAATATGAATAGACAGCACTTGTCTGTGTGTTGTGCTCACATGTCTACAGTGGCTCTGTGTTGGGTTGTATTATTTGGGGCCAGTAGCACAGTTTGTGAGAGACAAGCATCAGCTCCAAGGAAAAATCAGTTCAAGAGGGGGAGCACTATAATCATGAGAGCTGTCAGGAAACAGGCTGACAGTGTGACCTGTTATTTCACTCTCGTGTTGTATCATAATTCAATGTTGAGTGTAAATCCATGCACCTTCTAAACTCAGATTTAGCATTTCCTGGATTGGAGGATAATGCAAATGTAATGGTGTAATGAAAAAAAAAAGTGTTTATGTAAGTGGAAAGATTTACACTAAATTCACTATTATTTACCCCAGTATCACAACAGAATTATCTCAGGCGTCTATAGTGGCGGTACAGCTCCCTGGTTTTATTTGAAGATGTATTCAATGTTGTATTTTTGTGGTGAATTTTTCCAATAGATGATTAGTTCTATGTAGAAAAATCTAAATTTACTGGGTCAGGCTTGGGCACTGAGAGAAAGATAACTTCTGTACTTAAATGGGGTAGTTCAGTTTATAGTGACATAAAAATAGAGATAAGCAGCAAAACCAGCTGTTTGCTGTTTCTACTGGAAGTAATCCTGTAGAAATCATTTATCACCTTTGTGATTGATTGACTGATTGTTTCAGCCCTGTGGCCATGTGCCTCAGTAATAGACTCACCATAAAAATCTGAATAAATGATGTCAATTAAGTCAAGGTCAACCAAACTTTATTTGTATAGCACCTTTCATACAGGGTAGTGCAATTCAGTGCTTTACCAATGAAAGTAAATTAACAACAATAGTAATAATGACAAACGTTAGACAAAGAGGATTAAAGACAGTGACAAATGAAAGCGATGAGAGGGAATAGAACATTTAAAACAATCAATACAATGAAATTAATGATGAAATAAAGTAGACAACGGTCATAAAATACTCAAATCAAGGCTAAAGAGGTAGATTTTAAGTTTCGGCTTGGCCGCTGGAAAGACAGTTCACTTCTTAATTTAAACAGGGTAGTTTCTGACACTCTTCATTCATACTCCTCCTAACTTCCGGCTGGGAACTCCACTTCATGTCTATCCATTGAAAAAGTCCCGAGGAAACTGCGGTCTCAGAAAAGCCTTTATGGCGCCGCCGCTCCGCCATGTTGGCTCAAAGCCTATAGGCCTCAGAGGAGAACCCTGGGTAACAGCTTGGCGCCGAAATGGAGGGCCGCAGAGCAGTTTCATAACCCCCGCGTAGGAGGAGCTTGGTTTTCTGGAAGCTCCGTGGAGAAAACCGTCCGGGCAGACGGGCGACAGTGGGAGGAAGAAAACACAGATCAGCGGCTGGAAAGTGCCGCCGAGCCGAGGAGAAGGAGACGGAGAGCGGAGCTTTTCTCAAGTGTCCGTTGGGAGACTTGTCAGTTTCACGACAGGAGGACTGTGTGTACGCATCCCTGACAAGTGTGACCCGTGGCTGTTCGGGATGTGAAGAGACCCGTGCAGCCCACCTGGATCAGTCCTGTAACCCGAGCCTTATGTACACTGCCCACCGGGTCTGTTCGGGCATTTCATCCTCTCTCGGCCAGTGTTAACAGCCGCCGGAGCCGTTAACGGAAGCAGCAGACACACCGGCGGAGTAGTTTACTATAATGTTTGCACGGCTTGCTTTTTGAGACACGGGAGTACGATACCGGGAAGCTGTGGGAAAGGCGGGGCCGAACCGGTGGACTCCCAAACTGGATTATTGAGCTCTCCCTGTGCCGATTCACCCACAGCGACGCAGCGTTTTTTTGGTGGGGGGGCGGGGGGTCGACGAAAGGAGGCAACAACTGGGATTTAGAAACCTTTCTTGGGAACTCTTTACCGACTGCCCTGCAGCTGACGGTGCGAGCGGTGCGTTGTCAGGTATTCCTGCCAAACGGTCAGCTGCTCGTGGCCTTCGTCTTCACCGTTTTTTTTTAGGAGCGTATAACCGGGTTTGGGACGCATATTTTGGGGGATATTTTTTTCCCCAGCCGGGGTCGGACTATGGCGGACGACGACATTCTCTTTGAAGATGTGTACGAGCTCTGCGAGGTCATTGGCAAGTAAGTGCTGCGTCTCTGATTTTATTTCATTGTTTTCACGGTTAACGTCGGTCACCGGGGGCTCTCCAATTAGCCCCTCATAATATCCTGAGGGTATGTGGCACGCACACACTCCGACGCACGCGCACATGCACCAAAAGCGTGGTAACATTTGTATAGTAACTAATGGAGGTTATTATTTAATGTACAGTGACCGTAATCGTATTTATGCGATCTTATACCCCTTGGTAACACTAGATTGTTTTAAATAGACGCCGACCTATCCCACAACAATTAAATAAAGGGCCATTACTGCCTTTTTAAACGCCATGGACGTGATAACAGTTGTTGCATTCCCAGGTTCGTTGTTTTATCCCAACATGCAGATAGGATCCTTTTACGTCCTGCATAGGTTGTGTGTAGCAGTTTCCCCAGACATACAGCACTCGGGCACGGTACCGTGTGCTTTGACCCAGTGGCAGTTTTGCTGGCAACTTGCTGCAGAGATTAAAGGGCAGGGCACAGACCGTCATGAGTCATGCACACACCGCACATCTGGTCATCGTTAGTGACTGTGAAGGTTTTTCATCCAGGCCACTTTGGGATGATATCCCACTGCAAGGGTAAGAGGATAAACATAGCAGTGCACGTTTTGGGAATGTTTTTGCACAGAGAAGTCCCGACATTTCAACCAGGCAGACTGTGTTCAATAACTGGCATCCATCCTCTGTGGAATGAGACACTGCGTTCACCCAAGAGTAAATTTTAAGAACCATAATGCAAATATGATATTAAAAAAGATCTCCATACTCTGTAGGAATATTATAGCTGCGATATAAACAAACATGAAATTCACTTAGAAGCAGTAAGATCACTACAAACTCCCTTCAGAATAATAGTTTCTGTTGCAGAATATGACAGGTGAATTATAATGTGGTTGCTACAATTACCTTTCTTTTGTAATCTTCCTTTAGAAGGAAGCTTGGCGTATCATTAACATTTATCCACATAATTATACTCCATTGCAACCAAGTCGAGTGTTGTGACAGTCGTGTGCGTGTGAAAGTAGATATGGCTGAGTGTTCCCATGCTGCTGCTGTGATGACTAATAACCAGGACCAGTAAACCACAAAAAAAAAAAAAAATGGCAGCAGGATCAGTCCATACACAGCTCCAGGGTTTTTGACCCAGCCTCTCCAGTCCTCAGCCTTTATATTGCAATTGTCTTTGTTCTGATAAATAGCTGTAGTACCTGCACCACACCTGGGACTTTCCAACTTGATGTGGCACATAAAGGAACTGAGGAACATAAGAACAGCAGAAGTGGGTGTCGAGGGAGGCACTCACTTTGTTTTGATATTCAGCCGAGGCAGCTGAATGAGTGGGGAGAATCTGTTTGAGGGGGAAACCGTTCCCTGCTTTGACCGACGCATGAATAACTGACTGTGTCATCCAAACTGCTGGTCTTGAATAAAGCACTTCATTGGGCGTACAAACAGAAGCTCCATGTGAATCAAGAGCTTGGCAGGCCTGACAGACGTAGTCAGTCAGTTAGAGCAGGCTGACTGGTTGTGGGACTTCTGCAGCGTCACAGAGATGGTTGACTGTTTGACAGGGTGATAAGACCTGTGCCGCATAGTACATGTTTAGGCAAGCCTGAAAACAGCGTGTGCTCTTTTTTTACCCCTCACAGTCACAAGCAATTTCTTTGTCTCTCACTCAAACGCGCACAAGCACAGACCCAAAGAAATCTTCCCGCTCTATCTGTCATCTGCCTTATAAAAAAAATATGAAAATCACCATTTCAAATGAGTGTTCAGCCAAGGTTTTGGTGAGACAGGAGGGACGCTTTAAAGCCAAATGCGTTGAGTCAGCCACACACAAATACGCCTGGTCTGAGATTTCTGAATCGCTGCCTTACTCGTCGCGTTCGACAGATTGTCTGTGATTTACAGTTTGCAGAAGGAGAGAGCGGCCTTTTATCAGTCAACCTGCTGTTCTCCGTGTGGATAGCTGCTACAGCCACAGCTTCTTTAAGACTCCACTGAGGTACCAGTTGTGGTTTTTGATCCCGAAAGAGACTGGATTCACCGAAGGGAGACCCAACCAGAAGACAACACCGCAGTCAGGAAAGGCATCGTGTAGGCATGAATGTTTCCTGTGTGTGTTTTCTGCACAGTTAGATCCATGAAGTCGCAGATACAGGTCTATATATAGGTCATACTGAACTGTGCTTGGAAAGCAGTGTTCTGATCACTGCTCTGTGTGTGGCCCCTGTATTTAGGTGGATTTATGTAGGTGTTGGTCCCTATGGAAAATAGAATCCATCCTATAGTTGTGTGCATATTTATGCACACGCATCATTTGATTACGCATGAACAGGATTTAGCTCCATACTTGTATTTTTAGAGCAGCGACTTCGGCCAAAAGCCTGTCTGTCACCCACATGCATGTGACTGTGTTGTGTACATCTGTCTTGTTGCTGTCAGATTGATCCTGCCCTGTGTTTGCTGCTGCGTCCTGAGGCACAGACACGAAGAGGATGTGGGGTGAGGGTGGGAGAAAGTGGAAAAGAAAAGAGGTTAGGACCAAGAATGAGGAGGGAGAGAGAGGTTGCATTGGAGACGGGACGAGTGAGGGAGTGAGAGAGGTCAGGGGCACGGTGGAGGGAGGCAGTCCATTAGTTTGACTCACATTAAGAGACATCCTTTGCCTTCGGGCCATGCTCTTTTCTGGTTCATTTTTGGAAAAAAGTTGTGTGTGTGTGTGTGTGTGTGTGTGGGTCTGTGATGTCTGACAGTGGGGGGACGTAACACAAGCACGGTGCATAAAGGAATGGACTGAAAGAGGAGATTTGGTTTGTCTTTGTCTTTCATAATCCACGCAGCTTTAAACTGTTCTGCAGTTAATACTTGGTGACAACAGAAAAATTGTAATTTCAGTGCACCAGACCACAACTGCGCAGCGTCCCAGATTTAGGATAAAGTTACGATGTCTTGGTTGTAACATCACAATGCAGTCCACACACTGTTAACAGTGTTTATGCTACAGTCACAGACCATTGAGAGGTTATTCAGCGAACCATAGTGTCTGTATCCGTGTACTGTCATCTCCTCTGTTAATGGAGCCAAAAATCAGAGTTAATATTACCCAGCTGAATGGATCAGCGGCCTCCCTGACCTGAATATTTGGACTGACTGTGGATTTAACAATGGATATTGTCCTATAACATACACCACTGTATAGCTGATTTGCTTCACTGTGAATAAAATAAATTACCCACCATATGCACACCTCATGCCCTAGCATGACACTTGGGGGTGCTCTACAAAGCCTGAATGTCATTATAACTCTCAGCCCAAGGAGGTGTGTGTGTGTGTGTGTGGTGCATGTGTCAGTTCTTGCAATTGTGTGATCTAGTGTGTCCCTCTCCAAGAGGTGACAGGGAGTATTAGCCCGAGGCCCAGCTCCATCTCCTGTGCATGTGTCCCATTCACCTCGTGGAGTGAACTGACATCACCCTGTTCTCCACTGGGAGTGAAACACCTACTAGTTCACTGTTCCACTGCTTCCTTTTTTCAGCATGCTGTGGAAGAAATTATGGTAATAATGAGGAAGATTTGTAAGTGTGTGTGTCTCCCTCATCCTTCTCCTTCCCCTCAGGTAGAGCAGAGTGTTATCTTTTGCCAAGGTGCAAGCCGCCAGTTTAGTTAATTATGTATTTTAAAGGCTCTAGCTAAGGTTTTATGTATTAATGTGTGTGATTGTGTGCATTTGCACACACTCGTCCTTGGGAAAATGTGTGAAACACTGACCTATATCAGGACAGACGGCTCCACTACGGGAGCCATGTCTATCAATGATTTGCCCCTGGGGCTTGGTTTTTAATGGTGATAAGCGAGGCTAGCTTCTGCTAGCTAATGCTGAGTATGAGAAGTGGCCAGCCTGGCTGTGTGTTGATGATTTGGTGAAAGGTATTATACTAATAACCCACACAGACCATGGCACCACCCATGGGCTGTGAGTCAGTAGGTTAAACACTGCTTTGTTTACACTAGAAGAGTGTTTTAAAAGGCAGCCTGCCCAGCACTGAACTTAACGGCAGTTGTGTTCGCTGCAGAGACTCTTCTCCTACAAAAAATATCACACTGGGGGTCAGTTTGAATAACAGCATCTGCCAAGTGGTATTTTCTGTAATGTGTTGTCCCATTTCAGTGGCTGTTGAGATGTCTGCTTGGCAGGGACGACCAGGCTAGAGACCCAGGATGTTCCTTTTCTTAACAAGTACTCTTTAGCTCCATCATCATAAATCCTTTTTAATTGGGAGTCTTCAGTAGTTAGTGAATAACAACCAATTAAGAAATGCAAGTTTTTTAAGTCATAGTGCGTCAACAATGTGGTAGTGGTTGTGACTGAATGGGGTCCATGGCCTCAGGGGAATACACACGTGGTGTTCTCGCCAGGGCCTTCGCCTGCACTGTGTGTGTGTGTGTGTGTGTGTGTGCAAGTAGCTTGTGTTATATGATCTTAGCCTCTCTGTTGGGATTTGGAGGGGAAAATCTGCTGAAAGGCTGGTTCCGGCACGCACAATTACACATAGATGATATGGCGGAGAGATTTCACACTCAACCACTAAAATATTTATCCATCCTCATCAAGCTTGAGAAAACACCCGTAGCAGACCCTAGCAGCTCTCTGTGCGCAGTGATATGTTCAAAAAAAAGCACAAGAACAAGCTGTGTTCAAGTCACACACTAGCTACTTACTGAAGTAACCTCTCTGTTTACCTCCATGGTTGTTGTAGCTTTTGAGCTGTCAGGTTCTTCATGGAAATGCTAAATTTTATCTCCCCGGGAATTTTCATTCTACAACAAGAGCATGTTGCTTATTTAACCAACTCAACCAATGCTGCTGTATTTTTTAGTGGTTTTTCTCTTTTGACAGAAAATTAATCTGCAGCTGTTTTGATAACTGATTAATCTTTTTGAGTTTTCCAGTCTCTTAATTGTGTTTATTTTCTGTCTATGTTTCAGTCTTCAATGATAGTAATTTGAACACCACCACATCTCCTTGGGCTTTGGGAATTTGTGATGAACATTTTCAAAAGAATTATTTCGGTATTTTGCCTTAATTTGATGGTTGGTAGTCTGGAGAGAGACGGGACGTAAGGGCAGAGACAGGGGTATGATATGCAACAAAGGTCCCTCAGTTGATGTTGGTCAAGATGGTAGTTCTGCCTGAACAAGATGAGATGAGATGTCCTCCATTGGAACAGTGTGTGGTGGGCATATAGCCTCAAGCTATGTGTAGCTATCTGTGGCTACATCCACACTAATATGTTTTGGTTTTAAATGCATCACTGTTTGCACCTGGTGTCCACTCTACTCCAGAGTTTTCAAGTCTCTCAAACTTAGTCTGGATGAACAGAAACAGAGACATTTGGAAATGATGATGCAGACACCCATGTTCGCTTCCTAAGAAGGTCTTATCAGTCATGAAGCTTAATTCCCTGATTCGTCACGGTCATATCACGTGACCCAGCCTCAACTGCCAGTGGTGAATGCAACATGGATAACGAACTGCAAGCGTTTTTGACCTTGGTATCTTCGCTAGCAGCTGCTATGCATATAAATTCTGCATTTTATAAAGCTACAACTGCCTAGACACGCAGGAGAGAAGATATTATTCAAGTGATATGCGACACTTTCTGTGTCCGGTGGTGTTATCAGCCCTTTACTGTCTACACTGGCACATGCATGCCCAGTGTACATGAATGGTCACGTGATATGCATCTGGACGGAGATCGTTTTAAAAAGAAACATATTAGCATGGATTCCGCCCGTATCTTCTCCACCAAACACACAGTCATACAGATATCCATAGGCACTGCCCGTTGCTGGTTCATTTTAAACCAAATATAGATGTTTTTTTCACCTCCTAAGGCTGTTGTGTATGCACGGCAGCTCTGCAAAGAGAGCAGCGTAAACAGAGCTGTTACCCAGGGACCTCTTCTCGTTCTCTTCATTTCCACTTCATGTTTGTATAGAGGAAGGAAAAAGCATATGTGACACCTGACCTTTTTACTAATGGAGTAATCAGTCATGTTCTCCAGATGATGCTTGCTTGATACAATCTGTCTCACTGTTGTCAGATTGGCTAAGAAGGACAATTTTTCACTTATCTATGCAACGGCAGCTTCTTCCAGGACACTGACCCACTGGGCCTCATCACAGATAACTCGTCCCTCTGGTATGGCTGGAATTTGTTGTGAAAATTCTCACAAGTTTCTTGCACATCTGGGCTGGTGGCGCTCATTACAAGTGTCAGCGCTCTGTTGTGATGGCATGCACTGTCTGGAGACAGTCTTCATTAGGAAACTGAACTTACTGTCTACAATTACTTAATTTGCTGAACTGTGAAAACTTGGGAGATTCTTGTTACATTTTATATGCAAGAGAAAGAGACTGAGTTTATTACCTCAGAGGCTTTTAATTGAAGTGAGTGCTTTACATTTTTTATATTTACTTGGGATTCAGTATTCTGTGACTGTGTGCTCACCTTGTCATCTGTAATATATATACATATATGACGAAGGCCATGTGCCAAAACACACTGGCTGAATAAAGTTCTTCCACCAAGTCAGTAACCATTGCTGAAATATCATATCACATATGATATTACAGATATTGTGATCTTTGATCTCATAATTAACTGTTGAGGCTGCAACAATAATTCTTTTCATCACTGGCTTAGTTGTTTAGTCTATAAAACGGAAGAAAATGGAAGAATGAGCAAAGCGACACTTTTTGTTCGATCAACAGTCCAGAATCCAAAACATAGGCAATTTACGTTTTCATAGAAAACCTGTGAATATTGTAATTTAAGAAGATGAAACTGTAATTTTGCCATAAAAGTATTATTTCCTGTATAAATTTTCAGTCACTCTAAGAGTCATTTGGATAGTGAAAATGGAGAGGAGCAGGAGGCTGTTAGGTGACTTCAAGCATTGCTATTCAAGTGAGGAGAGGACCCTAGATGTTCAGTTCTCTTACCCCCCCCATACCTGCCCTGAGCTGGAGACAGCCCCTGGTGGAGAGCACTGAAGCATGGTGGACAGCGCTCACACAGGGCTTATTCACCAGTTATTACTTTGTATGTGTGAGCACATATGTCAGGATCTGAGTTTGTGGTCACAGCACGTGTCTGTTAGAGAACAAGGTGATACAGTTCCTTCATTACTGCATTATTAATGAATTATTTCTCTGCTGACCAAATGTGTGTCTGAGCACTCTCCCACAGAGATGTCATCTGTGTATAAGTAGTTTAAACAGCACTGAAACACGTTTAAAAAGGTGATGAAGACCTCTGTGAAGTCATTAGCAGCAAACACTCAACGCTTGAGGCAGCAAACATTTACAGTGGTATGAAAAAGTTTGGGCACCCCTGATAATTTTCAAGATTTTCCTTTATAAATCACTGGTTGTTCGGATCAGCAATTTCAGTTAAATATATCATATAGCAGACACAGTGATATGAAGTGAAATGAAGTTTATAGGATTTACAGAAAGTGTACGTAATTCTTTTAAACAAAAGTAGGCAGGTGCATAAATTTACGACACCCCAACAGAAAAATTACATCAATAATATTCAGTATATCTATCCTTTTTGAAATAACGAAAAAAGCCTCGCGCTTCCTATAGCTTCCAATGAGGTCTGGATTCTGGATTGATATTTTGACCATTCTTCTTTACAAAACATCTCCAGTTCAGTCAGGTTTTGATGGTTTCCGTGCACTTGGACAGCCGGCACAATCACACCACAGATTTCAACTAATATTCAGGTCTGGGGACTAGAACAAGCCATTCCAAACGTTATACTTGTTCCTCTACTTGAATACCTTAGTAGAATTTGAGCAGTGTTTAGAGTGCGTTGTCTTGTTGAAGTATCAGCCCGGCACAACTTCAACTTTGTCACTGATTCTTGAACATTGTTAGCAAGAATCCTGCTGATACAGCTTCTGGAATCACTCGACCTTCAACTTCTAACAAGATTGCCAGTACCTGCTCTGGTCACACAGCCCACAACTTTAGTGGAACCACCACCAAATTTTACTGTGGGTAGCAAGTGTTTGTGTCTTGGAATGCTGTATTAACCCCATCCACCATACGCCACCGCCCCTTGTTATGTCCGATAACTCAATTTAGTTTCATCAGTCCATAGCACCTTATTCCAAAATGAAGCTGGTTTGTCCAAATGTGTTTTAGCATACCTCAGGCGCCTCTGTTTGTGGCATGTGCGCAGAAAAACTATTCTGCATTACTCTCCCATGCATCACCTTGTGCAAAGTAAGCTGGAATAGTTGAGCGATGCACAGTGACACCATCTGTAGCAAGATCATGTTGTAGGTCTTTGGAGCTGGTCTGTGAGTTGAGTTGACTCTTCTCACCATCCTTCGCCTGTGCTTATCTGAGATTTTCTTGGCCTGCCACTCCGGGCCTACCAGAACTGTACTGTGGTCACCCATTTCCTCTTTCTCTTTCTCACAGTGGAAACTGACAGCTAGAAATCTCTGGGCGAGCTTTTGAATCCTTCCCCTAAACCATGATGTTGAACAGTCTTTGCTTTCAGGTCATTTGACAGTTGTTTTAAGAGGCTCTCCCATGTTGGCATCTTCAGAGAAGATGCAAAGGAGAACAACACAGTGGCCACCTTCATCTCCTTTCTCATGATTAGCTTCACCTGTGTATATAGGTCAAGGGTCAGTGAGCTTACCATAAATTTTGTATTTCAATAATTAGTGCTAAAGGTATTAATCAATAAAACAACAAGGTACCCCAAATTTATGCACCTGCCTACTTTTGTTAAAAATTATTGCACACTTTCTGTAAATCCTATAAACATCTCACTTCTCATATATATCACTGTTTGTCTGCTATATGATATGTTGCTGAAATTGCTGATCCGAACAACCAGTGATTTATAAAGAAAATCTGCAAGAAAATTATCAGGGGTGCTAGGCTTTTCATACCACTGTATGTGTCATTTGCTTTATGGATAAATATGATATCATTGCAGACTAAAATCACTGTCTGTATTTAGCGACTGGTGGTTTTGGTTTGTCAGGATTTAGGATTAAGTTGCCAAAAAGTTGCTGATGCAATGATGGCATTTTAGTGCTATTTTTACTCTCTCCTCCCTTTGTCTTATTTTCCAGTTTTTTTTTTTTTTTTTTTTTGCCCTACTAGCCGTTCAACTGGAGCCTTTTCATTTCCATGCCATGCCCAAAAGCACACTGTCACCTGGGTTACAGCTGGGGCCTCTTGGAAAAAAACAACACCCACCATGTAACACACAGGAAAAGACATTTCCCTTTCAAACCCTTAAAGAATTGCTTTCTGGGGTTTTACCTGCCCAGCAGAATTATAGACAACATTGTTCATGCTGTCAACCCCACAGAGCATTAAATTTGCACCTGGGCTGTTCTCAAAAGCTTGTTCTCTGCCATGCAACAACCAAATGGGGTAGATAATATTGCTTGTATCAGAATGATTGTGGCAATGTTGAACGCCTTATTGATCCAAAGACACTCTCTATTTGTTCAGTTGGGCAGGAGATAAAAAAACCAACATATGAAGGTTAGAGTTACAAGCTTAAAGTAAGAACCCTCTGTGCTGTGGATGGTTGCAGATGTTAAAAGGCAGCTGCATGGGCACGACACCATATATTGTGTTGAAAACTACAACTGTTTCATTTCGGGCCCTAAGCATACCACAGTCAGAGTCAAATTGGTTCATTTAAAGTACATTACCACACTACAGTGTCGAACCGAGCATACAGTTGTTGGGCCAGCTCATAAAGCTGAGAGGTAATGTGAGCAGGACACTGAGAAAGGAGGCCTGTAGTTAGCTGCCGGCTAGATCAGGGAGGTAGTCAGGTGTGGACCTTAAAGTCATCCCTGGTGTGTTATGTTTACTGGGGAGCTCCAAGGTCATTGTGATATTCTCAAATGCTAATGTGGTTACAGATTTAGGATTATAACAAAAGCATTTTGTTGATTTTGTTGTGGTGGGTAGGTCAGCGATGGCGTAGAAAGTTGCCACACCAGGTCAAGTCTGGAAGAAATTATTGTGTCCCAGTTTAGATGGGAGAGAGAAATGACCAGATTCTTGGGCATCTAGTGATTGATCACAGTCTTCATGTGAGACTCAACGACACTACAGCTGTCTCCTCATATGGACAGTGTCTGGAGAATCAGGTATGTATGCTGTGGTGCCCTTTCCACACCACATGCTTTTACAACAGGGAGTTTGTCCATATCAGATGTGGATTTAGATTGTGTGCTGCAGTGGGCAGGATAGAAGGAAATATCATAACCGCCCGATTAGTTCATGAGTGAATGACCTGCTCTAGTCCTTGTCAGCTCAACTGGACATTACGGCTGGCAAGGTAAAAGTCTGTGCTGTGATTTTCCACTATTCTACTATTCATGACGCCTCTCGACTCATTCAGCTGCTCTCGCCTCACAGAAGTCTACATCACATTCAGCTTAAAACATCACCAGTGTCAGATTTGTCTGTGTATATGTATTTTGGAGACATGATGATAGAGCAGCAATAAACATTTGATAGTTCCAGGTTTTCCAGTGTGAGAATGTGCTTCCTCTCTTGGTCTTACATTATATTACATTGAGTATTTTTGGTGTTTGGGCTGCATCCTAAACATCAGTGATTGGAATCATTATTTTTCATCTTAATTTTTTTTAGCTGTGTCATTGTACACAGGGGGAGGCAGCATAGAAGCACGGCAGGTTGTAAACCTAAACACTTCAAGTTTTGTCTCAAAATTACAAAACCATGATGGAAACAGAGGGTTTCCGTTCAGTGCTCCAACACACGCAGGTGTAACGCCTCTGCTTTTTACTGTGATTGACTCTTCAGCTGTCAGAGCTGTCAGCAGCAAGAGAGATGCTCTGTGTTTCTGTGACTGTGTGGAAAAGTGGTAAAGACATTAAAGACATTAAAACATCAGAGTAGGTAGGAGGTCAGTTGTATTAAAGGAAAAACGTCAGTTGTATTTACAGAAATTAAAAACGTGAGAGATAAGTAAAAACATAAAGCACAAACAGTGACATTAAAATGCTGATACCTGCACCCATTGGCCTGAAGTGTTGACATACTGTGAATATCATGATTCTGGTACAGCAGAATATTTTTTTCTTATTTATCCTGTTGATAAATATTTGAAATGCCTCACTCCCTTTGAACAGTGGTCCTTGTCACAACAGCAGTTATTCAGCTGTTTGATAGAAAATGTATCTGTAACTTTTTTCATAATTGATTTATTTTTTCTGTCATTTCTGAAGCAAAAGTACCAAATATTTGCTGCACCCAGCTTCTTAAATGTGAGGATTTTCTGCTGTTTTAGTAAACATAGTATTTTTGGATTGTGGATTGTTGGTCAGAAAAACATCTCTTTTGGATTAGTTGAGTGACAGAAAACTAATAAAAGAACATTTTGAAAATCAGTAATTGTTTTAAACACATTAAAAAAAACATTTCACTGGTTCCAGTTTCTCAAAGATTAGATTTTCTATGACAGTAAACTGGATATCGGAGGGCTTTGGACTGTTGATTAGAAAAAACAAGCACTCTGAAGAATTAATTGATCAAATGATTAATCGAATAATTGTGAAAATAATCAGCAAATTAATCGATAAGGTAAATAAGAAAAGAACATGATCCCTCACTGACTTGCCATCTGTAAACTCCTCCATCTGTGTTGCTTTCCTTCAGTCAAACCAGCCAGTCATCACCTTAAAGCAGATCAGATAATATGCTGTGAGGAAGAGGAGAATATTCCTTTTAAGATGGTTATCTGTGTCATTTTAACGTAAAGCTCTTAAGCTACTGAATGAAAGTTATCTCTAAAGGCCTTAGAGGAAAATCTAACTTGTGCTTATTTTCAGCTGGGACCTTTCTCTCACAGTTATGGTGATCCAGGGCCATAACTTTTTAAAGTCTGACTGACAAGAAGCGTTACTTTGGCTAAATTATCAACCTGAAAAAAATGTAAATTAAACCCTGACGCAGTGTTAATGCTCACAAGGTCCAGCTTTAATATATATACACAAATGCTTTTTCAAAGCATGAAGGGGACTGTTCACAATAGATATAGGTCAGTGGTTATTAGTCTGTTAAGAGCACTATAATGTAGCATTACAGACTGTATGTTCTTTAAATAAGGGAGGGAGAGTATTGAGGACAGCCTGATGACTTATTATGAATCATTATCATTCTCATTGCTCAGTTGGCCACCATTAAACACAAGATCTATTGTTGTGTCCACCCTCAGGCCATCTCTGTTCCTCCCTCTGTGTATTTGTATTCTCTAACTTGCTCTTTCTCCACTGTCTTTGCTTTTGTGTGTTGTTCACTCGGGGGCAGGTAGGGCCTTGTGTTGTTTTTCTCTCTCTCTCTCTCCGCTTTGTTCATAAACTGCATACTCATGAATTTTCTCTGAACACCATCAGAGCTGCCTCTGTTCTCTGTGTCTGTGTCCCTAATGTACCAAACAGCATTTGTGTCAGATGTGCACCACTTTCGCTCCAATTTTTTTGTCACTTTACCATAAATTATGTTATGTGAGAGAGTTAAAAGGCAGCTGCGACGGCTGGCTCAGTGAAGCTTCACTGTCAGCAACTGAATCAATGTGTGTTTGGTTTCTACATGGGTGAGAGAGACAGCAAGGAAAAAAAGAGTCAGTCAAAGATGTCCATCACCTGTCCACCCAGTGCTACTCAACAATTCCCCCTGCGTCAGAGCTGACCACTCTTGCTTTTCCAGGGCGTAAGGATGGTGTGAGATCAGTCGATCGGTCAATCAGTCTCTTATCTGACACTGTTGTTCAGAGCAGGATCTTGATAGATGTTGCTCCTCGGGAGTGGGTTGGACCAGCTATTCCTAAAAGTCCGAAAATAGGGACTGACTTAGGTTGGGCTGTACCCAGTTCAGAGTTTTGTCAGTTAATCATATTTGGCTGTTCAAAACCAAGATATATTTTCATACAGTTATGAAATCCTACTGCACATCGAAGTGTGTCTCCTGCTGGGCTGCTGATGGTGTTGTCAGCCAGTTTAGTTGTACGTGTTCCCACGATGGGCATACTGCTCTCGGCAGGTGGGCAGAACTTGGCGTAACACCTGACACCAAGGCTGAGAGAATTGTAGGAGCCAACAGAAACAAGTGGCGCTGCCCTTCGTTTCCATCACAGTTTTGTGGTTTGGTCATTTTAAGATGAGACTTGGTTGTGAAGTTTACAGCTTGCCACACTGCTCTGTGTGTGAACTGTGAGGCAGCTAAAAAAAAAAGTGACTTCGGACACAGCATCTGTTTGTCTTATTTCCGTGCCCCTCCTTCTCACTTATGACTCTCTCTCTCTCTCTCTCTCTCTCTCTCCCTCTCTCTCTCCCCAGGAGGTGTAAACATGTTAATGACATTCATTTAGCGTTGATAGACTTTAATGTTTCCTTCAGGCTGAAGTTTCATTAAGTCTCTGAGAGCGTGAAGCCCTGAGCTTTTCTGTTCCTATTCATTTGCCTCACCTCAGTCTCATTGTGTACAGCTTTCAGTGATGAGAGTGAGGCTGAGATTATTTCTAGATTATCTCTGTTTTCTGTTTGTTATCTTTGGTTCCTCTGAATGCATGAACTGTTTCCTTCTCTCTGTCAAGATCAGATTATTCATTTGTTTTGTTCTAATTAAGAGAACGTGACTGTCATCTCCATCGACCAGCCTGATGCAAAGTAGCTTAGTGCAACTTCCTCTTCTGTTGTTTCTGATGACCTGACTGACTGACACACGTATGCCCAAGTGGAGCTGTCCTCGCCACAGGTTGGCCCATCAGGGCGTAGTCTGAGCGCTGAGTGATGCTCTGGACTTGTGTGTCTTGTAAAGCTGGTGACATTTACGGAATGAGACACCGGGTGATTGATGCACTATGAAGTTGGGAAGGAGTGCGGCCTGCAAATCACCTTTTACTACAGCAATACACACACGAAGATGCAGATAGATGGCATGCAATATAGGGCACCCTATCTTTTTGATGTTGTCGTAAATTCCCCTTGGTTACCCTGATGTGGAATGCAGCAAATGCTTTTCTCTCTCTCTCCCGAGCCTTTTCCCCCACATCCTCTCACAGGGTCATTTATATATCAACAGATTAAGGTCCCGGGTTATAGCAACACCTCCTACCTGTGAGGTCAGCTGAGGTGCAGAGAGTAGAGGTCAGGAGTGTGTGGTCATTAACTGCTTATTCCTGTGAACTGTGGGACTAAAGGTCACAAGTATTTACTTTTTACACTGGGGACGATTCTCCTCACTCGCCCCTGCATCCTACTGCTATAATTGGAGAGCGGTTTGTGTTTGTGTGTGTGTGTGTTCTCTCTAGGAAGCAGCTAGGGGCACAACATTTTACAGGAACTTATTTCTCAATGAGGCCTTTCAGACAACACCAAATTTACCTGGTTCGGTTGCTCCTTTCTTTGTTTCTTTGCGTATATACTGTGTGACATACAGTAATACTTGAGGAGCCGCAGAGTTTGATTACATACACACTGTAAAACCTGTAGTTTATATAGATGTAAAATTATTTTGTGTATACTGGACGAATTAGCTTTATTTCCTGACCACCGTAGCAGAAACATGACTAACCTCAGCTGGTTCAACCTGCTACATCACTGCAGTGAAAACTCTTGTTTCTCTCAGGTGTCGCACAGATATTGATGCACGTGCTTCTTTGTTAAGTTACTTAATTTGACAGTTATTGATTATGCAGCACCAAGAGTACAGGTTTCATAAATCTTACAATCCTGGTGCATGTTGTAAGACCCAAAGGGCACTTTGCTATATTACTCTGCTTTATTCTATTCCCTCCACACCTGCCCCTACTCTGAAAGAAATGAAACCCAGGACTTTATTCTGATTCCCCTGAACTGTACCAAAGCTGCAACAAGATCATCTCTAGTCTGTATAGTTAACACAGACACACACTTGTATGTACTTCAGCTCAGTGCTTTCATCTCTCATTGCCAGTGCCTGTCCAGAAGGAACAGTGAGAGAAATTAAGAGAGGACAAGTGAATGAGGAGAGATGATCAGAAATGGAACAAAAGCCTTCTTATTACTGTGACTGAAGCCGACAGCAATTAGCAAAGAAGTGGCCACATCACAATGAATTAATTATAGAGCCAGTAGCAGAGCTCGTTTGTGACTGTCCTATTTAAAACTGCACAGGCTTGTCAGGTTTTGTTTTACATTGAATATAAAATGCACATTATATAAAACATCAGTAATGGCATTTGCACACTATACATGCTATAATTTCATCTTTTTGACCCACGTTTGGGGAGATAACGCCTGATAACCATACAATATCTTCCACGCATAACAATGGGTATTACATTTTTTAATACAGTAATCTACACTATAAGTGCACTGTGTGTGTAGTAGAGTTAATGGTCTTATTCCAAGCCTTTGCACGTCTTGTTGTCAGTGTGTTGAAAGGTTAAAGTGGAGTTAAAGACTTCCACGACAATGATCAGCACTTTTATTAGATAAATGCACAGCACAGATGAGAAATTAGAGAAGGTAATCAGCGTGTTGTGACCTTGAAACAGTCATTTCATGTAATTAGTCGACAATAATAAGATAATACATCATAATAATCCTCGGAAAAAAAGGTTTTAAGTCAACATCTTGATATAATGAGACCAACAAATATTGAGTAACCCCGGTCAACCCTGCCTCCATGATTCACTGACACTCAGTAGTATCTCATGCACCATGGATGAACTCCAAAACAGTGAGTAAAATCTGGGTTAGGGACTCACCCTGCTTCTCTTCTCTTCCTGTCCTCTTCCATTTCTCTCTTCTTTCTGTCTCCCCTCCACCTCCTCTCCCCCCTCCCTCACCCTCTTCCTGTTATTTTAGTAAGGGTGGCTAAAGTGCAGGAATCATCAGAACAGTCCCAAGTGCAGCTGACGTCTATTCAGAGCCATAATGGCAGATGCTGTGTGCAGCTGAGTCCCATTCAAAGCCAGAATGGCTCCTCCATGTACAGTTGATTTCTTCCAAGACGCCCAGTTCCGCCACTTGAGCCGTCTGCGGTTCAAAGCAGTGCCTCCACCCACCCCCACCATGCTGTCCCCCCCGTCTGCCTTCCTTCACCTCCTCTCCTCTGACAGATTTCTAAAGTTAATCTTTCCTTCTTTGCAGCATTGCGAGCCTGATGTGTGCGGGAGATTGTGCTTCTTAAACCTCTTTCTTAATTCTTGCTCAGGCTGCTGTGAATAAACCTCTCATCTGCTCCACAGCACCTCTTTGCTACACACACACACATATTCACAGTAAATTAATGTGGGTGAAATGAATACAAAAAAATGATAACGCTGGTTGGTATCATGGTATAAAGGTATATTACAGAATTTTGAAATCCCAAAGGAGGAACAGGCGATCATGGTGGAGACAGGAACTCCCTGTGTGCACCCCGCCATGCTCCAGACTAAGACAAAGTAAATGTGTTTGTCTGATTTGGTCCACTGGAACTAAATGTGCTAAACCAAAGGACCTAAGTAGTCAAACATTTTCAGCCTTTTTGTTTTGATTTGTGTAGGCTTGTTTATCTTGTTCAGCCAAAACTTTAGCCTGCTGTAGGCCTAGCTTCAATCATTTTTGTACAATTTGCTCTACTACTTAGATTAACTGAACATGAGATATTCCTGCCTGTAAGAGTGTGTCTCTTCCATTTTTAAGTCATGCATTGAGCGTTAAATATGTGAACAAGGTTCTGCAGTAAAATTATGTGAAACACACGTTTCAAGTTTTCCTCTACTGATGAAAAAGAAATGAATTTCTTACAGTAGGAAACTCTTTTTATACTTTAGTGAGTCATGATTCCAAACACAAAGGTATTTTATTTACATCAGAGAAGTCTAAAAAATTCAGCGAATCAGTGGCTTAAAATGACATGAAGTGATTGTCAAAACTGCTTCATGTCAGTGCATTGATCATTTCAGTTCTAATCATAAAGGTTTTAATCATATATATAGGGCAATGACTGTCATCAGCTGAACTTAAATAATACATGAAGATGCAGTGGTCCTGCAGCCGACTGACTGTTGCTGTGTCTGATGAAGTGTCACCTGTTTGATTTATATTTAAGAGCTTTTCTCCTGGAATCCATACTCACTGTCTTTTTCAGTAAATTGAATGATCGCTCAGCCCCTGCTCACTCTCTGCTTCTGCTGGTCTCACCCATTTTTTTACTATCAGGTTTCTTTTTTTTTATTTCCTTGAGTAAGCTGCGTATTCAGGGCACAGTATTTTTTCACGTCACTGCCCATCTCACCTGTCTTTCCTCCGTCCTCCCGGCTCCTCCAGGGCCTCGTGTTCGCTGTTGTACCGAGCGAAGCCTCGAGCAAGGCCTGACATTTGCTGCGCTGCGATGGGGGGACAGAGGTGAAGTGACTGGACTGTAGCATGGAGGGAGATAACGCAGCAGAGGAGGACTTGACTGCATTACTAATGAGAGCACTTTGACCCAATGTACCTGCTCCAACAAAGTTTAGGTTGAAGCATACTCCTGCTGGAGTTTAATCTCAGATAGACTTTTCATTTGGCTCTAAGTGCTGACTTCCTGAAATTGACAAATTCATTGTTTGCCAGCTGATGTTATCTTTCAGTTGGAGCTGGAGATTTCCCCACAGAGCTCGGCTCTTCGCTGTCCAGAAGGCTTTAGAAAAAGCTGGAAGAAAGCTATCATTTTGTCTCTTTCATTTCTTTCCAGTCGCTGTGTACAGAGTTAAAATCTGCTAAATGTATATCAGTATCATAGATTGTGTCTTTAATAAATGGATTGACAGTTGTATATGTATCTAGCCTATTTACCCAACCAATCAGTGGACGGACTGATGGAGGAACAGATGGATTTTGGCAGGTTAATGTGGAATTTGCCTCCTTACTCTGCGTGTGTGTTGGTTATTGCACTTTGAAGCAGCCTGTAAAATAAATACCTGTCATGTGATAGTGAACTGGAGAAACCGAGGAATGTTCCTGCTCATTAAACTGGTGACCTAGTGGCCTGTGTTTGTTTCTGTGTGTGTGATTAGAGCCAGAGATGGCTGCATGCATGCACACAGCAGAGAAAACACCGTACACTCCCCCCTGGTCAAAGTGGCAGTTTACTCAGCGACACTTTCTCATAGTGTGTGTTTCAGTCTGAGTTTGATCTATGTTTATATCATGTGTGTGTGTGGAAATGCTTGTGTGTGTGTCTCCTGCGTGTTTGGGCACGGTGCCGTCCTACCTCACCCTTCTGACGCTAAGCAGCTTTAGCTTGATCACCATCTGTTCAACCAGTCTGTGTTTGTGCACAAAGACTCCACATACACACGCAAAGACGCGCACACACACACACAGACTGGAGCAGCATGGTTTGTGTTCAAACCCCAGCCAGTTTAGCACTGTGCTGTCTGCTGCAACCAGGGGTGGTGTTTTGTTTAGCTGTGAAATGAGTGTTTTCACGTTACCACTGAGGTTGTGCTGAGTGCAATTTGCTGTGGGATGGGTAATTCGCAGAAGGCTGCAGGTTGTGTGTGTGTGTGTGCTTGTGAGTGTTTGTTGGGGGGTTGCTGTGTATCTCCGCTAGTTAAAAGGTGCTCTGCCGGTGAACCCAGCTGACTGCAGTGTTTCCCCAGTTCACCCACAGGACAGAGACGAGAATATGAAAGAGATGAAAAGCAACAGAAACACAGGGAGGTAAAAGAGCAACATACTCACAGTGACATAACCGCTTTTTATTCACTCCACTTCACACGCCCATGCAGTCAAACTAGGAGCATGGTGTTTGAATGTGTGTGTGTGAACCAAGATATCAGCATTGATCTTCTGATTTGAAAACAAGTCACCTGAAGACAGAACCTTAGACTCTGGGAAACTCCAACATGCATTTTTCAGCAGAAACAGGCTCTTAAATCCACAGTTAGATGGTTTGTGGAACGGACCACAGTACATAATCCCACAAAGTAGCTAACAAGGATGCTACATCTGTCCAATAATCACAACATTAATTTTCTAACCTGATAGGACTGGAGAGTCGATTTACATAGCTCCAGCAGCTTAGAGACAGGCACCATAAAGCCTTCCTCTCTTCTTCCTTATGATGAAACTGGTGCATTCATAACTTTGACTTGTATCAGTAAAATCAGTATAGTGCATGCTGCTACGACGCACCACTCCCCTGAATTGGAAATACCAAAACTCTGGTATCCAAATGGTTCAGTATCAACCATTAGAACATGTCCGATGATCCCCAGCCTGATGCCTGTGGGGTATTCAGCCCCCACACACATATACTTTATGATTATCTCATGGCCTATTAATCCAGATCATTAAAGCTCGTCATCACCGTCCACAAATAACTTCATGACAGCTAAACACAGCTACAGTGTGACACTGTCACATGACAGTGAGTGCCTGCTGACCTGTCCGGGATGTTTCACTTCCAGGAATAAGCAGGTATATAAGGTGGATGAATGGGATTATGAGCCTGCTGCTGCCAGCATGTTTTGCCTGTGTGTCTATTCTTACACAAGAACCTTTGCTTCATTTATCTGCACAGTCTCCTCTCCCTCCTCCCTGCCGATAAACCTCATCTTCCCGACTCATTCACTTTCTCGTGCACACACATTATTCCGTAGCGTGTACAGGTCAGTTCAAGCCCATTTCCCAAGTGTTGTGAGTACAGTTGTAGCCAAGGTCTTTATTGAGGTGTACTGCACTGCTGCCTTGGTAATTCCAACCTGCAGACCTTGAGTTGTAGACCTCTCTCTGTTTATCCCACTGACTGAATGGGATGATACACTCCCTCCACAGGAGGCACAATTCAGTGTGTGAACTGTCTAACCTCAGCAATGAGAACCAAAGTGCACCTATGGCTTCTCTGCATGTGCTGATACGCTGCTACTCACAGTGTTGTGCAGAGAACAAGCAGAAGCCACGCTCAGCCTCTGTAATCTTCTTTTATGTCCGTTGGGTCGGCGTTTTTACATAACTTTGATGCCTCAAGTAGTGGGAGGAGAAGATGTAATAAGGGGAACAGGGAGGGGTAGTGGTACATTGACTTTATTTATTTTTTCAGTCGGGGATGGGCAATAATTCAAAATTATTATCTACTGGGTGTGGCTGTCATATCGCAACGTTACAATCATAACATGTTGTTGTTTTACAAATTTCTGTAGTCCAAATTAATGATTTCAAACAAACCTAATTTAAAAAGAAGAAAACACCCACACATGTCTTCACTTACTCAATAAAGACCTTTTTCAGGTACCTGAAGAAGAACGTTGTATCAAATGTTTTTTACGTTTTTGTTATATGCAGGGTTTGGGTGTGTGATGCAGCTCTATTTAACTGCTCTGAAGATCAATTTGAATTTTCATCAGTTTTCTCCTTTTTTATTGGGCCTCTATTTGAGAGTGGACAGTAGAAAAAGACAGGAAACATAGCTGTTGACAGGTATACAATGTAGACCCGGACATCGTGCATGCAGACAGCCAAGGCACAATGTATGTGTATATTGTGTCCGTGTGCTTTTCGTCTTGTTTCCTGTCCCCGCAACGAATCGGAACAGGTATTTTACAACAAACCATGATTAAATGTATTTGTTTTCTTCTGTGTTCGGTCCCTTCAGCGTGGTGAGAATGCATCAACAAGAGGCAGGGCAGCAGTTGCTGTCGTCGTGGGCGTGGCCCAGTTCACCTCCAACAGGACTCAGCACAGAGGTGAAAATCAGTCTCTCACTGTGTCTGTTATGTCTCCATGTGTTACTCACTCTGCTGTTTCAGCTATAAATAAAGGCTAAGATAATTGCTTTTGACAGCCTTTTATTCATGACTCTGTTAAACGCAGAAAGATCTTTGGAAGTGCAGAGGTCAGATATAATCCTTGTTTATGTGTGACACTTCCTGGGCCTCTACTGTTGTCTTCTATTGAGCAGGTCAATAATAAATGATGTGAGCTTATAGAATACGTTTAAAGTTGCTCTCCTCACTGTGCAGGTTTTTGCCTATATTTGTTGCAACAAAATACACTTTTCAAATCAATCCGCGGGCGATATGCTGAATGTATAGGACATACTGTAGGTCAAGAACCTTTAAAAAACCAATGCTCTATTCATTTACAAACCAATTACTGAAGTTTCCTACAGGTTAACCCCAGTGGTAGCAGTGGGTACAAACTGACTTTAGCATAGAGGTAGGCCTCAGCTGCATTTCTTCAACATCGAACACTAACTCTCACATTTGTCCAACAGCTCTGATTGGACGAGCCTGTCACTCTGGACTGGCAGGCCGTAAAGAGGCTGGTGTCAGGGCTTCTTGCACATGCTTGGTAAATATAACCTGGATATAAGCATTTCAAACTTGTTTTCAATTTGGTGATTCTGAATATATTGACCCAGTCGAAGTTGTGACTCTCTCCTAGCCATTTAAATAGGAGCCTTTTGGAATTGAGAGGAAATGTGAGGATGTTGGCAGTGGCTTGCCCGGTGGAGGAACTTTTCTAGAGGACTTTGGTTGTAAACAGACTAAATGCTGCAAAATAATAACAGTAATATGATTTGAGCAGAACATTCGTCATTAAAACATGCAGGCTATTAAAGTGATGTATAAATGTACATTCGGTCAAAAACAAAGCACTACTATTACTCATTTATATTTTTATGTGTGTTGTGCAGAGTTTAATTATATAGGCGCTGTGTGTCTGCAAGGAAAGTCTGCTGGGTATCGTCTAGACAGAAGCAGGTGAGCCTTATCAGATATCTCAAGGAAGGAGGGAGATGGGCGAATAAGAGGAGAGGTGAATTAAAGATATTTGGAGGTGGTGACGAAACTATTAGATGAACAGAGGCGGTGAAGAGATTGAGGCGCGGGACTTTGTTAGAGAGAGAACAGCCAGGTCTGCTGAGGACGGTTGACTACAGTCCTTATATATCAAACAGTGTTTTGGAAGGCCAGGCGGCGGCGAATAACGTCGCTGTTTGGATGTTGTGTTTGCGACAAATGAAAGAATGAGACAGGGCGTAGACCAGATGTCGGGTTTCTTTGGTGAGCGGTTTCTGGACGTTCACGCGCGGGCTG
>BRZM01000026.1:275454-292523 GCA_033238685.1 Lates japonicus | reverse complement strand
GCACAGCACAGTGTGACACTGTCACATGACAGTGGTGCCTGCTGACCTGTCACGAGGATGTTTCACTTCCAGGAATAAGCTTGAGTATATAAGGTGGATGAATGGGATTATGAGCCTGCTGCAATGTTTTGCCTGTGTGTCTATTCTTACACAGAACCTTTAGCTTCATTTATCTGCTGATCTCTCCTCCTCCCTGCGATAAACCTCATCTTCCCGACTCATTCACTTTCGTGCACACACATTATTCATTAGCGTGTACAGGTCAGTTCAAGCCCATTCCCCCAGATGTTGTGGTACAGTTAGCCAAGGTCTTTATTGAGGTGTGCTGCTGCTGCCTTGGTAATTCAACCAAGACCTTGAGTTGTAGACCTCTCTGTTTGTCCCACTGACTGAATGGGATGATACACTCACTCACAGAGGCACAATTCAGTGTGTGAACTGTACGCAGCAGCTGAACCAAGGGTGCCTGGTCTGCATGTTAACTGTGCTTCTTTACTCACAGTGTTGTACGAAGAGAACAAGCTTAAGCCACGCTCAGCCTCTGTAATCTTCTTTTATGTCCCGTTGGGTTAACGTTTTTACATAACTTTGATGCCTCAAGTAGTGGGAGGAGAAGATGTAATAAGGAGGAACAGGAGAGTGATGGTACATTGACTTTGTTATTTTCAGTGGGATGGGCAATAATTCCAAAGGTAACCCTGCTGGGTGTGGCTGTCTTCTTAGCGTTACAATCATAACATGTTGTTGTTTACAAATTTCTGTAGTCCAAATTAATGATTTCAAACAAACCTAATTTAAAAAGAAGAAAACACCCACACACTGTCTTCACTTACTCAATAAAGACCTTTCTCAGGTACCTGAAGAAGAACGTTGTATCAAATGTTTTTTACGTTTTTGTTATATGCAGGGTTTGGGTGTGTGATGCAGCTCTATTTAACTGCTCTGAAGATCAATTTAATTATTTCATCTGATTTTTTTTCTCCTTTTTTGTATTATTGGGCCTCTATTTGAGAGTGGACAGTAGAGAAAAGACAGGAAACATAGCTGTTGACAGGTATACAATATGAGCCAGACATACGTACATACAGAACAGCAAAACACAATGTATAATATATATAATATGTCAGTGTGTGCTTTAAATCTTGTTTCCACTGTCCCCACATGGCTGAAAGAATCAGAACAGGTATTTTACAACAAACCATGGATTAAATGTTTGTTTGTTTTCTTCTGTGTTCAGGGGTCCCTTCAGCGTGGTGAGGAGATGCATCAACAGAGAGACGGGGCAGCAGTTTGCTGTCAAAATCGTGGACGTGGCCCAGTTCACCTCCAGCCCAGGACTCAGCACAGAGGGTAGGAAATCACAGTCTCTCACTGTGTCTCGCTGTTATGTCTCCATGTGTGTTACTCACTCTCTGCTGTTTCAGCTGCTCAGAAATAAGGCTAAAGATAATTGCTTTTTGACAGCCTTTTATTCATGGCACTCTGTTAAACACTGAAAGATGCTGAAGTGCAGAGGAGAGGTCAGATGCTCATCCTTGTTTATGTGTGACACTTCCACACAGAGCCTCTACTGTTGTCTTCTATTGAAGCAGGTCAATATTAAGCCAATGCTTCAGGCACCTTGAGAGTATTTGTTTAGAGAAAGAAGTTACTCTCCCTCCACTGTACACAGGTTTTTGCCTATATTTATTTAATAAAAAATACACTTTTCAAATCAATCCATGGACGATATGCTGAATGTATGGGACATACTGTAGGTCAGAACCTTTAAAAAACCAGTACTCTATTCATTACAAACCAGTGCACTGAGTTTCACTACAGGTTTAACTGATGGTGGCAGTGGGTGCAAACTGACTTTAGCATAGAGGAGGAGTGAGGCCTCAGCTGCATTTCTTCAAACATCAGACACTAACTCTCACATTTGTCCAACAGCTCTGATTGGACGAGCTGACGTCGCTCTGGACTGAGCCGTAAAAGAGGCTGGTGTCAGGAAACCTTGCACATGCTTAGTAGAAATATAACCTGTGGATATAAGCATTTTAAAACTTATTTTCAGATTTGACTGGTGATTCTGGTCACCATTGACAGTGAAGTTATGGCTCTCTCCCTAGCCATTTAAATAGGAGCCTTTTTAGGTGAGAAAATCTGCGCGAGGATGTTGCCAAGATGGCTGCCGAGTGGAGAGACTTTCCTAGAGGGACTTTGGTTATAAACAGACTAAAATACTACAAAATAATAACAGTAATAACAGTTGGAGGCAGAACATTAAATCATTAAAACATGTACAGGCTATTAAAGTGATGTATAAATGTACAGTCGGTCAAAAAACAAGCACTACTAACCCCACTCAGCCTTATATTTTTCATGTGTTGTACAGAGTTTAATTATATAGGCGCTGTGTGTCTGAGAGAGTCTGCTGGGTATCGTCTAGACGAAGCAGGCGGAGGCCTTATCAGATATCTCACGCTGGCTGAAGCAGCAGAGGAAGGAGGGAGGGATGGAGCGAATAAGAGAGGAGGAGAGATTGAATTAAAGATATTTGGAGGGTGGGGTGACAGAAACTATTAGATGAACAGAGACGGGTGAAGAGAGATTGAGAGGAGCGCAGGACTTTGTTAGAGAGAGAGAACCCAGCCAGTCTGCTGAGAGACAGGTTGACTACAGTCCATATATATCAAGCAGGTATTTTTGGAAAGCAGCAAACAACACTTGGCTCTTTTGTCCCACTGCTCTGTTTGGAGTGTTATGTTTTACCTGTTAAAATAGAAAAATAGAAGACAAGGCATAAACCAAATGTCCAGTTTCACCCCAGAGGCAGAGCAGTTTTCCCCTGAGACACGGTCAAGACTGATGTTCAGTTTAACATTTCAAAGAGTATAATTGTAGTGTAATTCATGTATTTCCTCCCCACTTCTAGTTTTTATACTCAGCAGGGCCCAAACACATCCATCCTTCTCTCACAGACATACAGACGGTGATATCAATGTTCTTATCACACTCTCAGAAAGACAGCGAATAAGCATATTTGCCAAATTGTTGGAACTGCTCCTTTAAATGTCATCCATAAATGAATTTTGCTTGGTTTGTTATAGTCCACTGATTATCAGGACAAGCTTTGAAACTGTGCAGTTTGCACAGTGTTATCTCTCTGTATTGTTTGATTTTGATTTGATCATAAACTCAATGTCCTGCAGTTGAAAAGAAACCTGTCTGTGGTACTTCAGATCTGATTAGGTTAAACTAGTATACTGTATATGCCTCATTTTGTAGAGGATCTGTCTAAATTGACTCTTGTGTTTGAATTAATTTGATTTAACACATAATTTGCCATAGTAATTAAAACATATAGTACCCCATGTCCATGTTGAGTGTCTTACACTGTGGCATATTTTCCCTCGTGGTGCCATTCACCTGCACTATGTTTTGAGATTTGAGATTGTGGTGTGACTTGGAAATGTGTATTTATTTTTATACGATCCTCTGGTGAGGGTCCTGAGGATGAGTGTGGGCTGCAGCAGCAGGTGAGTCCTCAGGTTGCAGAGTAAGGCAACTGTGTTTGACAAAGTCGACAAACAGCCTTTTATTTGTAGCTAATTTTACCATCTGAGGTGAAGAAACCAAAATGCCTCCACACACTGCTTCACCTCTGTGTTGTGATTATCCCATCAACACTGACCTCCTCCATTTTTATTTATTCACTTAAGGCCAATTCACGGTGTCCTCATGTCTGTGATGTAAAATTCATCATCTGTCCTTGGCTCTGCACAGTCCACAGTGCCTTTAGTTTACTGATAGATCAATATGGCACCAATAGGTCAGGCTGTTTTTTTAACCCTGCCCTCTGCTGGACCTCAAGGCAAACTACTTCACACAGTCTGATGTGGTCAGAGACTGTACATTTACAGTAAAACTGGTTATGACAGTGTGAATATTCAGTTTCTGTGCACAGTTTCACAAAGATTTCAAATACAATAGAAGGTGAAAATGATATGGCACTTAATATGCCTTAATATGCCTGCCATGATTAATCAATTATTTGTTTTGTAGTAGTTAAGTAGTTAAAAGCTAGTTAAAAACAGTCCAAAACCCAGAGTTGTTCAGTTTACTATCAGAGTAAGAGAAAGTACCTAATGATCACATTTGTGAACCAGAAAATGTTTGCAACTATTCTGACAATCAAACAATCGTTTTCAGAGCAGATTAATCTTCCGTTGATCAACTTATTGATCATCAACTAATTATTGCAGCTCTAATAATGACAGCCCGTCCAAACCTTCACTTAGCCATGTGCAAGATGCTGATACTGCACATCACTGTCCAGACTTAGACTTTGGGGAATGCTGCATTAAATCCAAAGAAAATCACAGACCCTCCAAGGTGAATTGATAAATACAGGAAAGGTTCTTCTCATAGGGTATCTAAATCTCTGATATTAGCAGACTAGGAACAGCTGAGTGTGCTGTGTAACGTTGTATGTGTTCCAGACATGCTGACTTTAACTACAGGTGGAGAAGCTCTGTTGACTGTCTGTGTCACCTCACAGAGCTGCTGTGAGTTGAAGATAATTAATGTTTCTTAGTGGAGCTTTACCTGCCCCATTACACAGCAGCCTCCTTAACCTTATATAATTGTGTCTCACTGATGGAGGGTGTGTAATCCAGCCTGACAGGCACGTCAGGGCATCTCCTCACTTTACTTAAGATTCTACACAGCACACATAAAGTGCTCAGTCAGTCGTACAGTGATCCCCCCTCAAAACACCACACACACAGTCCTCGTGCTGTGAAGTCAGATTTTTGAAATCATGTCTTGGTCTTGTTTGTTGTTGGGTGTTAAGGAGAAGTAAGAGCAGAAAGAAAGACGATGAGAAAGCACGGTTTTAGTGACACACGCAGTTTCACTGCATCCACAGTGAAATGCAAATACAGTGAGGAAAAGGCTAAATCTCTTTTTGTTCTTTCAAAGCCAGACATTACCATGGTCCACTCGAAGAAGACAGACAGAGCAATTTCATTTTACATGCCTCGTACTTCTGCTGTCACTTATTTGGTGTCAGCCCCCCTTTTTTGTCTTTCCATTACTTTAATGTCTCGTTACTTATCGGCCGGTATAAATGCATCTATTCAGTAAAGCACAATGTAGCTCAAATGTTGAACTCCACCTCTATATTCCATCTTTCACCCTTTGTAATCACTATACTACTGACCAGTCCCACTCATACTGGTATCTTTGTGATGATTGGTTAATTACTGGGCATCCATCTTCATGGTAGTCCCTCCTGCTCTTACCCTCCTCTTGTTCTGAGTCATGTTGGCCAGACTCCTTCTCCACAGTCGACAGAGGCTCTCAGCGAGTGAGAGAGAGAGGAATCTTGATTAAATGTTCTCTCTGTGGAAACTGGGTATTTTGTCATCTCCTCTCATAAAAAGTAGGGATGAATATCTGACTTGACGGATCACAGAAAACTCAAACTAAATCAAAGTTTTTCATTGTAGCTTGTCTCAACACTGCACCAGTACCATTTCTCTTCATTGCCAGTGTTTATGTTCACGTGTGCACTGGTTTCTGCTTGACTGCATGTGTGTATGTGCGTGTGTGTATGCTGCGTGGTCAACACACTCCCTGGTCATTTATATCTAATCACAGTCTCTCCTGTGTAGCGCTCAGGAATCCATCAAACTATGCACTCCGTGCAGACGCCAGCTGGCTGTTCTCATTGTTGATTTGTTTTTATTTTCCCCCCTTTTTTTTTTTGTTGCCTGTAGAAATCAGAGCAGTTTCACTTGAGCAGGCAGCTGTAACACAGCACCACAGTAATCAGACAGGCACGCACGCAAACACCCTGCACACAGCTCGGACCAGGGAAGTGGGTCAAATGGTTCGTGTCTTGGCAATGGATTGGCCAGCAGGGGCCTGACACAAAGACACACACACACACACACACACCAGCTTGTTTCTCTGCAGCCTGTCCGGAGGTCTGTCTGACGAATAGGTCAGTCCTCTGAGGGGATGAGGGAGAAACGCTGGCCAGAGAATGAGCAAAATTCATCATGTGCCATCGCCTACTCACATCCCTCCGCCTCCTCTGTTTTCCAATCTCCCTGATTCCTTCACCCTCTCCTTTCCTTCTCTGTGTCTTTCTCTGTATCCCTCTGCTCTTTGTTTCTTTTCTCCTCCCCCTTTACCTCCTTCATCTTTCTCCCCTGTCTTCCTTCATAGCCATAAAAAATACAGCACTGTGTTTGTGCTGGTTTTCACTGTTTCTGTTAGACTGTTGTGACATCTTGTCTTAACTGTCTGTAAAACCAGTGTCAGCTGTTGCACATAGAGTAGCATAACACACACACACCTTCAGCTCTGTGTGATAGCAAGGCCTCCCTCCTCTGTAGGCTTTGACTCCCAGCAGGAGGAACAGGGATCACTGTAGAGATCACATCTGTTTATCACCTCCTCCCTCTCTCTATTCTTTCTTGTTCTCTGTTGCTATTTATTTTTTTCTTTTCTCTCAGCTCTGACTTTGTCGCTGAATTTAGTCCAGAAGGTCTGGTTGCTCTGCATGAAGCTGTGGAGGACAGTGTCTATAAAGCTTGAGGCGGATGAAATAGATTTTTTATATTTCCCTCTGTGTGCAGGATTCAGCCGTTTCCATGGACACTGTCAGTTTTCTTTCTTGCACAGCCGTTGATTTATCATTGTTTCTATACAAGTATACACAGGAGCAACAGTTTGAAATTCTCAGGTCTTACATATTGGGGTTTTAATGGGACTAATCCATTGAAGGTAGTGCAAAAGCAAATTTCACCCATGTTCATTTTTTGAGTGAATCTCTTTGCAAGGCATTGTGGGATGCATGGTGATGATGTGGGCTAACCTTTGATGCCAGAAAAGGGAGGAGAGGTTGAAAGTTGAACATTTATGGCGGAGGGGAATTCGCCTTGTAGACAGGGATCCTACTTTTCAGTGTCTCTGGTCTCCAGGATTACTGATACAAATCAAATAAGTGCTGCTTGTAAATGAGCAAATAAGTGTAAATAAGTGCTGTTTGCTAATGAGCGAGCTGCTGGCTAGCTTGCGAGTGTTGACACACCCATCATAATAGAGGAGAAGTGGCGGAGATGATTTATTGACTTCCAGAGGGTTTTCTTGCCACGCCTGAATTTCCAGCACCAATCCCCTGTGACTAATATTGTCCAGTTTACCATATCAGTATTTGCCAGCAGTAATTCTGCTGTAAACAGCACTGTCACAGCAGGGGGCCCTGTTCTGCAGTAAGCTGATGTTAATGCGTAAAGCTACTGTTGATGCCGTCCTGCATACAATTCACAATAAATTCATAACTGCATGTAATGTTGTCATGAAAATTAGTCACTTTTAAACATGGACGAAGAAGATTTATTCTACCTCTGATTGAGCGTGAAGGCAGAGCTAACGTATCACACTGTCCAGCACAATGAACTTTTAGTAACTGAACTTGTATGAAAAACCATGAGGAGGAGAGGAGGAGACTTTAACTTTCATCAGAGGAGTCAGACATGATGGTGCTCTGATGGTGCCTGTAAAGCAACATGAAATTCACTCCATGGATAGAGGTTTACTGAAGTCATGGAAGAAGCTTTGATTGAACAGATATGAATGAAATGTTAAATTTAAAAGTTTTATTG
Organism: Lates japonicus; assembly: GCA_033238685.1. Taxonomy (NCBI): domain Eukaryota; kingdom Metazoa; phylum Chordata; class Actinopteri; family Centropomidae; genus Lates; species Lates japonicus. The sequence continues at coordinate 284,862 of BRZM01000026.1, read as the reverse complement.
TTGCTATGCCTGAACTTTAACGATATTTTCACAGCCCTGTCCCTGGTGTCGGTATAATCTGTTACTTATTTGTACGTGCATGTAGAGCGTTGCACAATTTGTTGTTGCATATCTATGTTGCATCTGTCTTTCCCCATCTCTCATTTTGTGGGTATTAATTCTGTGTTGCTCACACTTTTGGCCAGGCCAGTCCAGTACAGTAAAAGCAGCTTCCCTGCACCAGTTTTTCTTAGCTCAGTAAAACTGGTGAGGTGATCTACCTCTCATTTCATAAAGTATCTTTGGTAATCTCCACCAGCAGTTACAGTGATGGGCATAAGCAGCGAGCTCACCAGATGACATTAAATGTGGCAGGCTGCAATGCCCTTAAGGTAGCCACTTATCCCAGCTTTAGTAGCATTAGCATCGCGTTAGCGTTAGCCCACGCCTTGTGCCTTGTCCTTGGAGGATTAGCGTAATGTTAGTGCCAAGGCTCTCACAGCAGCACGAGTGGCTTGTGGCTTCAAATCGTAGCTTAATTAAATGTCACTGCATACATAACAGAGCATTACAGTAACTTTTCATTATAGTTCACATGTATGTGTGTACATGCCTGTGATTGCGTGCTGCTCTGTCACATCAGTGAGGAAACATATACTTATTCTCATGTTTCATTCAGTGTTCCTGTCCATAAATCGCCTCCAGCCGCAGTCAGCAGTCAGCAGGGTACAGAGGAGGATATTCAGCTACCATAGACTGTGTAGTGAGTATGTATAGTTTGGCACAGCCTGGCTATTTCAGTATGCGAGGCGGATATTAAAAATTAATAATAATAAAGTCACGTGCGCTTGGTGATGCAATCCCAGCAAATGAGATTGTGCTCGAGCAGAAAGGTTGTGTGTGTGATGTACATTTCTCTGGCTGGCGTCAACCTTCAAAACCTGTCAGAGCAACAGTTGCCATGAGGAGAAGGAGCAAGGACCTGCTTTGTGGAAAGTATGAATGAATGGATCAAAGGACTGAGAGACTGAATGGAAGGATGAAAGCCACGCAGATGGAAGAGGTCATGTTCAGATGCTTATACTGAAGGCAAATCCATATTGTTCATCAAATCCAGACTGTTTGCATGGAAAACTTCTCAATAACTTATATATAACAGTGGCTCCAGCTACAGTTATAAACAGAATATATTTGGGGTTTGGACTATTGGTCAGAAACGGAAGCAGGAGCTGCTGGAATACCACTGCCTTGATCAATGAGTGTGTTTGTGTTATCATGTGGTACTTTTACTCAATATAAAGTATCTGATTACTTCTTCCACCCCTGAAAGTCACACAGTAACACAGACACACTAACAGATGGAGGCAGTGGTATTCCAGCAGCTCCTGTGTTAAATCCCTGTTTTTGTCAGTGGAGTCTGGTAGTGATATATAGAGATGTTTCTGGTTAAACTAAAAGGATCTTCCTCTTTAATAAAAACCTCTGTCTCTGTAGGAATCCTATCATGTTGTCAGACAATGGGTTGTACTTTGATGTAGACAGTTGTCCATTGGATTACATCGCAGCAGCTGTTCAGTTCACTGTTCTTGCTCAATACTCCAAAGATCTTTGTCATATTAAATATTTACACATAGAAACATGGGAAAATAAGGCCCAGGCCCAAAAATACAAGAGTTATCCCTTAATGATTTTTATTTAATCAAAGAATTTAAATTCAGTTGGGGAACTTTAAACAATGGTAGGTTATCAAAGTTTCACTGCAGTGCTCCACTATACTGCAGCTCCTCAACAGCCACCATGTGGGTAAATGTTTCATTTAAAGGCTTTGTGATCCAGACTCGTGCTGCACCACATGCTCTGATGGAACATTTCAGTCTTGTCAACACTCTGGTTTCATCAACTGATATCTAGTTTCCTCTGTTTTTTATCCTAACAAAATTAAATGTGCAGTTTCTTCCTGCTTTTTGTCTCCTGAGAAAAGGGGCTTTGTGTGGCTAGCTGTGTCTGTCCTCTCTCCCCAGTGATTCTTCCAAACAGCCAGCTCACATTGTTCGTTTCAGCTTCACTAACCCCCTCCATTAACCCTCCCCTTCATTAGGAGCCAATTAAAGTGGTAGATGCTTATTGTCAGGCAGCAGTAAGAGGATCTGTGATAATGGGATGGATGTAAACAAACAGCACTTGAACGAAAGAAGAGCAGAGACTTGTTGACAATTTTTATGTGAGACACTTGAGTCATCATCTTGTGTTTTTTTCAGGAGTACGACCTTTATGCTGCGCTGTGAATTTTTTACACTTTCTTCTCTGCTAATGGTCAGAGCTAAGCTACAGAGAGTGAAAGTGTGAAATGCAGAGAAACCTGCAGGTTTAGGTTGGTGTGGGGATAAAGAAGCAACGATAAATAAAAGCAGCCAAAAGTCATCATGTATGGATTTGTTTAAGGCGGGTAACAGTTTCACACAATTCATTTTCAATTTCATTTCACATTTTAATGATCATATTTAACTAATTGGGCGGCACAGTAGTGCAGTGGTTGGCACTGTCGCCTCACAGCAACGAGGTTCCGGGTTCTGCGTGGAGTTTGCATGTTCTCCCTGTGCTGGCGTGGGTTCTCTCTGGGTCCTCCGGTTTCCTCCCACAGTCCAAAGACATGCAGGTTAACTGATGACTCTAGGTGTGAATGTGAGTGTGAATGGTTGTTTGTCTGTATATGTTGGCCCTGTGATGGACTGGTGATCTATACAGGGTGTACCCTGCCTCTCACCCAATGACAGCTGGGATAGGATCCAGCCCCCCCGCAACCCTTAATGGATAAGTGGAGCCGTATCCATATTATTATATTTTTGCCATGATTTAATCAAAATATTATCATTGTTTGTTCTGACAAATGAAATGTTCTTTGTCTTAAACAGCATCAAATCTGGTTTTAATAAGAGTGCAGATACTCTGTTAATGTTTGTCAAATCATTTAGTGGTATTTAAAGCTTCAGTGGTATCTAAAGTCAGGTTAGTGGAGACGAAGACCGGAGGAAAACTGAGGAAAATCAAAGGAATAAAATGACTTTCAAATTTGAGAATTTGCTAGCATAGTTGTAACTTCTAAGTCTGTCTCATGGTCACATGTCACTGTTACAGTGTCAGTGCTGGTGCCGTAAACTATCGCTACAATTAAATGTCCTCGTTTGGAATAACTCATAATAATTCATGTAGAAGCATGTTAGATGATAGTTTCTTATTTCATGGTCCATTTGCATTTTTTGCATATAGAATAATTATTAAAAACAAACAAAAAACAAAGCATTATGAATATTGAATACCACCAAACTCCCCAGATCCCAATTTGATCCAGCATCTGTGGGACCTGTCTAATATTGTGTAGGTCCCATTGGGGCATGGACACAGGACCTCTGAGGGTGTCCTGTGGTGTCTGGGACTGGGACATTGACAGATTGGGATCTGGGGAGTTTGGAGTTTCAGTGTTATTGTGTGCGATGTCGTCTTTCACAACTTAAAAAAGGTTTCTCTCTGTCCTCAGTTGTAGAATAATCAGAGTCCTGCTGCCACACATGTTAATCTTTCTCTCTCTGTGTTTTCAGATCTGAAGAGGGAGGCCAGCATCTGCCACATGCTGAAACACCCCCACATTGTGGAGCTGCTGGAGACGTACAGCTCAGATGGGATGCTCTACATGGTGTTTGAGTTGTAAGTCTCAGCCTCCCAAGGATACCACTCAACACGACTGAACGTACAAAGTGACATTGAAACCTTCACACCGACACATGTGGGTGAAAGGGAATGATGAACCTGGCTGTAGGAGATGGTGGGTGGGGGTGGGGGGTGTCACACTGGGAGGAGCGTGAAGCTGAAGTGGTGCTGGGAAAGAGGACATACAGAGAAAAGGATGACGGCAGTTGCAGCATTAGCAGGATAGAGAGAAAGCAAACCCTGTGGTGGTTTTATATAATCAGCACTGATATGAGAAAGCTTGTTAGCGGAGGATGGGGGTGGACTAAGAAAAAAGGAAGGTGGGGAGGCGGAGGGGGGCATACTCAGAGGGTGAGTGCAGTATTATACTGTATATGTGAAGGGGAAGAGATGAGCTTAAGATTTCACACTTGCTGCTACCTCCAGCTTTTCTCAAAGCTGCGCCTTCTCCGAGCTCCTCCCAGCCTCCTCTGTATCTTCATCTCTCCTCTTCTTCCAGAACTAATTCCTTTATCATTTAATTCTGTTATCGCTGAACAGGCAAGTGCTCGGGTTTCAGCACGCAGTCCTGTGGTACGGCTCAGTGCCGTGGAGAAAACTTTCAAGGAAATGCAAGTGAGCTCCATTTAAAGGGATTTTCATGGGTTTTGGAGCTCATTTGTGCACAAGCTGCTGTTTCACACACACACACACACACACACATTAATGCACACATGTGGATGCAGGTATATCTGAGACGTTCTGCGGGTGGTGCGGCCCTTTGAGCGCAGAACAGATAACTGAGTAAACACGGTAGAGATAAATCCAGACGGCTTCATATGTCTCCCTATCTCCCAGGCCTCTCTCCTGGCTAATCAAGCAGGCTAAACCTCGAGCGCGGTGCGGTGATAGGAGGGGAGAAAATATGGATGTGCTGCAGTCAAGTCCTACACAACAGCCCTGTTTAATTGGTGCAGAGGCTTAGTGACAATAAAGAGTAGGTTTCAGTAATTGGCAGAAGAATGGGAACAGAGCAATTATGAGAGACAGAATCGGCTGTAGCTAAATGACTGGGTCACAATTAAGTGTATCTGAGGATTGTCACTGAATCCACTGTGTGTGTGTGTGTGTGTGTGTGTGTGTGTGTTGTTGTGTGTAGTGTAAGTAAACAGCCCAGCTAAAAGCAGGGCAGAGGCAGTGTGCTTAGGAGTGCTTTCGTCCCCAGCAGCTCATTGATCGCAGCGGGGTGCAGCTCCTCTCTGCATTGAGCTCTCTTTCTAGCTAAACTAGTTTAACTGGGCCGAGTACAAAACCCGTACGTAACCCAGTTTTAATCTGTAGAGACTATCCAGAATGTTGCTGTCCCGAAAAAAATCCTCTCCTTTTATCAATGTGCATTCAACTCTTTAAGTTCAAATAGAAAATAGCGCTGCGTAAGTCTCTACGCAGTCTCTTTCTTTATTCCCCTCCGTCCATTATCTGTGCTGTTATGAAGTTAAGCCCTCTGGCTGTGCTGTCGAAAGTCGAAAATGCTGAAGTGCAGGAATGCGATGATGTTGTACAGAGGAAAACTTTATGAGCTGGTCGGCCTCTCTTTCTCTCAACCACCGGTACTCAGACTGATATAGAGAAAAAGAAAGGGCAGGGCTCAGTGCATCAGACCATCTGATTACACACATGAGGGCGAGCAGTGGGATCACACAGCATACTCCACTTGTACATACATAATATCCCTTCCACTTTGGGCTCTGATTATAATATGGAGGTATCTGCTGAGTGCAGCCAACTGTGAAAGAAAAAGGCTCCCAAAATACCAGAGGATGCCCTCACAGTAATTAAAGCAGTGCCCTCAGAGTAAAGCAAGGCCAGGTTTAAATTGCCACCCAGGAGACATTAGCTGCTGTCAACCTCTCAAGCTGAATTTGTAGGCAGAGGGTCGAGGGAACGATATACCTGCTCTTGAATATTAATCACGCCATCATGGTATGAAATCTTGAGTCAGAGCAGAGGTGTCATTAACAGTCCGTGCTATATGTCCTCTGAAAAACCTCTGATTTACACACATGGACTTATGTATTCTCTCAAGTAAGGGAAACATTTTTAGAGTTTTAACAGCCACTAACAGACTTCACCTGACTACAAGAGTTAAAAAAGTAGAATGACTGTGGTGATACATGATAACGTGTACAGCAATATGGTGATATTATTATAGCAATACTAGTTGCAAAGTGTCTGAAGAGTTTGTAAATTTGTGTGTCTTCTAAATCTTCATAAATCTAGAAACACACACACTCAACAAAATGAGTAGGAATGCCTGTTTGTAATGAGTTAAAACTGTAGGCATTTAGCTTCAAGAGCTGGAAAAACACACGTCTTTATTTACACCTCAACCATGCCTCTTGATTTTTTTTTTTTTTTCAATGTGCTTTTCTGCACGTCTGCTGTGATTGCAATCCGCAAATCTGTGTGCTGATTACATCTGTATTTTGTGTGTGATGCCAGCTGTGTACCAACAAGGCACAGATTTGTGTAGCCTACACGTTTACAGATTCTTGCACACAGTCACAAGTCTGAGGACACATACAGACTCAGATACAGTTTCACAACTTTCTCCACTCATATTTGCAAACTTCCTATGATAATACCCCCATGCTACAACATGATCAGTCTTATTCGGCTAGAACGAAAATGAAATGAACATGAATGACCTGCTCCACTGACAGAGGAAGATGATGTGATACAGTGAAATTCTCCAGAACTTGGTGGTGAAATTGTTTGTCAGCTGTCACATAAATTCATGCACACCCACGTATAAAGGTGCACAGAAGAGGATGTGAAAGTTCCTAACAAATTCTTTTAACTTCAGGCAAACCTGAATAGTCAAGGCTGACTTACTGGATCCCAGTTAAGGAAATACTGATCCATCCTTTAAGATAATATGGATTATTGTCTTTTAAGGCACTTGCTGTATTTTCTGTGTTTTTCCTGGTTTCAATTCATCATCTTGGTTAGAAACAAAACATAAGATATTAGTTTAAATCAAAATCTTGTAGCTAAAACAAACCGACATTATTTAACACTGAAATGTAGCTAGTAAAATTGCTGTCAAAAATAACAAGTGTGGTACGCATATGTGTCACTCTTCTCTTATGATCCTCCTACGCTGACAGTTATTTGTGTGTGGTCGTGGTGGGCGATGGTTTGGGGGTTTCGGGTGTGTCTTGCACATGTGGTTTTTCTTATTTATAAGAGGGTGTCACTCTTTAATTAGTGAAAGACAACCATCACATCACGAGTCTCCCTTCTCCTCTCTCCTCTTCTCATTCTCAGCCTCACTGCGTGCTGCTGGCGTCCAAAGAGAACTCGGCTCCGGTGAAGCTAGGTGGGTTCGGAGTCGCCATCCAGCTCGGAGAGTCGGGACTGGTGGCAGGAGGTACAGTAAACACCACCATACAGACTCATACACACCGTCTCAGCATCAGGACATTAAAGTCACGCTGAATATTGTGCTCACTTTTCAATTTAAAATAAAAAAGGAGATGGCGGGGAATTAAATATTCCTCATTGTTCCCAAAGGCATTTTAACCTCAAGGATTATTACAGGATTTGGTCTGTAATAGTTGATGATGAAGCACAGATACCTGGTGAGGTGAAATTGAGTCAAAATCATACTCCTCCTCTGAGTCATAACTCAGTCAGATCTGAACCCACAGATATGAAACGTGTTGACATAATTCAATGTGACTTACACTTCCAGAGCAGTTTGTTATATGTGATGTGTGTCCCGATTTAACTTCCACAAATCTGATTCGACGATATGGTTTTAAGTTTTCTTCACTATCAAAATAATCCAGAGATAACTGTCTCTACCAACAGGATATGTAGAAGTAGGTCAAAGATCGACTTTCACGGACGTCGCTGTAGACAAGATTTAAACAACAAGAGGTCTATCATGTTCACAGAGAAACAGTAGGTAGTTGCAGCAGTGATTATAACCGGGGTGGAGGTGACAGATGCCCACATAAGCACAGGGCTGACAAAAAGTTTTATCCTGTTTAGCTTTAGCAATTCAAGCTGTCTGTCTGGAAGCTAGTTAGTTAGCCTAGCTTGCCAGTGTTAGCACTGATTCCCTCCAGATGTTCATGTTATTTTAACACCTGTTTAGTTTGCTGCTCCTGCTCAGGTAGAGTTAGCTGTCTCTCTTTCCTGGGTAACATGTAGTCCTGTACCCTCAGCATTCTGTTTGTTACCCTGTAGCTCCCAAATAAGCACACAAGTCAAACAAACAACAACAATATGCTGTATATACTGATTTCTTGGCAAAAAATCCTGATAATTTCAGCTTGACACATCCTGCAGGTTAACGACAGTACAGCTTGTTGAGAAAAGTAAAGCCATTTGGAATATTGGAGTTCTGAGCTTTGTAAATGACGACAACAGAAGTCCACTTCACTTAGCACGTTAATAACTGGAAAATGGCGTTTTAGTTTTAAAGTTGTGAATGAAAACGTGTCCAGCTCCAGTTTCCTCTTTCAAACCATATAGTCATGTAGTGAAGTCAACACAGGAAACAAAGAGCCAAACTTTCATAATGTTCCCTTGTACTTGCATGTGCAAGGTACCATAATTACGAATAGAAAGTTATGAGTGTTGTTGCATGTCTCATAGGTGGAAGCAAACCACTTCCTTTTTCTAGTTCAGAGTGTAAAAGTAGAAATTAATAAAGAATAAAGAAGTCCCATCGGGTTAAATGATGTGTGTGGCTTCACGTGTGTGCATACCCTGTCTTTGTAACCCCAGGTCGTGTAGGCACTCCCCACTTTATGGCCCCTGAGGTGGTGAAGAGGGAGCCCTATGGGAAGCCGGTGGACGTGTGGGGCTGTGGAGTCATCCTCTTCATCCTCCTCTCAGGGTGTCTGCCTTTCTACGGCACCAAGGAGCGTCTGTTTGAGGCCATTTGCAAGGGCAAATACAAGGTCAGGAGTTTATTCAAAGAGCCCCCACAACCTCACAGTGCAAAAAATGTGTGGTTTCATGCATCCATTAAAGTCGAGAGTCCCCACCTTACGAGACAGCCCACCCTTTAATTAGATTCACATGTTAATTCTTTAATGTTTTGCAGCTCAGTTTGAATTTTCACTGGTCTTCCATTACATGACTGAAGTCATGAAGTCATCTGCCTCAGAGCTGTTTTCTGTGATATAGGCACATTTCCTGACTCATCGCTGTAAGCCCTATGTTCAGATAATACTCATTTAGTCACAGCTCCTAGTGCCTACATAGTCAGTGAGTAAATCAGTGCATTGCCTCCATGATCTTTGCATTGTCATTATTATCTGTTGCAAACATTTACCACGCTTGACAGACTGACCTACTCTGCTTGATGTGGTTTTGCATACACTGTTTCCCAGTGCAGTGGTATGTTATGTATATTTCAGGAGCGCTCACATCAGTTTTTTTTTTTCACATGAAAAATGTCCTGAACAGATATCAAAGTACTTACTAAATAATATCAATGGTCTATTTGCTGTTTAATCTTGAGCAAAACATCATCTACAGGATTCCTGCGGATCCTTAAAAAGTCTTAAATCAGTCTTACAAAAGACAAAAATTAATGGGAGGTAGAATTTTATTTGTTCTTTTATTTTTGAAATCAGAATTCCTCCTCTCACATTACGTCGCGCAGATAAGGGTAGTGAATATAGGCCTTTAGTGATGGGAGTATCCTGAAGTAGGGGGGCAGCA
>BRZM01000026.1:0-275444 GCA_033238685.1 Lates japonicus | reverse complement strand
CCAGCTCCACCAGGTCACTGAACCAGGTCTTGGACACATTAGTCAACTGGTTCCCCCCAAGGTTGAGCATCTTGAGGCGGCTGAGGCCCTTGAAGGCGAGCCGCGGCAGATCAGACAGCAGGTTGTCATTGAGGTAGAAGTTCTCCAGTCGCACAAGGTCCTGGAAGGCCTGGTCGTGGATCACGTTGATGCGGTTCTCTTGGAGATTCAGGTACCTGAGGTTGATAAAGACAGAGATGTTTGATAAACTGAACTGAGGACTTTAAAGGTTTAAAAGGTTTTGCTATTGCTACATAGTTAGCATTAACAGCTTTTTACTTACCAGCCTAGAAGAAAGGTTGCAAGTTCAGCATCAAAATATCACATCTTTTCTTCTACTGAAGTTGCTTGCATGCTAACCAGTTAGCCCCGGCCCATCCTGTCTCATAATATTACTCTGTGATAGTGAGTCTCTCTAGCGTCCAGTCTGCCCTCAGTCCAACATGAGGGGATGAAGAAGTAGCGTGTATTCTAACCTCTTGTCTTGTAAACACAATGGTGGGGGAGGGTAAGTAAACAGCTGTTAATGCTAACATTGCCCATGTAGTGACAGCAAAAATATACATATACCACCTTTAAAAGGCCTTTTTAATCAGGTGCTTTCAGGTGTCTGCAAACCAGCAGACAAAGGCAAATGTTACTCAACATCATTATTACATTTCATCATTACTTCCAGCCTGTGACTCACTTGAGACTGCCCAGGCCCAGCAGGGAGTTGTAGGCCACCGCCTCTATCTTGTTCCGCTCCAGGTAGATGTGAGTCAGGTTCTCCATGCCTCTGAAGGCCCCGGGGATCCTCCTGAAGTTGTTTTGGAAGCAGAGCAGCTCCTTCAGTGCCGTCTGCTCTATGAAGATGCGGTCCGGGATGTTGAAGAGGTTGCAGTCGGACAGGTCAAGGCGCACCAGCTTCTTCAGCCCCGTGAACGTCCGCGTGTGAAGGTAGCTGATGTACTCGTTGTGCGCCATTTTCAGCTCCACCAAGTTGGAGAGGCCCTGCAGGACAGAGGTGCAGTTGTGAGTTGAATATGCAAAGTTGAGTACATTCACTCATTTGATGCACTTTGAGTATTTCAGTTTCTGCTTATACTCCACGACATTTACCTGACAGCTACAGTTACTAGTTACAATCCAAACAATTAATTGATTGATCAAAAAAGCAATTAATGACCTGTTTAATGTAACCAAGAAAATACAGCTCCAGCAACAACAGGTGCAACTCTTTTGCTTTTGTCTGTTAAAGGTGAAAATTAGCATGTTAGCATGAAAACTCAGCAGACCTTGAAAGCTCCAGGAGTGATGAAGGAGATGTTGTTGTGGTCCAGAGACAGAGACTTGAGGGAGGGCAGGGTACCGAAGGCCCTCTCCGACAGGAACTTGAGCCTGTTCTTGTCCAGGTTGATGGCGGAAGCCTCGCAGGGAAACTCTTTGGGCAGCTCAGCCAGGCCGGAGCGGTCGCACAGCACGCTGCAGCTCTTCTCCTGAGTGCAGGAGCAGGAGGCCGGACAGGCCCGAACACACGCCCACCGTGCCAGCACCGCCTGAGGCAGCAGGCACAGCACAGAGACTGAAAGCAGGACAGAGGGAGGGCACAGGTATGAAAACCTCAAAGTGAAAGCAACACTGCCGTCAATGTTGTAACTGATTGTTTCTCAATGCTTATTTTCAAAAATATTCAGTTTCCTATCACATACAAAAAAGAAAAGCACCATTATTTGCTTGAGAAATGACTGAAACAATTCATTGATCATCAAAATAGTTGATTATCTGATTGATTGACTTGCAGTTCTACTTCAATTAGACACCTATGGTGAACACAGTTTATATGTAAATCTCCACAGCAGCTTGTCATCTGTAAATATTCCACTGCAACTTGATTACTCCTCAGTTACCAGATTCAGTGGAGTTGTTTGTTAGTCAGGACAGAAATTGTTTCCAAGGACTGAAAATATACTGTGTTTCTATTGAAATCTTTCAAACAGAGGCTGTACTTCACTCTGTGCTTTAAATCAGTGGTTACAGACCTTTTCATTGCCTCCTCAGAAAGCTGAAACATAAACTGCTTGTGTTTTTACCAGCCTATAAAAATACTGTGGAAACTAGTAATGAAAGGGAACCAAGTACAATTTATAATAATAATAAATAATCATATTTACCTAAATGTCAAACTTCTACTACTACTTTTTTTTACACAAAGAAGACACGTTTCTTCTGCTGCACTGAATTAAGATAGACATCTTCAGTTTTCCTTTTAACTCCTCCCATAAATCTAACCAACCTGAATCCTGTTAGCTTAGCATCAGGACACTGCTGCTTCTTTATTATTCCCTAATTAATCAGAATCAGACCTTTTTCACAGCAGACATTTTGAAACATCTTATTAACTGTTAAACCTCCTACCGGTGTTGACATGGTAACGTTAGCATTTAGCTGAAAGCCAAAGTATAGCCTCACAGAGCTGCTAGCATGACTGTGTACTTGTGATGAGATTTCTTGTCAACCGCTGTTTCAAAGGTCAACAATCAATGTTTAATGAAATCTGGGCAACGTCATCTGCTGAGGAAGACAGTGTCATATGGCTGAAAGGTCTGGCATAACTAATGAGTGGACCTTTTTTGATTTTTTTTTTTTTTCTTTTCAATTTAGTTTCTCTCAACTTCTTTCCCTTGGTCATTTGAACCCCTCAGTTTAGATCAGAACAGGAGCCGCGACACTGCCTTTTGAGCCTGGAACAATTGATCAACAGAAATAATACTGATAATTGATTCATTGTTTGAGTACATTTTCAAACAAAAATGCCAAACAGCTGGTTCCAGCTTCTCCAGTTTGCTGCCTGTCTCTGTTTTAAATGGAATATTTTGGGGGTTTTGGACGTTCAGAGAAGTCACTTTGAGCTCTTTTTCACTATTTTCTGTTGCTTAATAGACCAAACAACTAATCGATTACTTGAGAAAATCATCACCAGATTATTTGATAGTGAAAGTAATTGTTATAAATAATCACAACCCTACTGTCTTTATTCTGCTTTACTGCTGCAAACAAACTCTGCAGAAAAAAACATGCAGATCAGCTCCTCTGCCTCTTCCCCAGATTAAACGCTTGCATTGATTTTTTGCAGCAACATAAGGACGCTGGTGGAGTAATGATTTGATGTTTGAGTCACGTTGACTGGCAGGTTGAGGGCTAAACTGTCTCTTTGCCAGCTGCTGGTGAAATATTGATGTGATTAAGAAAGAACAGCTTACATCAGAGATTAGCCTCACAACAATAGGTATTGTCTGTGCCTGGGATTTCACCCTCCATCCAGTCCACGTTAGCTCAACCTCGGCCCTGCCTTTTAGTCTGATCAATCAACCCACCAGTCTCCGTAGATGAAGGAAAACCCAAATTTCCAGAGTGGTTTGTGGGAAAAAACAAACATCTTCCGCGTTCAGTCTAAGCAATGTGAGTTGACACTGTGAGGAACTGAAGACAGTAAATGCTCGAGATCATTTCACAGCCGAGGGAGGAGAAAAGAACAAACAGTAGAAGAGTAGGGATTGAAACGTGAGTAAGTGTTAATACATTACTGTAGTCTCTCATCCTGGGACATGCCAGGATTAAGGGAGGTCTGGGAAATGGCACAAAAGGCACAGCAGCATATGATGAACTATTATGAATTGTAAATATGACAAAGCCAGTTCTTGAGAGTCTGTAAGTGATCTAGTTTTGAAGACTTGGTTTGACTCTTAACACTAACCGGTGAAGCACAGAGTTACAGTCTTATATAATCTGTCAGTGCTGTAGAGAAAATGGAGTTCCTGGGCTGGACAGGTATGAACCCTCCACCTCCTTATACCCCTCCCATGGAAAGCTTTGTGTGGCCTCTTAGTGATCATTTTACATCTTTTTGTAGTAGTTTTGTCTCTTTTTTGGTCAATTTATTATCTAGTTTTTCTTCCATAATTTTGTGGTAATTTCGTTGTACTGATCGTTTACATTTCTGCAGTGAGATTTTGAGTCCATTTTTAGTTGCTTTGTGTCTCCTTGTAGTCATTTAGCATCTCTTTGTGGTCGTTTGTCTTCAAACTCAGCTCTCTGGCTTTAAAACAAGAATAATTAACAGTCACTTCATACATAGGCTCTGGTCCAGGGGCCCCTGACCTCTCAGGCCTGTGTGGTAATCAGTACTAGATCACAGCTGCTAACCTGAGTGAACAGACTAGCCAACATGCAGAAACAGAAGTGACATACCTATGTAGGTCTTTCCAGACAGCTGTAGCATCCATGTGTGTTAAAAGTCATAGTCCAAGTATTATTGCATGTGTCCATCCTCCCCATCCCACATCAGTCTGCACGGTACACCTTCAACAGCATAACTGAGCGAGCTTAGTGGACGCCTCTGCCTGACACTGCTCTCCTGCTGAAGTGTATGTGGTTGTGTTTTTACAATTCAAACCCCCCTCCCTCCCCCCACACACACAAACACACACACACACCAAAAGCCATCTCTTAATGGCAGTCAGATCCCTTGGATGGAGTGGTGGAGGGAGGGCTGGATGGAGATGGAGATGGAGATGGGCGGCTGGCAGGATTACAGAAGTAAATCAGAGCCCAAGCAGAGTGGTTACCTAGAGACACACAGATTACACACACACACACACACAGAGCATGAAGTTAGACATAAAACTTGTCAGAAATGCAGATGTTGAAATGGATTAGAGGATCAGCAGGCCATCAGCGGTGTGATCTGATGAGAGAGGCGTTCAATACAATTTGTTAAATAAGATTACTTTACTGTACAGGCTGCGTGGGCCGCCATCTTTTCTCCAGAGAGCTGAATGAACGACAACTGAGTCCAACCATGACACCCAGACTGAAAGAGACGCGAAACCATGTCATGTTGTTTCTCTTTACAGCCGTTTTGTGTCTCTTTGTTGTAATTTTGACTCTGTTTGTGGTCTTTTTGAGTCTTTGTGGTCATTTAGCTGACATGTTAACAGGCTCTGGCCCTGCGGCCTCCTGACTCCTCAGACCCCTGTCCCTGTGCCCGTTACGCCCGTTCAGTAACCCTTCTGTGGGTTCGCCCGACTTGAAATGTCCCTGCAACCTTATTTTCAAAATGACACAGAAATTACACAACAGGGTTTTAATGGGTGTCACTGGCTGGCGGTTATGAAACCCACTCAGCACATTAGAGACCATGAGGCCTTTCAGGTAACATGAAAACCCTAAACCCAAATTGGGAATAAACATGGTTTTTTCATGCGGGATGAGAGATATGTAACCACTGTTTTGTCTTTTCGCTGCCTAAAAAGCTCCGCAGATGGCCTGAAGTAGAGACCATCTGTGGAGCCATAAAATACAGGTCACATTTCTTTTTCCCAGATAGTTCAGCAGAATGAGTCTCTTATTAAAAAAAATATGTCAGTTCAAAGTTCAGCACACATGCCCACCATGTTCTCTGTACATCTGGTTCTGATGGGAGGAGACAGTGTTGCTGACAGCCCTCTGGATTTGGGTCGTCTGGTTTCCAGCTCACCTGCTCTGACTGCCCTCAACATATCACACAACACCACCAACACTTGTCGGCTGTTAAACACCTCCTTCAGAAAATACAGACGTTCATTGGAAGAACTTTTTTTGTAACAGCCTCCACTCTTAAGGTGTAAGACTTCCAGATTTTGAAACCTGGCTGTGGGAACTTGCTCTCATTCAGACACATGACATTTTGACTCGACACAGGTGTTACTAATAACATCAAGATAAACCACTGAACCATGATTCACTATTCCTGATGTTTTACAGACTAAATAATCATTTTACTTAAAATGGCATAAAAAATAACTGTCAGTTAGGGAAAACTTATTTCCAGAGAGGTTAGATGATTTAAGAATTGTCAAATTAATATTGCCCGATTGTGTTCATTGGTCTGATTATTAATATTTTCTTTGCCAGTTAAGATTTCATTAATGCTTTTTGAAATATCCCAGAGTGATCTAGGACACACTGTTCTGGTTTTCTATTTCTTCATCTTTTATTGAGATTATTATACATGAATATAAAATGGCATTTTTACATTTTGTCTTCATCTACTTTAAATTCACAGCCCTCAGCTGCCAACTCATTAGCTACACCCAGCTAAAGCAGATGCAGCCTAATACAAGGCACTACAATAGTCTGACCTTTGTAGAACAATCTTAATTTGGTCATTTTGTTTTGGCTGCAGCTGGTCAAAAACATTATCATGACTGCTCAAGTTCAAGATTTGGGATGGAGGTATCCTTGGTGTCCTCCTAAACTGCTTCCACAAAGTCATTAAAAATAAAGCATACATCATTGTAAGCTGTAAAATGTGACTTTTGACACTCAGTACACTTTGTTCCACTCTGTGCTTCTTACTAAAGATACAACTCTGGGACTCCTGTCTCTGTCCATCCTCCTTGAGGTTGCTAAAGGAAAAACACTGAGCCGGAAGAAAGCAGTGGTAAAATGTTCACAGGTTCAGGAAATAAGACAACTGACACGGATGAGAGTTTTACAAATGAAATCTTTTATATTCTTTAGTCAAAAGTAAATAGTCCAATCTATACAAATTGAATTTTGCCGCCCGTCTTTTCTTGTCCACACAGGGCAACAGGCACGCTTTCTCACAGGTCTTCCTCTGCACAACTTCTGATGAAAACAAGTCTTCAGGAAACATGCTTGGTTGCCAGATACTTTTGCATTCAAACATTTTATTTGGTAAAATCATACAATTGCACAGCTGGTATTTCCCATATTATTTGGTGCAGGAGCCTAGAAGCTAATACAGAAAGCAAAGTCTACATAAAAACAGGTTGCTCAAGAGAGCGTCAGAACAAGTCTCCAGGCTCTGCCTTCGTGCACAATCACGAACCCTCTATGTTAAATGCATGGCAGTGGCAACCGAAGTCAACGCAACAGACTGCTCCACATTAGAGAACTCCAGAGGTGCCATATATGCAAATACAACAATGAGAATAAACCACATGTTTGTTTAAGGATTGCCATGTGCCAGACATTCACTGGAGAAAAATAATTATCAGGTCAAATTAGGTAAAGAATCAATAATGCACACAATTGGAGAATCGAACACTTCTGCAGTATGCTTAGGAAATTTATTTGCTCTTTTGACAGCTTATTCAAACCTTATGTTTGTTCAATTCCATTTTCAAATTTTGATAATTATTTATAATCTGATGATAGGATATTTAGCCCTAAGAAGGCCCAAACAGCTGTGGATATTATTTTACTAGGTCAATGTGTCTTAAACATTAAAAGCTCCGCTGCCGAATATATATAAATTTCACGCATACGGGTGACATTCCAACATTCAAGTGCAATATTTTTTGTTACTGTCTTTTGGTCAAGTTCTGAAACTTTCAAAAAGTCCTTTAATATATATATATATATATCACACACACACACACACAGAGCACGAAGTTAGACATAAAAACTTTTAAGAAGTACAGATGTTGAAATGGATTAGAGGATCAGCAGACGCCAATGGTGTGATCTGATGAGGCGATCAATACAATTTGTTAAGCAGATTACTTTACTGTACAGGCTCGTGGGCCTGTCTTTTCTCAAAGCTGAATGAGCGACAACAGGTCCATGCAGCACCCAGACTGAAAAGAGCTGAAACCATGTCGCATTGTTTCTCTTTACAACCGTTTGTGTCTCTTTGTTGTAATTTTGACTCTGTTTGTGGTCTTTTTGAGTCTTTGTGGTCATTTAGCTGACATGTTAACAGGCTCTGGCCCTGCGGCCTCCTGACTCCTCAGACCCCTGTCCCTGTGCCCGTTACGCCCGTTCAGTAACCCTTCTGTGGGTTCGCCCGACTTGAAATGTCCCTGCAACCTTATTTTCAAAATGACAGAGAAATTACACAACAGGGTTTTAATGGGTGTCACTGGCTCGGCGGTTATGAAACCCACTCAGCACATTAGAGACCATGTGACCTTTCAAGAGTAACATGAAAAACCCTAAACCCAAAATTGGGGCAAACATGGTTTTTTCATGCAGGATGAAGAGATATGTGTAACCACTGTTTTTTGTCTTTACATGCCTAAAAAGCTCCACATGAATAACAGCTGAAATGAGACCATCTGTGGAGCCATAAAATACAGGTCACATTTCTTTTTCCCAGATAGTTCAGCAGAATGAGTCTCTTATTAAAAAAAATATGTCAGTTCAAAGTTCAGCACACATGCCCACCATGTTCTCTGTACATCTGGTTCTGATGGGAGGAGACAGTGTTGCTGACAGCCCTCTGGATTTGGGTCGTCTGGTTTCCAGCTCACCTGCTCTGACTGCCCGCAACATATCACACAACACCACCAACATCTGACTGTTAAACACCTCCTTCAGAAAACCACGGACGTTCATTTGCTGCTGTAACAGCCTCCACTCTTAAGGTGTAAGACTTCCCACAAGATTTTGAAACCTGGCTGTGGGAACTTGCTCTCATTCAGACACATGACATTTTGACTCGACACAGGTGTTACTAATAACATCAAAGATGGCTCCCACTGAGCCATGATTCACTATTTCCTGATGTTTTACAGACTAAATAATCATTTGCTTAAAATGGCATAAAAATAACTGTCAGTTAGGAAAACATTTCCAGAGGTTAGATGATTTTAAGAACATCCAAGTGTCTTCTTAGGTGTGTTCATTGGTCTGATTATTAATATTTTCTTTGCCAGTTAAGATTTCATTAATGCTTTTGAAATATCCAGAGTGATCTAGGACACACTGTTCTGGTTTTCTATTTCTTCATCTTTTTTATTGAAGTTATTATACATGAATATAAAATGGCATTTTTACATTTTGTCTTCACATCTACTGCTAAATTCACAGCCCTCAGCTGCCAACTCATTGGCTACACCCAGCTAAAACGAATGCAGCCTAATACAAGAGCACTACAATAAGTCTGACCTTTATGAGAACAATCTTAATTTGGTCATTTTGTTTTGGCTGCAGCTGGTCAAAAACATTATCATGACTGCTCAGGATTCAAGATTTGGGATGGAGGTATCTGTAGGTGTCCTCCCCTAAACTGCTTCCACAAAATTAGAGGCTAAAAATAAAAATACATACATCATTGTAAGCTGTAAAATGTGACCTTTTGGCCTCTCAGTACACTTTGTTCCACTCTGTCTTCTTACTAAAGATACAACTCTGGGACTCCTGTCTCTGTCCATCCTCCAGCCGGGTTGCTAAAGGAAAAACACTGAACGGAAGAAAGCAGTGATTAAAATGTTCACAGGTTCAGGAAAATAAGACAACTGACACGGATGATTTTACAAATGAAATCTTTATATTCTTTAGTCAAAAAGAAATGAAGCCCGTCCAATCTATACCAAATTGAATTTTGCCGCCCGTCTGCCCTGTATCCACACAGGGCAACAGGCCGCTTGCTACAGGTCTTCCTCTGCACAACTACAGTAAACAAGTCTTCAGGAAACATGCTTGATTTTTCCAGATACTTTTGCATTCAAACATTTTATTTTGGTAAAATCATACAATTGCACAGCTGAGTATTTCCCATGCAGTGCAGGAGCCTAGAAGCTAATACAGAAAGCAAAGTCTACATCTAAAGAGCTCTAGGGTTCTCAAGAGAACGTGGAACAAGTCTCAGGCTCTGCCTTCGTGCACAATGCGAACCCTCTATGTTCGTCGCAAACGGCAGTGAAAGCCGCTTCGGGAAGTCAACGCAGCAGACCTGCTCCACATTCGAGGAGAACTCCAGAGGTGCCATATATGCAAATACAACAATGAGAATAAACCACATGTTTGTTTCTTTAAGGATTGCCATGTGCCAGACATTCACTGGAGAAAAATAATTATCAGGTCAAATTAGAGTAAAGAATCAATAATGCACACAATTGGAGAATCTGAACACTTCTGCACCGATATGCTTAGGAAATTTATTTGCTCTTTTGACAGCTTTATTCCAAACCTTGGCATGTTTGTTCAATTCCATTTCAAATTTTGTTGACCAATTGTTATAATCTGATAGAGATGACTGGCCCTAAGAAGGCCCCGAAACAGCTGTGGATATTATTTACTGAGTCCAATGTATCTTAAACATTAAAAAGCTCACGCTACCCCGAAATATATAAATTTCACGCATACAGGTGACATTCAACATTCAAGTGCCAGTGTTTTTTGTACTGTCTTTTGGTCAAGTTTCTGAAACTTTCAAAGAATCACTTTGAGGCTTACAAAAATAAATATTTGTCAAAAATGCTTAATAAATTACACAAAACTAGCAGCAAAAGTAGAATCTAGAAATCTGTGCAAATGGCTAAATTCCCCCAACTGCTAAATCCCCTGGTCCCAAATAAATCCTGGTTTAAACGTTGAGAACCCTTCCCCTTTGTAAACAAGCTGCGTTTTTCACAATCTCCTCACACACAATATTTGGAAGCTTAAGGACACATAGTCAAGACATCTATATAAAACTCTAGATGTGCAATAAAAGAACATTTGTAAAACTTGATGGGCACGACGTACAAGGGCCTACACACCTAAATCAAGTAGCACCATTCAATCTCAAGTTCTCAACACTGTCAGTGCATCCGCTTTTAGTTCAATTTCTTTAAAAAAAAAAGAAAAAAAGGAAAAAAAAGGTTTCAAGGCACAACACACCCGATGAGAAAATTGGGAGCATTCTGAGGTGAAATGCTCCCATCTCTCCTCCTCTCGATGGCTGCTCCTCTTTGAGAGGAAAAGCCTGCTCTGGCTTCACGAAGCCACAGATTTTTTTTTATACTTGTCTGAGCAGATGAACTTCCCAGAGGACCTGACAGTACTTTAATGTTCTGTAAAGGAAGTGGACACTCCCGTCTTTGGCCACCTCCACAGTTACACTACGCAGCAATGGAAACCAAAGCCACTGACGACGGCGGTGCACTGAAAACCGTGCCCCTCCCCCCACACGCCTACCCCCCCCCCCTCCTCCCCCCCCCCCCCCCCCCCCCCCCCCCCCGTGGTCGGAGTGCTGCTCTACCCTGCTCCGCCCCTCGCTGTTTAATTGATAAACCTCAGTGATCATTCAAATGCCTGTCTCTTAAAGATGAACCATGCCTCCAACGCAGCTTGAAAAGAGAAAACGTTTGTAATTAAGTTAAGCCTGCGACTCAGTTCACGTGTCCTTTCTCCTTGACCAAAAAACAAAACACTTGCAAGCGTAGAATACCATCTGGGCCTCGTGGTTGCCAGTCGATTCAGTAAACACTAACACCACGCTATGCCCTCCCGATGCTGTGGTCCTTTATGCAGCCATTTTGAACTTCACTTTCAAGATGGCAGGCATTTTTTGTTTTGATACATATTCGTAGAGAAACAATTAAAAAAAAAAGTTTTTCAATTTTGCACACACCTGCACCAAAAAGGTCTCAAGTAAAAAACAAAAAACACCGCCCACTTAATGTAGCTAGCACTTGGTAACATACTAGCTGCCGTAACACTGTCAAGTCAATTGAAAAATGTGGAGTAACAAGTTCCAGCATTGATTATTCTTGCTTAAACCTCAGCGATTGTTGGCACTGAGCTTAATGACTTCTGTGTTTCTTAAGATTACAATAGGAATGGCTATTTTAAACTACCATGTCCATAAAAAGGAGCCTGTCCAGGATAGAGTGAGCAAAAAAGGAAAAATAAACAAATGTAACTTTGTCCCTTAGGATTAAAATACGGTTGCTTCACAGAGTGGCCCAGTTTATATTAGACATAGTAATGGCTCCATTAGCTGTTTGACTATAGAAAAGGCTACATGATGATCCTGCAATAAATTTGAAGTTCAAATGGAATCGTGACTCCGAGAGCCACAATACCCCAGTGTTTGCCAAGGTTTGATTAAGTCCAAGCTTATTTTACCTTTCTAATATTTTTCACCAAACAATATAACAGTAAAAACAAATTTAGAGCTCTTGGCCATGTTCATCTGGTGAAATGAAAACATACAGATTTCCTGTTTAAATTCAAAAGGCACAGTACATTAACATACAAATGAACCTCAGGTTATTCAATTAGGTTTTTTTTTCCCCACAAAAAGAACAAAAATACTTTTAACAATGAAAGTCCGAGGTTGCTATCGGACAATGCATGTCAGCATCCATGCTCACTCTGAGGTGTGCGAATCTCTGCGGTCTCCGGTGCATTGCACGTGCTGGTGACTTTCCTTTGCGTCGTGCTGCACTTCCTTATTGAGAGAAGCGAATGGCAGAGAACCAGGGTTGGTAATGTACTGTGTGTCAGTGAAGCTAC
The DNA here is from genome assembly GCA_033238685.1 of Lates japonicus. NCBI lineage: Eukaryota > Metazoa > Chordata > Actinopteri > Centropomidae > Lates > Lates japonicus. The sequence continues at coordinate 263,132 of BRZM01000026.1, read as the reverse complement.
ACAGGGAGGGTTGTTATGGTCTGGCTTAAGTTAACATGTGGTTTCCATTGGGTTGGGTTGGCATGGCAACCTATTCCTTAGGCGACTAGTTGCCCCACCAATCCACACTACCAGAGTGGCTGTAATTTCCTCCATAGCCGTCATTGCTGTAGAAGTTGCCACCAAAGCCACCTGTGAAGGACAAGGTCAGAGGTCAGCATCTGCAGTAACTGATTTTTGCCACTGGGGGGGAGCAGAAACAAGCTGTGAACACAACACTGAGTTAGCTCAGTTGCTTGTTTACACACCCACAAGTTACAGAGCAACATGACCGATTCATCAGGTGGACAAACACTACTCCACATGAACTAAGTCCAGTGTTCCCTCTCTATTAACTCTGCTTTTGGTCTCCACCACCTCCTGAGGTAAACATCTGGCTCTTTGGCTGCTGATGGTTTTGCGTTAACTGCAAAGTGAACTAAAGGCAGCAGAAATATTGTTTCCTTACCTCCTCCAAAGCCACGGTTTCCTCCATGGCCTCCAGTGTTGCGCCCTGCACGGTTGCTGCTGAAGTTTCCAGAGCCGCCGGACGTCTGACGGTAGTCTCTAGCTCCGAAACCGCCAGAGAACCTAGACAAGACAAGAGGGTGTGTTCATTTTTGTTATGGTAGAGATTTTCTGAAGGTACAACAAACTTGAGATTGGAGGTGGCCAAGGCTGCGAGTTGTTTAAAGTGGAGAGCTTGAACAAGTTTATGAAGCACTGCACATCTCGTCTGCCAGGTCCACTGCTAAATTAGCAGGCACTGGTGTATGACCTGAAAATACATCTGTGTGCGACTGTTACCTCTTGGAGCGTCCACGGTTGCTGCTCTTGTGCTGGTGCTCATAGGCCAGGCTCTCAAGCCAGGAGGGAACCTCCTGCTTGGCCTCCACCAAAATGTCCAGCAAATCTTTGGTTATGTTGCTGTTTTTGTCGTTAAAGAACGACGTGGCCAGACCTGCACAAGACAAGAGCAAGAGTTCCGATTAGACGGCCACTGGAAATATTATTGTACATGACCAGGAATCAAAAATAAAAATGTTCATACCAAGATTGCCCACACGTCCCGTACGGCCAATACGGTGAACGTACTCCTCAATGTCACTGGGCAAATCAAAGTTAATGACATGCTTCACATTGGAAATGTCCAGACCTCTAGCAGCCACCTGGAAAAGTAGAGGAGGGAAAATACAGTGTGTGGTGAGAATACCTCCAGACAACTTCCAGTCAAAAGTTTTCATTTTGTCCACTAGCCACATTTATTATGGAACTTGAGTTAATTAGCAGCAGCTACGCTAATCTGCCAACAATGTCCCTCAGCTCAGCCAAAGCCACAGTTTCCTCCACGACCCAGTCTCCTGCAGGGTTTTTATTCCCCAAATGTCAAGGGAATCTGCAGCCTCAACATTTAACATACTGCTCTTTGCTTTTTAAAAACAGACACAATAAAAATCTGTAATCTGATAAAAAGTTCACTGAGAGGAAAAACAAGCCAGCTATACTACCATTTCAATGAGACTGTACTGTATTAGATCCTTTTTAAACCAAAACACCAATAAACAAAAACACACGAAGGTTGTGTGAAAATAAATAAATAATAAGATGACTTACAGCTGTAGCCACCAAGATGGGGCAGCGTCCAGACCGGAAGTGATGCAGAGCCTCCTCTCTGTCTCTCTGGGACCGATCTCCATGGATGCTGGTGCAGGCGTAACCCTCGTGGTAAAGGAAGTCTTCAAGAGCATCTGCTCCTTTCTTGGTTTCCACAAACACCAGAGTCAGTGAGTCTTTGCCTGTGTAACCGGAGATAAAGAGGGATGAGACAAAGGAGCAGAGCTGGATAAAGAGCATGAGAGGAGAAAAATAAATAAGTCACTGATAAGTGGAAACAAGGCTATAGATGGATTTTTGAACTAAAAGAAGATGGGAACATAAAACTGTCATCAATCGCAAGATCATGAAGTAAAAGAAGAAAATCAAACAACTAAAATGACAACTTGGAAATGGAGACAGGGGCTGCATAAAAATCTCTACATTTGCTGACAACCGTTAATGGTCAACACTGGCTTCAGTTTTTCTGAATGATTGAAAAATAGCTGAATTGTTAGATACTATTTGGCATTAATGGCTATCAAAATAAAAGCCTGAGATAATAAGAATGGCTGAGGGGTGATGGGGTAGGACAGGCCTTTCCAAGTCACATCACTTGCTGCTAACCCTGCAACCGCTTTGCCAATGCACTCTGGTACAAGCCAGGAAAAACAAAACTCCATCCATCAGAGCTCCATCCTCTCCATTATTACTTAAGCCTGTGAGTACTTTAAAATAAAGCCCAGATCAGCTCAATCAGACTGGCTGAAGTGTTAAGGTGGTAATGGGCCACCTAGTTTGTCTTTTACATGCAGTTGACCCCTCTTCCCCAGGCCTCTATACCTTGGTTGAATAACAGCCAAGTGTGTGCTCTAACAAGGCTGTCCATGACATATATTACACATTAGTTTGCTTTTTATAGTGGCAGCTACACCGGTTACCGTGGAAACAGCCCAAATGCAACATATGTCATTTCTTCTGGGGGGTTACAGTCAAGTAAAAAAGAAAAACAAAAAACACAGGACTTCTTCGTAACACAAGTAAGGAGTGGAAACTGCTAGTGCTGGCTGAATGCAATATTTAAAATGGTACCAGATCTACAGAAACGAGTGCCGTGTGTGACAGGTTGATGCCATTAAATCTGTCACAGCCATCTGACTCATGGAAAGCGAGAGCTCTTTCTATGACAACCAGCCAGCATGCCAGTGTTAAAGACACACTGTGACACTATGCTACAAAAGGACTCCATTTTCAGTTGGGAGAGACGGACTCAAAATTATACAACTTCAGTCTGTACCGTGCAAGGCAAATGTTATCCTACAAGCTCTTATCGAAAGGAAAAACAAAACAAAACAAAACTGAGGCAGCATGTCAAGCGGGGGGAGCAGAGGGACAGAATGAGCTGTGGGATGTGATGTTTCTGGCTTGTGGGTCAGAGTGAAGTTATGGTATGTTCACACTTACCCGGTTTCTCTGGGGCCTCTGTCACATTTTCCTGAACCTCACTGGGAATAACTAAGATAAAACCAAACCGGCCAGTAAACGTAAGGCTGCTCAGTACACAACTTTAACAGCTTTAGATCATCATGAGAAGCAAACCCCCTTTAAACACGGTAAGTGATTTGAGTGCCTGCTCACCCCTGCATGAGTTTTTGTTTTGCCATTTTATCTTTCACTGCAAGGTCTAGCTATAATGGGCAACATTTGTTAGCAGAGATGTAGCAAAGTCAATATTAGCTTGATATGGGGCAGACTGACAAACACAGGATGATGGGTTAGAGCCCAATGTGACATTCATGGGAGAAAAGAAACCCCAAACATTGTCCTATTTGTGTTTGCACTTCTCACCTGTGGCATTGAGGAGGTCGAGGAGGAAGGACCTCTTGTCTGTCTCCTCCACCCAAACTACCTTCTGAGTGATATTTTCTGACGTGGAACCGACACGCCCCACTGCCAGGAAAATGTAGTCCTCCAGGAAATCTCGAGCCAGGATCTATGCAAACAAACAAAGCCAATAGGTAAGCATACAGATATTTATCACATTAAACAAGATTCCGTTAAGTTGTTGACAGCCTAACATACCTGGATCTCCTTGGGGAAGGTGGCACTGAACATCATGGTCTGACGAATGCCTTTAGGTGGCATTGTGTCTTGCTCCACAATGCGTCTGATCTGTGGCTCAAAACCCATGTCCAACATGCGGTCAGCCTCATCCAGGACCAAGTAGCTGCACAGACACACATTTCATACTTAATTAAAAAATGGCTAGAGCTGGTTCTGAGAAACCATAACAGGCATTTTTCATTATTTCTGGACATTTTATAGACACAACAGCTGACTGATTAATTGAGAAAATGATGGGAAAAGTTAATCACTCATCACAAATTAATACTGGAGTCAGCCATTTCAGTTTCAGTGTGGATCCCTGTGCTATACTGACTTGCAATAGTCCAGACCGATCTTGCCCCTCTCCATCATATCAACCAGACGTCCAGGTGTGGCCACAAGCAGGTGGCAGCCTCTCTCCAAATCCCTGATCTGCTGGCCAATGTCAGCTCCGCCATACACCACGCAGGGACGCACTCGTGAACGATAGGCAAACTAGAGAGCAGGAAGAAAGGGAAACAATTAAGCTTCGAGATGAACACACAAGCAATGTTATGTTCTACTACAGTGGCAGATGCAGTTGGCTGTATGCTTGGAGCTCACCTTCCTCGCCTCGTCATAGATCTGCAAGGCCAGTTCTCTGGTGGGAGCAAGCACCAGGGAGAGTGGGTACTGCTTACGGCGACCGTACCTTCCGTTCTCCTGAGGGTGTAAGAAATAATGTTTATGAGAACAAGGTAAATGATGGTACGGCAAGGCTATGTTTAATCATTGTGCATTCCCTTTCCACAGTACCTGCCCGTTGTTCTTGGCGGCCTGCAGAGCATCTCCTGGTCCATCGGTGTAGATCTGACTCAGCACCGGCAGCAAGAAGGCAGCGGTCTTACCAGAGCCTGAAACACAGTAGGGATCAGACACACACTTATACTGTGACTACCTCAAACTAAAGGTATAAGCTGAATGATCCATCAACTTTTCCTTTCCATTTTAAAGAGAAATTAATCAAGACAAGTATGCACACACACAGAGAATATTCAGAAATACTTACCAGTCTGGGCACAAGCCATCAGGTCTCTCTTAGACTTGATGATGGGGATAGCATGTTTCTGGACTGGGGTGGGACGAGTGTAGCGACTCAGGGTGATGTTCCCCATGATAATCTCTCCCATGTCCACATCATGGAACTACAAGATAATCACGTGTACCATCAATATAAGACACAAACTGTTCCTTTAAATGTTACAGATATAGGTTGCCCGTTTCAATTACACCATTAAGAATATGCAAGCACTGCTAAGTATAGACTTACGCTTTCAATGTGGGGCGGGCAGTTGCTCCCAGTGGCCTCCACGGGAATATCATCGTATTTCTCAAAGTTTATCCCAGTGTTGCTTCCAGAGAAAAGCTCACTAGAAAACAAAGGTTTGCAAAAGTTTAGGCTCAAAAGCAGCTATAAGACAGCTGCTAGCTTCGTCACTTGCAAGCAGAACACGTCTTACTGTTCCAGGCGCTCGTTGGGAGCAGTGGGCTTGGACCAGTCATCATCTCTGGCGTCCTCCACCCAGCGGCTGTTTCCTCCACCCGCAAAGCCCCCACGCTCATATCTGTAACACATGCATGTCAGTCATTCCTCAAAAGAGCAAAAACAAAAAAACAAAAGGACAAACTACACTAGGCAGGTGTCATGTCTGAAATAGCTGTAACAAGAGCAACAGTTAAACTTGCAATGTATATCCCAATAGCCATGCTAACTCCTAGCATCAGTTTTTTTAATTCTCAGTTTATTGCAAGGTGACCGGCTCCAGGTTACACGTGAAATAGCTGAGGCATTGAGTGATGGTCACTGGCAATACCTTAGAACAGGAGGAGGAGGTTCTACACAATAAGCTAGTCAGTTTAAATAAACCCATAGAAATGATTAGTCATAAAATTCAAATATAAAATACAGACATATGCACTCTGTCCTCTCCAGATTATACCGAAACATTTTGGACATTATAAACTACCAAGATGTAGTATTAAGAACACAAACATCACAGACTGAAAGCACTGTATATTATTAAAAGTAACAGGTTGACATACCTTCCCCTTGAGCCCGCCCCACGGTCATTGAAGAAGGCAGACTTGGACCTATCAGATCGTCCCCCAAAGCTGTTGTAGGCGGCATCCCTGGGAGGTCCTCCCCAGCCGCCATCTTTGTTTTCGTAACTGCCAAACCCTGTAATGAGCAGATAAAGACCTGTCAGTGACATGACTAATGGATTTTATTTCCCCCAAAATCGGCTGTCGGACGTCATCAGATGACGTCACTCTCTTACCAAAAGCAGACCGTGGTCTTTCCCTTAAAGCATCAGGTTATTTCACCTTAAATAACACTATTTAGGATTTACTGCAGAACTGTTATACATGTGCAGAGTAACAGCACTCTAATACTGCAATAACTGTATAAATAAACAAGGGTGGGGGAGGGCAGAGTTTGCATCTAAAACTACACTGTCGCCACTCTGGAGCTTTAGTCAGATAGTTTTAAAGCACGATAGGATTTTCCCCACCTGCATTTTGTAATGGTTGATTAAACGAGCCTCCACCCCTGTTACCACGGTAGGCGCCGCGCCCACCTCTATCATTGCGAGGGGGTCCACGCCCTCCAAAGCCCCCGTTTGTGCGGTTGTCGTGGTAACCATTCACAAATCCATTGCTGCGTCCGCCGTCCCATCCAGGTGAATCTTCATGTGGACACAAAGGGGAAAAAAAAAACATAATGAGAGGCTTGTGAGGAGGAGAATAACTCTACTGCACATATTTCTCTCAGTAAGCAAGAACATATTTGGGTGTGCTTATACTGTTTACTAGCCACGAATCTCTCTTCAAGTGCTGACCTATTTTCAGTCTAATAGTCTAATACTAACAGGTGGGATACAAGCAACTTCCTAATAGTCAAGAACCTGGACTGAAAGCTTGCATTGTTTAAGACAAATGCTGTAACAACAGCTGTGCCACGGGTCAAGTTAATATTATCCAATATAAAAAGTAGGGGGAAAAAAAAGAAAATCAAGATCTACATCTGTACAAGAGACACTGGCTTTGTTAGAAGGACTTCTCCTCTGTACCAAGAGACCTACTGAGCCTAATCTCTGCCTGTATGGGACATTTACCACAACGATCTGCCCAGCTTTGGACACTGGCTGTGTCATCGTTCCCATCGGTGGCCACACTGTTATCAGTGCAGGCTGAGGCTGGTGGGGGGGGGGGGGGGGACAACGGACAGTTAGCGCTGCCAAGGTAAGGCTGAGGCTAGGCCACAACAGCATTAAGGGGCAGACCAGCCACACAGATCTAGTCTCAGATTAGTCCTGGTTCAGCCAAAGGGGTTGATTCTAGATCTGTGGTGAGGAGCTGAACTAATACCTGTTGGCCAACAGGTAAATGCATCCACCATGGTGCCCCTTTCAAGTAAGCACAAGGAAAAGCCTTGTAATGCTTCACACAGGCACACACTGATCTCTATGCTGCATACCAGCCCACAGCTTGGACAAGTCTCTGATATTGATCTGAGTAAATCAATTTACTTAATCAAGGCAAGGCAAATATATGCTGTCCTGTATTTACTGGGGATGTGCATGAATAATCGATTAGGCGAAACGGTGAGCAGAGTCAACACCTTTTTTTAAAGAATCAACTAATTTTTATTTGGTTGGAGGTGGGAGGAGATTTATGTTTTACTTCATAGACGCGGAGCTAATGTTTATGTGCGCATCTTCTCGCTGTGTGGTCCAATCAAAACACTGGAACAGACATCGGCAATAAGAAGAAGCGAAGCGGGCTGTTAAACGAGCTGCCGCTAACGTTAGCTGAGGTTGCTACTAGTTGCTACTAGTTTTTTGGTTAGGATTCCTTCAGTGTTCACGGTTCAGGAGGTTTTTACTGGGAGCTGAATTATCTACAGAGGTCTCATTAACAAACAGACCAAGTAATTAAAATCGGTAGAAACACTGAAATTTAAACACTCAAATTTAAAAAATCTACGTTTCTCCCGCAACGCTGACACAGGACGTTGGCTTACACAGGACTTTGGTGACTTAAATGATTTCAGGACAATGTGTTTCCTCTTAGTGTTGTTAGAGGACTGGAGCTGTCAAAGACTCATGGAACCTGAACACACCGTGCCTTCACAGAAGACCATTACCGGACAGATTGAGAAAACGTACAATGAGGATGCTACAGCTCTAAAAAAGAACTTGATGGAAGCAAATAAGCAAAGTAGCAATAACAACCACTGCTTTATGTCACTGTCACCTGCCGTTACATGGATGGTGATCAGAACATTTCCGGTTCTGTGCTTGCAGCACAGATGAGACACTGCAGAGAACATCGCCGCTAGTCTGAGGAGCGTTTTGTTGGGGGAGGTAAAGTCAGTGCATCTGTACACTATACTGCAAAAAACATGACTTGACAACGTATTATTATTTTGGTTTGGGTGGAGGGAACGTCTTAACGATGACGTCACGACTATCTGACTAATCGACTTAAATTGGCTTGATTAGTCGTCTTCAAAAAGTAATCAAAATGCCCATCCCTAGTATTTACAGATTCAGGACGCCTCAGACAAAATCTTTCTTGCAATTAAGGGAAATGAAAGTAATTACTTCAATGTTAGACATGGACTTCCTCAGTTTCACTGTCCAAATGTTTACTAAATAGATTTAAGCTTCACTTTCAAGTTCATCAATTTTCAATTAACTACAGATACTACATTAGGATTGGTGGTAGAATTTAATCACTCAGACTAGTATCAGACAAGAAATGATGCATGTGCACTCTGCAAACATGGCACAGCTCACGATGCAGCACTGTCAGAGCCTGGCTTTCTGAGACAGCAATGCAGACTTCACAGTTCACATCAAACCACCAAAATAAACAAAGACAATGGAAATTCTAGAGAAATTAAACTGATGTAGGTCTCGTCCTGATCACAAAACTTACTCTTGAAACTCTGTAAAAATGTTGCATCATGGCTAACAAATATGAAAGCAGTATTAGAGTAACAATTCTCCATGTCCGAGCAATGTTGAATTGAATCACCTGTAGCTTGAAACTTGTTATGCAAGTTGATGTTTAGTGGTTTAGTGAATCCAACACTTCTTGGAAGAGGAGAATACGCCCCCTAGCACAGTCTTACATATTTCAGTCCTGATGCACCCATTTGTCCCAGTTCAATCATGCCATAAGGTCTGCCAAACTGCAGACAGCAAATTAACGACATACTCCAGATATGTGTGCAGCAACCAAAGCCTGCTCAACTTCAAAGACTACATGTTGCATGGATAGAAATTAGCGTCAACAATCTGCCAGAACATTGTCATCCATTAAATGCAGAGTACAGGCCAGATAAAGATGCCAGAAATTCGGTTTTACTAATAATCACTCAGTTGCAAATGCCAGAGAAAAGACAGAGGAGAACACCTGATAATCACTCTACAGACACAAACAATTCCTCTCAGACAGATGCTACAGCTCATGAGTGTTCAATCACGTGCCAAGGAGGGGTGAGAGTACACAGGTTTCTCTTCCACCACTGAATGCACCAGCATATTTCAGTGGTTATTCCAATGTCACACTAAAGTAATAATAAAAGGCCTGCATACACTCAGGTTTTCAGCACACAGTTCAATGATCCCACTTTGTGCTCTTCAGCAGTACGTTGTTGGCAAACACGAAAAGCTACAGGGTCTATAAAGAACTGAAAAGGAGAAGAACTGAGAGACTTGTTATTAATGAGTGGGACTGAATGATGTCAGTGCAGCAATGTGAAGCTCAATTTCTCTGCAAAATAAAACCCCTGCTTTGATTTCGTGACTAATAGATGTTAAAATGGTATAGAAATGGTGGGACAAGGCAGATAATTCTTTCACAGCTGACATTGTCTCATTGTTATTAGTAAGACAGCCACACTAGTGATGCAGTGCAGTCTTTAAGGCACCATCACCATGCATCATAAGCAACGTCATTTGCAAGCTTTGACAAACACTGTGTTAGGCCCAGATTTCTGCTGCATTTTTCCAGTGACCATGACAAGCAAGGGCACACTGATTATGCCCCAGTGTTCAGCTATGTACACTATGAAACTCTGCCAACAAGTAGATGGCATGGCATGCAGGTAGAGGTCAAGGTATACCACATCTGTTTCGCCAACCCCCACTGTAGGCATGGTAAAAGGCAAGCTCTTGAGAGGCCAGTCTTGGGTAACCTGAGCAAAGGTAAGGAAGCAGGCTATAAAAAGACTCACCCATAATTACTGGCTCATGCAGTATGAGTGTTGGGCTTGACTTTACACTAATAGTTACCAATCTTACAGTCATCCCATCCTGAAGTATAGTTATTTCTGTGCCTTTGCTGACACTCTGCCTGCCATGGTTGTGGGAACTGCTTAGAAGAAACTTGGGGGACATTGCAGGTGAAATATGGGCTTGAATATACAGTGGGAAAAAATCATTTTAATGAATCTATCATATGGTTCAACAGATTAAAAACTCAATATAGTAAGGAGGATTAACCCTGCATCCTTGTGCTTTACATCAAATTACGCTTTACCTATAAGACATTTCTCATTTTTACTGCAAGCATCCCAGCAGAGAGAAGCACATCAACTAATCATGGGTCCCATCATTAACTTTTACTGTTAAGTGTATAGGTCTAACCTAACCCTCTCCCCCTTCGCACTGGCTTTGCTGGTGTGTAAAATGGCTATTTCATGCATCTGGAAATGCAGGTTGCCCTCAGCGAAAGCAGACAGAAGGGACTTACAGAGATTTACTGGTGCCACTGAATAACCGCACTGTCTACCAGCGGAATAAGCATTTCCTGCTGTGGAATAAGAAAACAGTAAAACGAGAAAAACGTCAAGTGTGCAATGACACAGTACCATAATTCAAAGTTTTTTCTCTTTTTTAAATGTAAAATAACCTGACCGAGAAAGTCAGGCACAACATGTGTCTTGATTTAAAGCCTTTAAGAGGCTAAACAAGTGCAGAAAAAACTTAGAACTACCTCACAACCACCTCAACCTAGCTAAAAAAAACATTGTTAAAAGTCTACAGTTGTCAATACTGATAAAACCAACAGCCCACCCTCCCTCCCTCCACATTTCCCTTTATCAGAGCAGCCAACAGCTAGCACTCCTCTTTTTCACGTGAGACATTGCACCAGGAAAAGATTGCCTATGAAAATAGGTACTAAAATGTTAAAACTGAGTGAGACCGTTTTGAAATTCACCCCATTCTCTTACTTATGAGCAGTCTGGGGTGAAAATTCAAGGCTACGGCCATTTTACAGTACCACTTGCCCTATTTCATCCATGCCAAAATAAGCTATCATGCACAGACACAGAAAACCCATTTGACGTGGCTTTCTCTCCTCATTCTGTGCACAAGTTAAAATGAGACTAGTGTCCTCAAAATGCCCAGTGGTCTGAAGTGCAGCAAAGCCACTGCAGAGGCACCGTCTTTGTCAAATATTGTCTGGTGAACGCCTCACCAATTATTTTTTTCTCAATTGTGCTTGCTTTTACCATGCTCTGATGGGACATCAAGAACACAACAAGTCAAACCTCTTGATGGTCTGATTGCAGCTCAGTGGATGAGCGTTAGACTAAACTCACCGTTTTTGGAAGCATCTTTGTTCCTCAAGTGAGGTGGAATGTAACGCCCTGGATGGAGAAGAGAAAACATGTCAGGTACCACATGCAGTTAAGGCTAGCGTTGTTTACAAACTCTAGGTGTTCATAGAAGCTATGACTCTGCTGACCTTCCAATTAAGCCATCCAGTTTAAACCACTATTCTCCTCGAAAATAAAACACACTACAAGAGAAATATCCCCCTGGCTTGTTTTGTAAAAGTGTGTCTTGCAATTCTACAACTTACATATAATCACAAATACATAAGTAAAACTAAAAAAAACTATTTCATTAAGCATTACATTTACATGGACAGGTAAACTCTGCTGTATTACTTACTGCCAGTTCCTCCGCCTTGTCCGTCAGCAGAGTTCAAGTCTAGGGCAGCAAGCTAAAAAAAAGAAAAAAAGACAAAGATAAGTAAAATGTTACAATGTAATTCAGGTAAAAGTATTCACCTACCAATACATACTGAGAGTTAAACAATACATTGGCTATCACTGGAGTAACATGACAACATTTTAGGCTGAAACACTTGGTCACGTATTTGATCAGCAAAAAAATAAGAGGCAACTCTTTTGATAGCAAATTAATGAAAAATAAATATTTGCTGGTTGTACACAATAGTAAAATGAATAGGAATTGCTGAGGAATTATAACAGGTTTTTTCACCTCACCATTTCCCCATATTTTATACACAAAGCGCCAGAATAAAGGGGTATTTCATAATTGTTCAAGTCTGTCTTAGAAGGATAAGGTGCCCATTATGACAACAAAACGGGTTTTGCTTGCTGTATTCATACCTCAACTTAATACCTGTATGTACAAGATTCATTTCTAATGCAGTTTCAATGTGACTGACTGAGGACAAAATCCATAGTCCTCGTTCTGAGCAAAAACATACATGAAGACTTTACCTGAAGCTAACAGTGGCTTCATCGGCCTGACCAGGGCAAATCAAGACGGTTTCTCACAAAGTTTCTGTGTTTATAATATGAAATTTCCTCTTTCCTCTCAGGGACAGTAACAGTAAGAGAGAATTGTAAAACTAACAAGACAGTAACTTTGAAAGATATCCACATGGTTTGTCTACTGAAGAAGCCCCATATAAGCGTCAGATAAACTTTGTGTCGCAGACAGAGGCCCGAATTTCACCTCCCATCACTTCCATTACCGGCTCATTAAAAGGGATCTTATAATTACCGATGTGAGCAGGGGGGTGATCACAGCAAGAAAAACCTGTTTTAATGTAAATATAGGAATATATAGTGTTATTCTAATACGACATTAAGAAGTTGCATACCCATCCTTTCATTGATCGTGAAAATAATCGTCAGATGAAGCCGTATTATCTACTACTTTTAATTATAATTCTGGATTGTTTTGCACCTGAGTCTAAAACAACATCTCAAAGCACGATCAAACTCCTTAAATAATTTCGCTTATAGAAACTGGCCTGGTTTATTTAACGAGCGGCATGACCTGCATGGCACTATTACCTACGACGAAAACGCTGACAAATTAAAAGGATAAGAAAAAAAGTGAAATAACATGCCTTAATACTAGCAGTTAGTTCACACAAATGTATGCTACCTGAACGATTTGTGAAGTGGAGAACGTTACATTTCAGAAACTTTAATGGTCGCTAAAAACCACTGCCAACATTTTTTCCTGCGCCACGTTTCAGGTTGAGAAGGCCCAAAATTAGCCGGGCTAACTTCGTAGGATACCGGCCGGGTCGTATATGTTTAGCTAACCCTGGTATATTTCCATTAATTTAAAAACAACTCAACAAGAGGCGACGGACGTATTATATTTGGCTGGGTTTATCGCTGCTGTTGGTCGTTTCAAAAAGAGGACACAGGTAATTAGGCAGCTTGTTAGTTCGGCTCTCTGGCACAACGTAGTGACGAGCTCCGCCATCACAATCCTCTCTACGGCGACATCACCACCTCCATTTTACCAGCCGCAGCGTTAGCTTAGCTAACGGCTAACGACTCCTTTTCCTTGTCGAAACTACATGTGCGTAGCAGAAAATCATCAAATTTCTATGAGACAAACAAAGAAGTTGAAAACACTTACCTGCTGATCTAGACCGTGTGGATTATCAATGACCACATGACTCATAACTAAAGAGAGTAGTGGGGGATTATTTCTGAAGAGAAAGGATTTTCTTTGTTAGCACGACCGGCTATGTTGTAACGTTAACTTAGCTTTCCTTTTCTATACAAATTTACGACCTTGAGGCAACGGTTACTTATAAAGTAAGCTAGATGGTTACGTTTACTTTAAATAAATAAAACTGCGTTGTGTGTTATAAATATAAATTCCGTTCAAGTTTCCAAATGAAATGATGGCTGTAGAGCTGTTGAACAGATACCCCCTCCCTGCAGGCTTGACCGTGGTGGAATGAGAGACCGAGCGCTCAGGTAGCGCGAGATATCGCCTCTGTAACCTCAGACCAGCAGGCTGTTGGACAAATATCGCGATGTTTCAGCTCCTCTCGGATTGGCATGGCCAACAGCAGAAAGCGGACACATGAAACCGATCATTACGGTTGGTCTGACTTTCTGCCGCTTTGCGTAACGTATGACCAAGTATCTGTTAAAACCCAGAACCGAAACCTAAACTTTTGCGCCATAACATGTATCCAATATCACTTGATATTAGATGCAAAAAGAATGCAAAGAAGCACATAATTATCATCAAGACATGCAAAATGACTACAAAGAGAATTATCAGAGTAACAAAGTGACAACATTCAGATGTAAAACTATTACACGGATAATGACCCCAAAAAAGATGCAAAATAATTTCCAAGAGATGCAAAATTACTACAAAAGTAGACAAAATGACCACAAAGACACAAACTGACTGCAAAGAAATGCTCACTACTGTGCAGAACAACCCAAAAGAGTCACAACACAACAGCAAAGAGATGCAAGATGACCACAGAGATTTGTGTATTTGTAGTTCTTATTTCCATGCTGGAGTGGAGGGGGGCCCAGGGCCCCACATTGTCTCATAATTTGTCCACAACAAAGACGCAGATCAGAGAAGCTTATATACTGCAGATATATTTACATAAACAGTTTCCCCAAGTTGTTCAAATGGGAAACGTAACATCCATAGTGGCTAACCTCCCTCTAATCATATGGTTTCTAATGTCCTTGTAAGGTTACAAGGGTCAAGCATAAGCCCATCCAAAGCCTTCCCCCACCCTTCCCCCTTCTCTTCCACTCACAACCCCCCTCTGTCTTTTCTCTAGCTGTGCACCTTCTGTTCTGCACACAGTTCAGCCTGTGAGGCCTGTTTTTGTCATTTATCCCCCGCTGTACGCTGCACCACGAGCGTGAGGGCCGAGAAGACCATATGTTGGTGGGATAAGGTACTCCAGAGGTAATTGGCTGCTAGGAGAAAGGTCAACTGGTGAGAGATTTCTGAAATGATTGACGATAAGTGAGGCTGAGGCCTAGGAAATCCCCCCTTACACTCCCCCATGCAAATTTCATTGTGTCCTCCATGTAAGTGTTTACAAGACCCTCTGGACTTTCACACATTCTTTTACTTAAACCTGAGTCGTTATTCATAATACTTGTTTCAGTCTCATTGGCAGTTTAAGTGTTGTACTGAAGTACAAATTTAAGGCACTTGTACTTGAAAAGACTTAATTTATCCCTGGGGGTAAATTCACAAGCTACCCAGCCATATGTAAAGTAGTTCAAATTAGCCCCATCTTTGTATTAATGAATGTGTCAGTAATTAATAGTAATCAAAATATTATTTTGAAACAGACCATTCCCTATAATACATACTGTTACTTTTGTTACTGTAAGTATATATTGATGCTAATACTTGTGTACTTTTACTTGTAACAGAGCAGTTTTACACTGAGTTATGCCTTCTTTTAACTAAGATTTCCCATTGTTGCTCTTTCATAGGTTAGGCAGGAACATCATTGTGTATATTTACAGTACACCTGTGATCCTGATGTGTCAGCTTGATTAGTCATTATCCATTAGTCATCCAGTGACACAGAAACTATGTTTCAACACAGACAGGACACACACCAAGGTGCACCTGCCTACTCCAAAAATGTTGCTCAACTTGATACAAAATGGAAAGAGTAGGTGTGACTAATTATATAAACGTGTAATGTCCATTATGCAATGTGTTTTAACTGAAAACATGTTGATGAACCTTTTCTGTCAGTAGCTCTTCTCTGCCATTTTTGTGAACACTTGAACTCTCTAGGTTTTTGAGACCATGTTTTGATATTCCCAACGATAAACATACAGTATAAATGGACTTTTTAAATGCTTAATCCACATTCTTGAGTCTGGTGTAGCAGGACATGTGGCTCCATCTGCTGGACAAAATATTTCTGACTCAGCAGAGTCCATTCAGCCACTACACTGCAGTCTGAGGCAGTTTTTAACAGGTCTGGGCAGCTCAGTTTCAGTAACAGGAAGCACTTTGTCCCTTTCCCGTTTCATCATGTGAGTGCCTTCATGCTCAAACTCAGCTCCATAAAGAAAAGGTTTTCCCAGTTTGGTCTGGAGGATCTTGACGGGCCTGCACAGAGTCCTGACCTCAACAACATGCAATAATATTCGAGATGAACCGACCGTGTGCCAGACCTTATCACCAATATTAATCCTGGATCTCACTAATGCTCTAATGTGCCTGAACAGGACCAGGACTGAAACCAGAAGACAGTGACAGTGCCACCGTGGGGCTGCTGAGGGAACATCACCTCTAAATGAAACTTCAGCTTTGTAGGATTCAAACCAGAGACAACTTTATTGAGACAGAGACAGTAAAAAATACAGATTATAAAAGAAGAGAGAGAAAGATCCTCCACCTCAGCACACACACACACATTCACACACATCCACTCAATCACACACACAGTGTAGTGAATCAGTTCATCTATCAGTTCTTCTCTCCTCTGAGGCCACAGGTATCCCATGATGCACTGTGCAATGTCACCAGCCAAACATGTACTCCATTGCTTTAGACACAAAGCTGTCGTCCTTCCTGGGCGTCTGTCTGTCTGCTACCACCTAAAGATGGACACACAGATTTATTTCTAATGTCAAACAGCGTCTGTGTATGCAAAGTCCAAATGAAAGCTAATGCAGATTTTCATGAATCCAGAGGTCAGAGGTCACCTGGTAGTCACTGCCAGAGCTCCTGTAGGCGGCGCTGAGCGGTCTGATGGCCGAGCGGGGAGTGGAGGGGAGGTTGGAGGAGGAGAAGGAGGAGGAGAGGGGAGCAGAGACAGCTTCACTGCTGTCCATCACACTCTGACAGACAGAGAGAGAAAAACAACTTCAGTGCTGCTCAGTTCAGACTCCAAACTGGGCTCAGTGTCACCTGATGTGAAGGACCAATCAGACGGCAGAGGAACGACAGACACACAGGTGGGTGAAAACAGGTACTGACCTTATCTATACAGGGTTTCACTCCCACCATGATGGCATCACCAAACACTTTTCCATCCTTAGACAGAGCTTTCCTGGCCTGAAGCCTGGACTGATACTGAAGGTGCATCCAGTTACCGGGAGACGCCATCTATCAATACATCATCAATATATCTATCAATATTAATCAACATGCCTTTACAATCTGAGCTGTTTGTGCCAAGCATGTGCCTCCACTTTGTCTACAGAGCAAAGTTCACTAATTAGGATGTTTACTTACTTTTTGCAGCGCCACATGACGCAGCAGTGATTCCCTACCTGGGCTCAGGACCATAAATACAACATGGAGATGCACTGATCAGATTTATTCAATACAGATACTGATTCAGATACCTAAACCCTGATGCTGATCTGAGATCAGTGCTCTCCTTTTCAATGTAACTGTAAAACATAACTCTTAGTAGAGACATTCATACACCAGCATCTATTTTACACTACACACACACACACACACACTACAATTTTAATCTGACCTGTGGTCTGACACACCGTCCTGGTTTCGTCTATTATACGTCACACAAATGGTTTGTGCTGCTGATAGTAACATTAATGGCGATCACAGCTAACGCTGCATTCACTGGCAGCTGAGGAAAAAGGCTTTGTTAAGCTTCAGTACAGGCTTCTCCAGCTCTTCATCTAACCACTTCACTTTCCTTATATAATAAGGGTTATGGAATGTTTAGGCTGCTGAACATTATGCAGCTTCACCAGTCTTCACCAGTATGAAGACTTTGTGTGTGTGTGTGTGAGTATGTCTCACCGTGTGTTTGAGGATGTTTCCGTACTGAGCGAACTGCAGCAGGATGTAGGAGGCTGAGGCTGGAGGAAACTACCACACCCACACACACACAACACACACAGTTAATGTACATTATATTCACACTATACTATTTAGCACTCAGTCAGTGTTATGAGTTTATTTAGAGGTAAAAAAAAAAAAAATACCCAAACACGGTGACCCAGGTCTGGTCCAGCTGATCGTCAGATGACAAAGACTCTCCCTGACTGTAGAACGGATCCACCTGAGCTGGAGACAGGCACACCTGCTGTACACCTGGAGACAGAGACAGGTAGGTGGAGAGAGAGAGAGATGGGACAACACAGAAGACATACACTCTATAGGTACACCTGTGGAATTTATTGCAATTCAATACAACAGCTTAGCCATAAATCCTACCTTTACAAATGTTCTAATGTTCAGTTTTCATTGACATTGTCAGAAATGTATGAATTTAATTCTATGTTTATTACTGAGGTCATAGCTAAAGACGGTGTTATGGCCCTGGGTATTCTCACACTTTCCCTCGGTGACTAACTGGCTCTGATGTGCAAACCCCTGTCCCCTGTTACATTAATCAATACAAGTATATGTACTTGTGCTGATTCCTTTGATTGGAGAAGCCCCTGCTGGGCCCTTGTTCCATTTTGTTTCACCGTCTGTTGTACTTGGTTTCTTCTGCGGTCTTTACGTACACTATTTTGCCCTCAGCCTCTTCCACCTGGTTGCTTACGTTACTTCCCTTTCCCCTAGCCAGCTGGGGTTGTACCAGACTATATTATATTAAGAGGTGTTTCTAATATTTTGTCTTCAGTAACACCATCACTAACTACAACCTCAGCCCTAAAACCTATAATTAAATTAACACATTTATGACAATGTCAACAAAAACTGAACATTACAGACATCATAAAAGCCAGCTTTATGGCACAACAGCTGTATTGGATTGCATTAGATTGAACCTAATGAAGCGGCCACTTCAAATGTGTGTATAATAAGGCCGAGAAAATATATGCCAAATATTCTTCAAAAGAATGTAGTATTTGTAATGGCCTGTATATTAAACTAGATGTGATCGATTTATTTGTATATTTGTATTTGTTAGCACAGAAATTAAAGTGCATGTCTCGTCACAATCCTTTCAAAACAAATCAGCACCTGCCCTGGGAGTCATGCCTGACGGCAGACAGAGGAGACTGCATAACTGGGAACGACTGAGAGATAAGACAGAGAGAGACATTTAAATAATGTTCAGACTTTTCTACCTTTATCACATTTTTATCATCACAACTGTAAATTTTTATCGACACAAGTAATTTCTAGTACTCTAGATAGTACAAAATACGTAGAACTGGCGTAAAATGTTAATTATCAATAAAATCAATTACATTCCTGGAAATTCAAACACTGAGTGAACTTTGGAAAGGATGTCTGGATAAAAATCACTATAAGGTTTATGTTGTTCTCTTTACCACTTAAAAAGTGTAAGGATGACATTAACACTTTTACTGCTCATTCTAGTAGTAGGACACAATGCTTCACTGAGAAATTTTGACCAAACAAGGGTAGATTTTTTACCTGAGAAGCTTGAGTTTTGCTCCACCAGTCAAACACTGCCTGTACAATTAACCTGCCTGTGCAGTGGAGGCGCCGCTATAGTAACCAAGTCGTCATGATACTTGGACAGGTCTCTTTATCCTTAGCAGACAACAGGCTGAGGGGCAGAGCCCTCCTCCACCTCCTCCCTTAAAATGCAAGACAGTACATACTGACAAATCTACCAGAGAAGCAACAATCAGCTGATCTTAAAGGGGTGTGTGAGCGCCTGGACTCTGGGGCGCACTCTGTGCCTCCACGATGTGGGCATGGTCAGGCTGAAGGGGTCAGGGGCCAGCTGATTGGCAGGTCGCCCCCATCATAGCCAGGCAGAAAACTGAGCCCAGAGGCTGGTTTTCTAGAGAGGTGGCGAGCCCAGGGGCCATCGGGTTCAGTTCCCACTGAGACACAGTGAGACAGTGGGACAGCCAGACTGGTCTGAGACAACTGGCTGCCATCATCACGACTGACCCAGGCTCAAGTCAGCAGGGTGCCTGGGAGCTGAGAAGCAGGCTGCAGCAGGAATTCTACTGTGCTATGTCTTCTACTTTAAACAGAGATGGCAGAGTGAATATCTGTGATTAGCTGACCGAAGTCTAAGATGGAAAACATAAATGTCCTGACTCCTGTTTACTGCTTCTTCCTACACGTACTTTTATCCGACCAAGAGTGCAGTGGTCAGAGTTCCACAGTGAGATGACAGGGAGCAGGCAGTAGAAAAATTAGCTCCTTGTTTGTTACAGGACCACTGCTACCAGCTGGCAACATAGTGCCATATGTATGTACTACAATTATAACCTATTAACATAATACATTATTCTGAAATGTGCCAGTTTACAAAGTATATTTTGTTTTGATAGTCCTTCTTTGTACTTTTCCTTAAGATTTAAATATGTTCTGAAGAACTCATCTCTGTTAAGTTTAAGACTTTGTGACTTTAAGTCCTATGCATGATATTTAACAGCTGATTCTACAGTCATACCGATCACAAAGCAATATATATATATATCAAAATAATTAACGCCAAACATCATAAACACAACTCAGATTTATCCGGAGCGTTCTTGCTTTAAATACTATGTCTCCAGCTAGCAACAAAAAGTACAGTGTGTGTATTTGTTGATTAAATCTGCAAGACTCTTTAACTCACTTTATGAGGTGACTGAGGCTTTAAAGGACTTTTCTATGCTGCAGATCCACTGAAAGCAGCATCATGAATGTGTATTTTAGACAGTGACACCAAGTATTCCCACTTTAGAAAAGATATGAGCAACTTCTTCCACTAATAGTGAACATGGCAGAGCACTTTAATACAATGTTTAATCTCTGCTAACACGTTTTAGCTTTTCTAAACCAGAAATAAACGCCACTGCTTGCGGCTAACAGCTAACGCTGAGCCACAGCTCTGGTTTGTGGAAACAGATGACTACTAAAATACAAGTACGCCAAGGAGTGTGGACAACAGCTGATAAAGACTTAATAAAACTCGGTTGATTTTGCAGCCCATCTCTGTTTCTGCTGCTTGCTGGCCATGATTTCAAAAAGTAGGAAAACGACGCTATAAGCAAAGGGCAGGCTAGCTATTAATGCGGCTAGCAAAGTTAACTGAGCTGTCACTATAACTTACTGTTACTGAAACTCTACTTGAGCGAGCTGAGTGATACTGATGTCACCCAATTAGTTAAAGACGAGTGGTTTAAACCAGATATCCCAGCCCACCGCTGTTTGTTCTCGGCCCAGGGCCGATGAAGCGAGCAGTCTAAACTGGCGCACCGCAGCTAACAGGAGTGCTCCCGGCGCATTTAGTCTACGCGCAGGCGTTCAGGTGAACTGTATTTTACTGGATGACTTGTATAACCAGATTTTGTATTTTGTTTTTTCTGTACAAAATCCAATCTAAATCTTTGATGGCATCGTTCAGTGATGACTTTTTTAGAACAAAACTGAACTCAAATTCTCACTGTCTCAAGGTATTGAAAAAGAACTGGTTATTACGACATTAAACTCCTATCAAGTACTTTTACTTTATTTGAGTATTTCCATTTTGTGCGGCTTTGTATTTCTTTTCTCCACTACATTGAACTAACGACTATATTTTACTGATAGCTGCAGTTAATTGTTACCAGTTATGTATTTCATATCCTTTCTGTCGCTATGGACTTGGAAATATCTAGATAAATTGAAGGATTATATGTTCCTTTATGTGTCCTTTATGCATTTATATGTGTTTATGGTCCCAAGATAAAGCTATTTTTAAAACCCTTTGGTTAACTGGATAATGCATTGCCATGTTGAAATAGGCTGCTTTTCTAGCTAATTTAAAATGGATTTTTTTATGTGGTTCTCGGCAAGATACACAAACATAGATGATGTTATAAAATGATGCATGCTGTAGATTAAGCTACACAACATTAAACAAAATAGTTAAATGATAAATAATCTTAACAATAGCAGTAAAATGCAACATGCATACTCATGCACCAGTAATATTAAACTAAAACATGATAATATACCTTGTGCTACTGAGCACTTTTATTTTTGATATATGAAGTCAATTTTGCTGATAATACTTACATAGGTTTGTATCCTGACTTTTCCCTATAGGAGTGTTTACAGTATGGTATCGCTACTTTTACTTACAGAAAGGATTTAAATACGTTTACCACCACTGTCATTTCATAATAACTCATTGAGTTATTTTATGATATGATTAATTGTTTGAAGGTTCATTTTCTCCGATAATGTGATCTGCAGCACTGTATTAATTCAATGGACTGTTTATTTCATAGTTATTTATTTAACACGGGTTTTGGAATTCCACAGAAAAGGTGTGTTGTCGAATATTTATAGTTATAAAATGCGCAGCCCTGAACGCACCAAACCTGACGCTCTGACGTCGTCGGAATGCGGTTGTCTCCGCTGTTACTGCAGACAACAAATATCACGGTGAAATTACGGTAAATGTAACTATTCCGTTGTCGAAATAAAGAGTACAAAACATAGAGCAAAAGCGGGACGGGATCCGACCTTTTCTTATCAACGTCTGGTTCAATACGCTGTCATTTTAGTATGCAGAGAAGTTATGATTTATCTGTCGAAGAGCCCTGCTGTCTTTTGTTTTGAATGCGGCTTTTATTGTGAAATGCGGTGATGGAAATAGGCGTTGTGGATATTTTGTGTAAAACTTGACGCTGGTCGGAGCTGGACGCTGATGCGGATCCTCAGTCTCACACTTTCTACAACTTGAGACAATTTTAAGGTAAGAAACCACGCTTTTAGATCAGGGATTGACAATGACGGTAAACGTTAGGTTAATTTTAGCTTTAGCTTCACCAACACACGGGCAGATAGCTTAATGTCATGGGTAAGGCTAATCACCTAATTAGCTGTTTAGTTGTTATAACTGCTACAGACTGGCGACACACAGCCAGCTACTTCAGCTTAGCTTTAGTTTAGCCCTTTAGCTTTTCCATGGGACAAGCACATCAGAGGGAGATCCAGGTTTGTCCTTATGGACACAAATACCAGCGTGTGAGAGCATACTACACAGACAGTGTTCCTATTGTTATGATTAAGTTAGTACAGTATTATGAGTATGTTACCATCAGTATATCCTCACTGAATACACTCAGCTTTTTCTCTGAATGCCTGTTTTCCTCCAATCAAATTTCTACGTGCCAAATTGTTCATTACTGAGGTTGAGGCAGCAAATAACAATTAATTATATATTTTTAAGAGTCGATATTTGAAGACATAGGGGACAGTAATTCAGAATAAATAGCTGGGTGACTGGTTGCTGGTTGGGGATGTAAAGGGGGATGGTGGGACCCTCCTGAATCTGCTCCCATGCTCTAAGCCAGTCCACCCCAGTCAGGCCAGGGGTTGTAACAGGAACTAACTGCAGTAAAGCTGGTAGCACTGACCTGCTCATCTGCTCAGTAAGGGATGTGTGTGCCTGTGTGTTCCAGCTCCTCTGCTTGAACCGGGTGGACTGATGGTAATGGCGTACAGGGTTGTCCTCGGGGTTCAGCGGAAACATCCTGTCCGGTTTATTCTGCCTCTGCTGCTCCTCGTCACCCTGTTGCTGGCGGTGTGGGCAGAGAGTCGAGACTACTACGATCTGCTGGGAGTCAGCAGAGGGGCCACCACCGAGAGATACGACGGGCTTTCAAGAAGCTGGCGCCACCATGCACCCTGACAAACCCTGTGAGTCAACTTTTCAGAGAAATATAAACCTTGACAACTTCCTGAGACACCCGCATAATCCCCTGTTAAATACTAAGTGAACCCGTAACATCCTAATCAAAACCTAGAACTTCCTTTAAAACCTAGACAAAATCTTGTCAGTGTAACAAAAACCCCAAACCTTTTATAAAAAAAATTAAACAGGGCAGGACCACAGCCCACTTGTAGTTCCTGCAGGTGAATGAAAGCCTACGGAGGTTCTGAAGATGAAGACCAGGAAGAAATATGATAAGTATGGAGAAAAGGGATTGGACGAGCAGGAGGGCGCTTAAGGAGAGCTGGAGCTTCTACCACAGGACTTTGGTAGGAGTCTTAAATACACACCTGTCACGTAGAAGCTATGGTGATGATGCAAGAGCTTTTGTTTTGTTTGTTTGCTGAAAACCAGCTGCTGATTTTACTGAGGAAAATCTTAGTCTTGACAGCTGTTTCTGTGTTCAGGTATCTATGATGATGATTGAGATCATCATGCTGACAGCCGGAGATTTTGGTAAGAGTGACTATTTTCAACTCAGTTTTCAATGGCTTTAAGCTACTTGTAACACAGGACAGGCGCCTCCACTAAAATAGATCTTTACTGTCCACTTTTGGAGCATCAGACAGATAAAGTTACCATGAAACAGCAAACATACATAGAAACCAAAGACAGATAAAAGGCCTGATGTCCTGGGACCTTCACTGAAGTTTGACATCAAAGTAAAGGCACTAAAACATGAGTGTTATGTGAGTAGAGTTGGATAGGTAGACAAGTAAGTGGAAGTGACTGGTGTTTGTGTTTCAGAGGCAAGGAACTCTGGAGAAATATGGTTCATCAACTTCTATTTCCCACTGATGTTTACACTGTCACCAGTCATTCCAATGGGTAATATAACACTAAAGACACTAAAGACATAGAACCCACTCACATGTACAAATCCAAAACACTAACTCTGAACATACACCTGAGATGCCAGGTGTTTGTTTCTCACTGCTGCCTTTTATGTTTTATGATGTGTGTTAAGGAAATAAGCAGTAGATTGTGTCTGTCTCCTTATGGAGGGATTACAAGGAGATGGATGGAGTGATCAGGATTGGAGCAGTGAACTGTGGAGACAACAACCATCTCTGCAGGAGGAAAGGCATCAATAGCTACTCCCAGTCTGTGGCGGTTATACAGAGCAGGACAGGCTAAATTGTTGTTGTGCAAAGAAAAGCTGAAGATGAAAGAAGTACATCCATTCAGGCAGCGGAGGATTTAAAATGCAGCAGATCTCACATCAGTTTTCTCTTTGTCTCCGCTGGCTTGTTTTCATCTGTTTGAAAACTGTGCGCTTACACTGGAAACAACTCCATGCTTATACGAGTAAACTTCCAGCAATCAGCAGCACCCACGCTCACCCAGTGACAGCTCATCAGCACTTTTTAGAATGTAAAATTCTGTTATGTGCAAAGATATAGACAACACATTATCATGAGTTACTGTGAGTGCACATGAAAAATGAAAGTTAAACGTTGAGTTACACGCCATCTTTCCTGTCTGACTAAGTCTGTTAGTTTAGCATCAGAGCACCCTTACTTGTCTTCTGCAGAAACCAGAGAAGCTTAATGGGAGCGTCGAAGACAACTCAGTCCGCTTCTCCATGCAGTTTATCACAACAACTGTCATAGCTGCAGTAAGGCAACTACTACTCATTTCATAGCAGTGAGCTTCATAGACTCTGTATCATCAACACATCTTTAATTCTTTTAATGACCGAAACTGAATTCAGTTTTATTGTCAGGGGCTAGTTTACATCGTTCTGTGTGGTCTGACCTGTGGGTGTTTTTTTTAATATAGGTAATTTGGTTCAGCGAGATAGAGAATGCTGCTCATGTCAGGGCTCGGCCATTGATCACCTTCTGCCTGACACTGAGGTAACATGATGTAATCAATGAGGGTTTTTCATGCCTGGCAGGCCTCACATGTCTGACTGTCAGTCAGAACAGTTGCATGCATTCTTCATGTGGTCACAATGACATGCACAGTGGGGTGATGGTGGGATACATCTGTTAGAGACGTGTCACATCATCACACCTGTGTTCCTTGTGTTTCCAAGTGTAAATTTCAGGCTTTTAGATAAGTAATGAGAAGAGGTAGACAGGTGTGAAGTCTCATGAATCATTCAACGAACCTTTGAAATGCTCAGATATTTAGATGCATTTTCTTCCACAGAGTAAACTGGTCTTATCTAGGGTGTCATGTTCCGCCATCTTGTCTGTCCATCTGTTTGTCTGTCTTCAGATTGCCTGACAAGAACAAGACAGAAACTGGCAGGAATGTTGGTGGAGAGCACAGTAATGATATAATCGTAGGTTTCCCTAGCCACAGGGCCGATCAGTCCCCTCAGACTCTCAGCTTGACTCTGGTTCTGTGGTGGTCACATGAACGTGCATAACCCAAGGCTGCTAGCAGTCTGTTTTTCAGGTTGTGTGTTAACGGGGTGCCACGGTCACCGTGCTGCAGCGTTAGAGGGGCGTGGTTTCAGCGCTTTCAGCAGACATGCCCTCAGGCCTCAGTGAGCAGAGAGAGTCTTAATTTTTCAACATGATTTTGAAACCTAATTTTATATATTTACAGATTCTTTTAACCATTCAAAATTAGTTGGGCGGATAATAACACAGTTTCTGTGGTGTGGACTAACTTTAGAATGCATTAGCATTGCTGTTTATATTGACTTTAAAGATTTCTATTTGTATCTACTGTGACATGTGTAACGAGGTTAGATAATACACCATCTTTAGAGTCTTGTGGTGGTGTGTAGAGGAATCAAGTGACCCACAGACAGAGAGGCTGAACCTCCATGTTGAGGTCTCGTTATATCGCCTTCCATGTTGGAAAAAAGGGGGAAACAGCTAGCCTGGCTCTGTCCAGGTATAAAAGTTACAATGAGCCAGCCTGTTGTATTAGTAGTTTTGCATTGATTGAATAGTCCTACTGGTCCCACTGGTTAAACTCACCCACCTGTGTTGCTTGTGTCTTGGTGATGGTCTGCTAGCGTGGGATGGATGGACTGCACCACAGGAACAGCTCTGTGCCAGTTTCCAGGTAAGGGCTTGGTAAATACTGCTGTACTACTAATACTACTACTGAAAGATACTTTATATGGCCTGCTCATGGAAAAAAAACACTAGTTATTTGGAAGATAAATCAGAGTATCATCTGCAGAGCATATTTTCTTTAACAAACTCTGCCTCAGCTGTTTGAACTGGGTTTTTTAGACTCATTTTCTGAGAGAAAAAGGTCCCAGTAACAGTAGTTGCAATAACAGCAGTAGTTTTAGCAGTAATGGTATATCATTTACTAGTACGGAATCCCCTGGCTTTGTTTCAGGTGAGACCAGTGGAGTCGTACTGCCTGTTCCCACCTGAAGCCTCTGATCAACAAGACAGTGTACTGGTAAGTATACAGGACACATTACTGTCTGTACTGTAGTACTGTCTGTAGCAATACTGTTTGCAGTACCAGCATTGACTCTGTATGTGTTTGGTTGGAATACTCTGGGACAGTAAAAGAGATTTACAGTCAGGCTCATCAACCATCCATTGACCTGAGTTGTTGACCAGTGACAGCTTTCCCAGGTACACACACTATACAGCAGCTTTTAGTGACTAATATACAAATACATGTTAAACTGTGAGAGCTTTGATGATGTAACTTCTGTTTCCAGAGGAAGGGCCCGTCATCATGGTTGGTCAGTTTTACGCTTGGAGACAGGCACTGCCCAATGAGCAAGAAGCCACAAGCTTTCCTCAGAAATTGACCTTACATTAAGCAGGTACCTGTCTGCCTTTCTGCATGTCTCTGTCTGTCTGCCTGTCTGTGTGGCTGACTGTCTGTCTGTCTCCCCAGGCTGGGCAGAGTAGACTGTACAGCAGACTCAGAGTTGTGTCAGGTCTCTCCATCCACAAACCCCTGTGGGCTGTTTCAAAGGACTGGGAATCCACGACTTTGAGATCCACTACGGTCAGTACTACAGACTGCAGTAGTACCTGCAATAACCATCATGTTGTATCAATGAGAAATTGCGGTCAATGAGAAATTGTCTGCTGTCGCAGGATGTGGACATGTTTTCTTCTGTAACAGAGCCAACAAATTATTTTGATTATTGACTGATTGGTCAGTTATTTTGTTGATTAATCAACTGATTGTTTATCCATAAAATGTCGGAAAACAGTATAAATGCCTCCAATACAGTTCCCCAAAGCCCAAGGTGACTTCTAGATGTTTCCTTTGTTTTGATTCAAAACTCCAAATATAATTCAGTTTTATCAAGAAGAACAGAAAATATTAATATTTGACAATGACAGAATCAGGGATTTCTTTGGTTAAAACATAACTTTAATGAAAAATAGCTGCCTGATCACCTTGGTCCGTCTCTTCCCTCCGTCTGTCTAACCTGCTTCTCTCTGTAGGTAAAGATGTGTTGTACAACATTAGAATGCGAGACAGTGTCAAGGGTCATGTGATTTACCTGAGACCCGCAACTCTCAGACAGAAAGGAGCCCTGGCTGGTCGATTTCTTTGCTCCTCGCCTAGGCCAACTACTTTAACTACTTTACTTCTAACTTTAGAGAAAAGCCTGATCTCAATAATAGAACTAGTGTTTGACAAGACAAAATCTTAGCCAGTGATGTGTTAGCGATCATCTCCCTGCCTCAGCAATCAGCCTGAGATATACTGACACAAACGGGTGGGTTTTAGACTCCTCTCTGCAAGGAAGCTAGGAAAGGTGTTAATGTCTCACACAGCATCTTCCCCTATCAAGTGAGCAGGTAGAAGGTGCCACTGGCACTGATGTTTGACTTCACTTCGATTGTTGTATATTTCTACACTTTGCTGCTTAATGACCAGCCTGTCTGACTCCCTGTTTACCTTCAGGGCTATGTGATGGAGCTGCACCCTACAACACAAACAGTCAGAGATAGGGAGACAGACACTGAGAGGCAGCAGGCAGAAACGAACCAATGTAGCGTATCGGCAGAAATCAATGTTTGACTGGAGCTGAGTACGTAGAATTATTGGAAGGCGAATAATGGCCTCAGGCTCAGGAGAGACGAGGGAGCCAGAACGGATGTTCTGAGTCAGGTTTCCATCCAAATGAAGGAGCTGAGTGTATCAAGATAAACAGCTGATGGAGTTGATTCGCCAGTGCCATTAAACCACCGCAGAAGAAAAAGGACACGTACGAGATGAGGCTAAGAGCTCCAGTCAAAGCTCAGATGATGGAAAATATGATAGAAATCTCTCAAAGTAACGCCTCCTCATCACTCCACACAGATCAGCAGTATTTATTTACTAAGTCTGTTTCTGTTGTTGCACCCTCTTTTTATTGATACACCAACATTTCCATTCAGTCTCTGGAGTAACATCCCACCGCCCACCATGACTCATTTAAATCATATTCAAGACTCAGTTGTCACACTTGTTTGAACTGTTCTGAAATGGATTTGTAGTGGCTTACCCAGCTGGAGCTGTGTGGAAAGAAAAGCTGATCACTACAGTTTATGGCTTCACCATTTATCACATCACTTTTAACAAGCTACTGGGACTGAGACAAACAAATAAAAACAAACAATGGAGAGTCAGGAGACAAACTGGGTTTGTCACGTGTTGAAGAAGTGCCAACAGGAGAAAATAACTACCCAGTCAGAGTGTTTAATGCTGAATGTGCCTACAAGCGTAAAGCCCTGTTTAAAAAACCCTATTCTCCTGACTTGACCGGTTGACATCACTTTGTGTTTGATTTCAGCAGTGGCAGTCTCCATGCCGGTTTTTACTGCCTGAGCTGAGAAAGCTTCCATCCAGCTGGCTGACAGATGAAGTTTGCACCTGGACTGTACCATCCACTACAACCTCTGCTCTGAGGTGAACACATGCTGTACATAGAAGAACTGCACACGATAATTATGATGGAGATCGATGATAACTTTTCTTCTGTGTCTCAGTATAATATCTGTATGCATCTTCTACCAGAAAGGATCTTTAACGGTTCCTCTGTGCATGGAATATGAAGGATAGCATCTGAGCGGACGGGCATCCTGGAGTTCATACAGGTACTGCCCTCATCCCATACTACACGATACACTATTCCTAGGAAAACATGTGGCAAACAGAGTGGTTTCAACCAACCTCCTGTCTGTCTCTGCAGGATCTAGTCAATCCATCTGGGAAACCCTGGATCCTGCCAGCTTCGCAGAGAGAGCAAGGTAAAACCAGTCCCACAGTAGATGATATAGGTAGTCCTGGTACTCACTGTTTAGACCAGCACAAGATAAATGTATAAATATACGGAAGTTTGTACGTGCTGTGTAGTTCATCACCAAACAGCTCTATATTACTTAACAGTTATACAAGAAGTGTTCTTTAAAAGCATCACCACAGTCTCTAAAAAGTCCCTTTCCTCCAGTTGCTCACTTGTCTGCACTGTTTAAAACACAGCTCAACACAGGAAGGAGGATTCAGAATTTAAATATTCACCGCAGTGCAGCTTGGTAACCTTGTAGCCTAAGGTCCAGCTCCTCTTCTGACCATCACTTGATCTCTTCTCCTTTGCTGGTGCTGTAGGTCGAGCTAGCGTTAGATCTGGGCAGTGGATTTCTACGCCTCCCTGGTGTGGGTCCCCGTCAGGCCTCTGATGCCAGAGTGGCGAACACGTATAGGGTACGTTACATAATATCACACCGCATACAAGCAGTGCATACACTCCCACCGAGGAGCCAACTGGACTCAGCACCGTTCACCCAGAAGACATGCACACAGAAGGTTTACATATTTCTTCGCTGAGATCGCGTGCCCGTGTAACCTGTGTTACCGCCTCTCTCACCA
Source organism: Lates japonicus (assembly GCA_033238685.1). Classification (NCBI taxonomy): domain Eukaryota; kingdom Metazoa; phylum Chordata; class Actinopteri; family Centropomidae; genus Lates; species Lates japonicus. The sequence goes on along the minus strand of BRZM01000026.1, from coordinate 232,793 downwards.
CAGATGCTGTCGGGTCAGATCCTGGTCGTCTGGTTGACTGTCAGCGGTTTCAGACGCTCTGTCAGAGTTTCAGGAGGGCACCTGAAGTCTCACTGTACCCAGCAACGCCCGCAGCCAGATCAGCTCATGTACCCGCACTTTAAAACACTCATTCTTATGCACAGAAACTGCCTACATACTGCACACATTGTTACACACTGGGAAGCAATGCTTAGTTATAGGGTCAGATGAGAAGATGGATGTCAGTTTCATGTCTGTACATCACATATTTCGCTTTGGTAAATACATGCATTCAGTCTGTATTGGCATGAGACAATGTTGTAATGTAATCTCAGTTGTGTGTAGAGTCTTACTTCATCTCTCAGCTCTTGTGGAGATTTTTTAGCATCTTTTTAGCTCACTGTCTGTCAAGGCAATCGATGTTTTGGCTGCAGGCAGCTCAAAATACCACTGCATATAACCTGCTCAGCACTGAGAGGCACATAGACATACAGTTAGATCCTGCTGGTGAACGGAGCAGCCAAGCACAGTCAGAGATTTCTCAGGAGCTGCAGGAGACCAAACATACGTAAGAGAGGGAATACCACTGATTCATCCTTACGCTCTTTATCTACTGAATGTGATGAGCTAGTTTCGTCACAAAATAAATTGATAGAATGATAAATCTGACTGTGTTAGGTCCTCTGAATGTTAACATCAATGAGTTCCTGTCTTGTTCAGTCGGTTTGTTGATCAGGTTTTCCTATTGACTGTGTGTGTCTGCAGGGAGCAGAACGGTTGGTACAGAGACGCCTATCCTCGAGAACATGGGCTCTGAGGTGAGACACAATTTTATTTTCTTTTCTGCTCTGTGTCTGTCTCTTTTCTATTTTCAGTCCTTTCTGAAATTGAAATTCCTTTCTCTCTCTCTCTCTGCCTCCTCTCTATGTTCAGGAGTCATGTGGAGTCCTTTATCAGGGGTTTAGTTGTGTTAATAATATATGTGTACAGTCTTTACCCAGAGTCAGGATCTGACTCAGAGTCCTTCCAGCTCTAGTCTCACTGGCCAGGATCACTGGGTTGTGACGACGCCTGGTGTGGACCCTGGGTCAACACTTTACCCCAGAGTTTGAGGTCCTTTATACCGGTGAGACCCTTTTCATTTTCTGAATAATTTTATGCAGTAGCTTATTGTGTGAATTCTGCTGAATGCAGCCCAGAGACACAGCAGACAAACCAAAGCCAGACCTGTAGCTGCTCCAGGCTCTGACATGAAACATAAATTAATATGTCTAGAGGAGAGGAATCCTGTGTGGTTGAGGCTGTAATGAGTGGACGCTTCTTTGTGTGGATTGACAGATCGCTTAAAGGGGACTGGGCAGGAAAGGTGGACTGTCAGCTCATTATCAGACCTGTCAATCACGGAATCACCGCCACCTAACTGTCAGATTTTACCAGATTTTGGAAGAAGGAGGTGGAGGACACGCATCGCACAGCAGCACTCCGACAAATAAAGAGTTTCACCAGCACAACTTGACCTGTTTGTTATCACAACAACAGCAGATTGACAGCTAAAAAACACAGAATCAGCCTTTAGCAACACTAAACCGAATCTTAGAAAACGTCTTTAAGGCCACCATGCTGTATTGTCCCTGCACTGAAACGAAACTAGATGTTTAAAGTGATAAAGGAACACAGCGGGAACCCATCAACAGCTGGATGTTGAATTTGATTGCTGACACATCAGACAGCGATTACAGTTACTGTTGCTACAGTTACACAGCAACCAAAGGTAACGTCCGCTTGTTAGATTCAAACTAAACTGTCTGAGAAGAAAAAAAAGAAATCTGACGTGTGTCTTTTTCATGTAGGACGATTTGATGAAAATCCTAGGTTAAAGCAGAGGAAAGACCAGCAACATTCAAGTGGGTCAGGAGGGGACAGAAGTGAATGATTGGTCCAGTAATGATCAGTCAAACACTTTTATAAGAACACAGCTGTAACACAGACAGACAGACGGACACTGACTGTTACCCACAGTTGAAAAATGTACTGAGAATTTCTGCCTTTGTTTTATTTTGTTTTGGGTTTGTCTCCATTGTTTATTTACTCTATAAGCAAAACCAGACACTGGTTACTGACATGTTACATATACACACACACACACACACACACACACTCAGCCAGATGTTGATTATAGTGCTTGTATTTTATTGTTCATGGAAACTGTTGACCTTCAGAATAAAAGGTGTGTTTCAAGTTAAAAAAAACCTCAACTTTAACTTCAGTTTTAATCAGCCTTTGTTACAGGGACCATAGATCTCTCAGGAGCTAGAGTTTATATATGATGGGCAGCTGTTTACATCTGTCTGACTGTTTAAATTCAAAAATGGTCCAAACATTCTTACCCAGCTTAAATGAGATTGGTTTTATATTGTAAATTGAATAATATTTGGGGGTTTTGGCTTACAAAACAAAATGTATCCTGATGCTACTTTGGGCCTCTAAGAGGCATTTCTCTTTCATTTCAGATGTTTTATACCAAATGATTAATGAGAAAATAAGAATTAACTGATGATGAAAAAAAAAAGTTTCAAGCTATGGAGGCTATGCATAAGGAATTAATCTTATCATCATTATATGTTGTTTTAGTCCTGTATCCTCTAAATGAAAGTGTGTATGTTAGTAACTTAATTTTAATTTAATTCCAAGTCCTCAAAAGTTTTTGTGGATTTAATAAACAGTGTTACCATTGCCATGTATAGAAGCTAAGAAGAGGATCATCGCCTAGCAATGTAAAAGTGCTGATATTTTACAAAAGACTAAACTAATGAGTTTTTAACTGTTTAAACCATTCATTCATGTCATGACACTTATCAGGGTCCAAGTTGCCTCATTTAATCTCACATAATTCAGAATTATTGTTATATATTGTGAGGTCCTGACAAAGCATGATATGAATAATAATAAGCATATTTACTTGTTTCATCACATTTTGGACAGTGTGACTAAGGAACAGCATGTGAGAGGAAAAAGATCTTAAATGTATTAAATGTGCTTTTAATGAACCCTGTAGAAAAACCTCTTTAAAAAAACATTTTATATGATTAATTAAATAGAAAAGTATAAACCTAATGGTACAAAATGTCCCTTACAGTTTTAACAGAGGAAGTTTGTCAAAAATGTGTTTTTATTGTTGCTTCTCTTGAGGTCTTCTACCGTTGGAATGACAACAACAATTATTTTAAATATTAATTAATCTATGCCTATTTTCCCTTTTTAATCTATTATCTATCTGTTTGTTTCTCTTTGTTAAACACCGATGCCAAGTATACAGATGGTTCAACAAACAAAACAGACTATATATTCAAAGATATTAGATTTTCTAAAATGAGGGAGAGAGAGAGAAGATATTTCACCTTTAACTGCACTGTACAGCAACTTTTAAAACATGATTGGGTGAATCAACTAATCCTTCTAAGACTATTCTCAGTTTGACTAGCAGGTGTCAGTGCTGACACACTTAAGGAGACAGGAGCTAAAACCAGAAAATGGATCTACACCGACTATGATTAATAAAAATAAATAAATAAATTCCTGAAAGGCAAGACAAAACTTAACTGCTGATACACAGCCTAGCCAAGACAGGGTGGAGGAGAAGCTTCCTAACGGTTTATATAATCGCGGTGTTTCACTTCTAACCAGCAGGTGTCAACAAGGCCTCCCTCATTCAGCCGCCCTTTGGGAAACAGGGAAAGAACCTGAACAGTCCTAGCCGTAACACTGAGAAACAGTCAGAATGCAGAAGGAGTACAAGCTCAAGTGCTGTCAATAATTTAAATGTGTTCATTGCACACCCTATGGACAGAAGAAAACGTATCTAGTTGTTGGAAGCAGTAGATACAATACAGAGTAAACCCAGCTTATAGAGTCTGGTACTGGTTTGAAAAAGTTCTAAGAGTTCACACGCAAATAGACTGACTGAAAGCTGCTTCCACACTGAGTTCAAAACTGAGTTTGATAAATGAAAGAAAGTGTACTTTTGCACAGAAACATGTGGCTCAAGCCCAAGATGACCAGTTCACATCTTTGTGTTCTGTTTCATTTTATGTTTATGCATCTGGTCAGCAATGGTTGTAACCCCACCTTAGTTAATTTAGAGTGTTCCCCACGTAAAACCTAGTAGGGGTAAACTTTTAATCCACTCATACCCAGCCAGGGCTGTGTCTTTGAAGGCACTTTTGTGATCTACATATGACCTCTGTTTACCTAGAAAGAAATAGGTTTTTCTTTTCTTTTGCTTGGGTCAAAATCGACATATTTCCACACAGCATAATTTAACATACTTTCCAGTGAAAAGAGCAGAGTGTAGAGGCATTTAAACTGGTCAAATGCCACTTGGAAATCACAGCAAGTAAATTGGCAGGCCCTAAAATACTCTGGTAAACTATGATGCAGCTGCATATTTTAAACAGTCTAGATTCATGCTAGCTGCTCTGTGTGGCTGTACTTAAAGGCACAGCTGTGTTTTGAGCTAAATGCTAAGATTTGCCTGCTCGTACTTGCAGTTTAGTACAAAACATGGAAGTGATGCCACACAATAGTTTTGCAGGCATTACTGTGTTAGATGAAAAGACAGATCAAAAGCTCATACTCAGGATTCATCCTCTTGGTACCATGTGATATGTGTATCAAATTTCATGACTGTACAATAGTTGTCTAGACATTTAATGTAAAACCAAAACTGTCAGCGTGAAGGTGAAGGTAAAAGGAGGAAAGTCAGGGATCATCAGTCAGTAGGGTTCATCTTTGTGTGACAAATGAATGTCTGAATATACTCACAGCAGTCCATCCAACATTTGTTGAGATATTTCAGTCTGACCAAAGTTATAGACTCACCACCATATCACACCGAACAAACTACTTACAAACTTACAACTTTTGTATGGAAATAAGGAGATCTAGTTGAACTATTTTGTTTATCTACCTCTGTACTATACTGTGGGAAACTTACTGGATTATACTGTTTGACAGTTTAAACTCCATACTAAAACCAAGTTTAAAAAGCCACTGGGGACAAACGAATGGAGGCAGAAGGAAAGCCCTTACAAAGTGGAAATACTCCATGTAGACTCCACTGTAAAAATGTATTCTAGTACTGTGATTAACTAAAATGGACCTTAGGCACTTTCTCACCTCTGAGTATTATTAAAGCAGGACATTTTTCTGTATATCACCTCCTTCAATTCTCTGTGTTTTGTGGGTAGTTGGAGGTCAGCATTGACGCAGCACTGCTCCATAAACCACTGGAACCACTTACTGTGTGTGTGCGTTCTATTGTTTCACGATGTGAAATGGAGCAGCAAGCTGGACAAATACCGCTGAGGTATTGTGGGAACCAACCCAGCCGCGTGTGTGTTTGATGATACGCCAGATTAAATAACTCTGTTGTGCACAATTGACTAACCAGAAGAACTCAGATCAAATTGGATCATGACGGTTTTAAACATTCGATTCTAGTGCCTAAATAACAGCAGCAGAAATTACTACATCAGCTTCCTAACAACTAAATACCAGTGAATACAAGATCAAGCAGGGCCAATCACTACATTGGAGGCCAACACCAAGCAGTCAGGAAGACTGACATATACCAGTGAATGTTGATGAAACATGGAATTTAATGCTGGCAATACTAACCTGCAAACCAGGGCTAAAACACTGATAATACTGACTGGAACCAGGGATAAAATGAGGCGGGATAAAACCAAAAGAGGATAAAGGATGCCTGAATACTGGATCAAACCAGAGCTAAACCAACAGAGAATATTGGCCGAGGCCTCAAACACCAACGACTGTCTCTACCAAACCAGGCTAAAACACTAGATAATACTGAATCCAGGGCTAAAACACCAAGGACTAGCACATCAGTAAACACTGGACCAAAGAGGAATAAAGCTCCAGGAACACTGGATCAAACCAGTACTTAATCTAACATTCTAAATAGAATTCTTAACAAACTAGAATATTGATCCAGCTTTCAGAGCTGAAAGCTGCAGGAAATATTAGAGCAAACCAGGGTCTCAAATATCAGTGGAATATTGATCAAACCATGACCAAAACACCAGAAAATAGAGGAGGATATTGACTTGACACCTAGTAAACACAAAGTGGATGACCATGCTCTCTGCTGCCTTTTATGTATACCATAATGCAGTTAGCCTGTAGAACCATGAGATTCCCCACCCAGTTGTCTACTTTCTGCCCCAGTGCTCCAAACTCCACCCAATGCAGCTTCAACTGTTTCACCCAGGTGGTCACCTAGATGAAAATATTCTAGGCAAGACTGTGCGGCCAGCACCCGTGAACATATTAGAGCCACTCCAGCCTCAAGAAACAGACTACACCTTTACCAACACCAGGGTAAGCCGGGCCAAGAAACAAATAGTCAACGTGGAGGAGAGGAGAGGAGTGGGAGAGGAGGAGAGTTTGAGGATGATATGAGGCGTAATAGCAGTAAACCATAAAAACATTTTCTCTCATGGAACCATGCTGCAGCTGAAAACACTGCTGGAAATTAGTAGCCAGGAACTACTGGAAGCACGCACACACACACACACACACACACACATGGCTAATACTCACATGCTGGCCGTGGTTTCATGCTGTCTCTGCCTTTGTTAAACAACTTACTCCCATCAGTGAGAAACACTGAAGGTCTGAGGTTCAACTTTCTACTTTGATATTATGTCGGTCTATTTCAGCCTATATTTAGATTCACTTCATATCAAACACGAAACGAAGGCAGAAGATTTCACCGGGTTGTTGCTCTGTCAAGTTTGCACCATCTCCTCAGAACTTCTTAGTGTTTACTCAGTGGAGATTTATTTTATCACTGAATAACAACAGGTTGCACCCACACAAACTTGTTCTTGCTTAGCAGTGGGCATGGAGGGCTGTGGAGGTGTTGGTTTGTATGTGCAGAAACAAAAGATGATGATGTTACAAAGTGGATGTCAGCAGTTGGAAGAAAGTATAGTGAGCATGTGGGCCAGCTTTATAGTGAAGACCCAGGTGAAGTGCATTAGCTGATTTAATTCTCCAATGTCAACCAATCACTCAGTTGAGGTTGGGCCCAAGGTAAAAGAGGTGTGTGGGGTTACTTGATATAGTGATTCTAGTTGCTTGGAATGACCAGATGTTTCAACAGATCATTCATACATAAAAGCCTTTAATTTATTGGTACAAATCCCAGTTTAGTAAGTCGTATTGAAATGGGCAAGTTGTTACTGAAGGGGGGCAGAAGGTTCAGAACTGCTTGCCATGGTCGGACAGCTTCTAAACTTCTTTCCTCTGAAACGACTGATATTAACACTATGAAGGTCTCAAGAGGCTCAAATATGCAATCGCTATCCCTGAACTGAAATGATACCGAACCACCACCCCTGTTCAGAGGAGGTATAAATATTTCCTCCAGTGTAATAGAAAACACATTTCTAGTGTATCCCACAAACTTGAAGGACTGTACTCACAAACTTAGAAATGGATTTACAAATATCTGGTGCAACCCAGTCCAGAAAATAAATATTCTGATGGATGGATGAAAATGAGGCAAGACTTTCTTACCAGTAAAAAATTACATTTAGCTCTGAGGAGTGGTACTACGTCTATACAAACACACAAAAGAACAACATGAACCCACTTGAAATACGCTGTCTAAATCTATGCTTAATGGTTCAAACGGGGTTGTGAAGTCCAGAGCTTAAAATATCAGAGTGTTAGTACAGTTTACTGATTAAAGGAGTGTAGTATTGAGTGTTAGTGTGTTTATGAAGTGAACAGAGATACTGTACAAGAATGAGAGTACTGTTTGTTTATCAGAGGCTGTGTCTGACAGCAGGCCCAGTCTGCAAGTCGCTAATGAAATGAAAAAGGACTCACAGGTGCCTTTTGATGTCACTGCAGGTAAAGCAATAAAATTTATAAACCATGATGACTGAATTTAGAAGGTTTGAAGCCCAGGGTCCTAAAGGCGAGGCTAGACTACAACAGAGCCATCAGTACGTTACCAGTGACATCTGTGCTTTTCCTGCAGAGTCTGATGGACAGTTCTCAGAGCTCATTCAGAGGGTGGAAGACCATCTGGCTGCAGTGCAATGACTCTTGGTTCATTTCTATGGGATGTAAGTGAATCAGCCCCGTAATAAATCTTACTGTTCCTCAGAGAAGCTGACTCGACCTACTTACACAAGAAAAAAGGGAAGGTTTAAAAAACGTAAATATGGAAACCAAAGCCCACATCCCACTGACAAAGAAAAGAAAAGGAACACTCAGAGTTATTATTCCAATCTAACTCAAACTGTTTTTCTTGTTTGTTTGATGCCGCGAAAAGACAAAGACATAAACTAAGAAAGTCGGTTTTGGGATAACTTGTAAATTGTCCTGCTGTTAGCCGTATATGCAGATGAGCTAAAGATTATGAATACTCAAGATGAAGCAGATAATACTGATTGTCTCGTGAACAGTGGTGCAGTGAACACTGCTTCATAGTCAACAAACTGTTGCGCCCAGATGACTGGGTAATGTGGTGCTCCCAGTCAGCAGTGGTGAGTAATTTCCACCAACAGAGGTCCAAGGAGACTACGAACCAAAGCAGGGTTTTGGGGGATGTTGAATAAGTCTGATCCTGGCAGCTCCTCCTCGGAACCTAGGACTCAAGGTCTTAGTGTACCAGGTACCACAGGGCACCTTTCAGGGGTCTTGTAGAGGCCATGCCATGGCAGGTTTTAGTTGTCTTGTTAACAATTGAGGACCAACAGCATATTAGCCAGGGGTGGCCATAGTGTTTTGGCTCATCGGTATTTACACAATGCTCGCAGACGTGTAAGTGTCAGACAACAAAGTGTCGCAGATTTTTCTGCTTCCCAGTGGGTCTTCAAGACCAACGATGAAATGCAGGCCTGTGACAGTACAGTCACATTAGTCCTTGTTTATCAAAGTTACTGTGCCCTTGTTTCACAATGGAAGACGGATACATTTATGATGCAGGTAAAGTATACTGATCAGAGTTGTACTAATCATGCATGATGACACTAGAATACTGGACACAAACACAGTGTTATCTGTGTTTCTGCCGCTGACCGTCCAACTACAAATCTAAGTTAAAATAAAGGTCAACTCTGAGCCTGAGGTCAACAGGAGATGACAGAAGTGTAATGTGACCATACCTTTCCAGCTTTCCACCCCACCAGCACCCCTCACATCAATCAAAACAAGCAGCGGTTTTAGTACTCCACCACATCTTTCACTTTCCCTCAGATCATCAGAGAACATAATACTGTCACATGACCTGAACTTGGCCAAGTAGAAAAAAATTTAAAGATTCAAACTGATTACAGTGAGTAGGGCTGCAATGATCAATTATCTAATTTAGCAAATCCTCACAAATGAATGTTTACTTCAAAAATGACTTAAATGATTAGTCAATTATTTTTCTGTTGACTGTGTAATTGATTAATCATTGCAGCTGTAAAAGTGAACAAAAGATCAGTTCTAATAAACTTCGGTGATTGATCGACATGCATTCTGATGATTTTACAATGACACTTGAGTGGGTGGAGAGATAAATGAATGCTTGTTCAGCCATTAGTGAAACCTATCAGCATAATCTGAAAACTGTTTTCCTGGTTTATGCTAGAATTCATATGAATTAGAGCTGATTTGTGTCAGCAACATCCCTAACTTCCATTATATAAAACTAGATATTATAACAATAATTATTACAGTTTCATATATATATATATATATACATGTATGGAGTCTGGAGGTACCATTTTAAATTATGCTTTAAAAAACTCATTTAGCGAGTTTAATTCAGTTAATAGTTTTATCAATTAAATGACAAACTGAATTTAGAAGGCTTAAATGTTCGTTTTGTTTTTCAGTTTACATTAAATATCTGCACATCATATTCCATCTCACATTATATTGTTTCCGCCTTGTAAATTCTATATTTCCACCTATGATTAATTTAATCTAAAGACATGAAGTGGCACACTCCAAGCTCCTGACATGTAGACCTGAACTAACAAAATGACATGTGAGCAACAGTTTGTAACACGGATATTTGTCGTTTCCTGTTGCTGCTGACACATATCCGAAGGACAGATTTTGAGACAACAGACCCTGGGCACAGATATCTAAAACTTACATAGGAGCACATCCACATTCAAGAAGACACAGTGTCTCTTGTGGTAGTTTTGCATCTTTGTAGTCATGTAATGTATCCTTTAGTTGTTTTGTGTCTCTTTGTGTAATTCTTGCACTTTATTGTCATTGTTTATCTCTTTCCTTTTGTGGTAGTTCTAGCCCTTTGGTGGTAGTTTCTAGTAACTTCTCATTGGAATTCCTTTGTCTCTTGTCCTTTATAATCGAGTTATGTCTCCCATTAATCGGTATTTGTAATGATCGAGCTTCCCAAAAAGAATGTTAATAGTTTCTTCTTCTTCAGTAGGTCCATCCAGTAATCCATCCATGGCTGGACTCACACAACACGAAATGTTGTCTCGCCGCTCTGTTGCAGCTGTTGCCTGCTGCTCTGGTTGTTGCTACAAGGCTGCTGTATGAAATGGAAGCATGAAATAATCTTCTTCTCCTTTATGCAGAGTTCAGTAAAGTTCAGGTCATGGGTTACAGACCTATCATATCCAAACGTCCAAGTCCAAATGGCTTCTACATCATCAAATGTCCTCCATCCCATCCATGTAACATGGCCAATATCCAGGATTATTAGCACTGTGACCATGAGAGGAGGTGAGCCAACATGGCTTACTGGAAAAGAAATTATCCAAAAAGTGTCACGTACAGACTGTAAGCACAAAGGATTTAGTGGCCTAGAAGCCTCCACCTCCCTCTCTTTGTCTTTATTGAGTGCTTTGTGTGTACACACAGACACACACACGCACGCACTCACACATGCACATACATACAAACACACACTTGTACACATCGACAACGTGATACTAAAACGCATACTAAATAAATGTTTGTGCAAAGAAAATAATGACAAAATCAGACTCCAGTCCACAAAATGAAGAGATGAACTACATCTAGCCACAATATACTGTGATAGTGCACATCTACACACACACACATGCAAGACGCACACACACGCACACACACACACGCAATATGCCACGTTGCCGATCTCAGGAGACCGGCGTGGAGGGTCCTCCGCCTCCCCTTTCAAGTGCTGAGATCCCATTTCTGACAGAGAGAAAGACAAACAGGAAGTGGAAGTCGAAGTCAGTGTAAGGACGCCACATTGCTGGTGCAACATGGTAACACAGTTCAGTATTAACTTTAAAAAGCCTCCACCTGTACTTCACTGTACATGTGTTTCATAGAGAATAAGAGGAGCTGCTGTCGAGACCAGTTGGGCAATTGATTTGTTTCGGAATAAAACTGCTGCTGTCTGTTCGTGTGCATTTGAATGTGAATCGGGACTTTGACCTTCTTCTTGTCCATTTTATCCTTCCACCTCTGAGCAAATGGAGCGGCCAATCAGAAGCAACCTGCAACCAAAGACAGAGGAGGTTTATACTATGAACTCTGATAACGCTAGAAGTAGAAGAAATATTCAGTTTTGTGAAAATGAGATTAGGATTCTGCAGCCCAGGAAATGAGGGTTCTGGAGTTTTAACTATCAAGTAAATACATGGATGTAAAGAAATCATTAGGACCTTTCAACTAACCCAGCAGGTGATTGATCATACTATTTTCAAAGCAATTAATCACAGTAGATCATTGCAAGTCAGGAGAAAAGAAAAACTTTAGGGTTTTATGTTGCAATAAAGAAGAGAAAGCAGCCCAATCAGGAAGCTGATGAGTGAGAAAAAACTTCAACAACACTCAGGCCTGCTTTGAGAACCCCCGATTGCTTTACTCAAAAAGCCTGTATCAAACTGGAAATTTAAAAATCTATTGACCAAGTGAACTTTCTATCGACATCTCAGCTTTCTTTAGCCGCCATACCTGGACGCCTCATTCTCATAGCCCATAATGAGGCTCTCCCAGGAGTCAGAGGACATTACAGGCAGGAGGACGAGTAGAGTGTCTGTGTCTCTTTGGGAATGTTGACCAGAGAGACTGAACACGCCCTTCACCTCCACTACGGCCGTGGGCTCTAGACCGCGATTCCTCACCTCCCGCACTCCTCGCCCTGATGATCAGCGAGAGAGTCGTCATACAGGAATACATTGAACAGGCTTTCTGACTTTCCTTTGGCCTAGTTCCAGACCTCTGAATATCACTCTCTCTCTCGGGTTTTTTGTAGCACCAAGTAGGCCCGGTGTTGTGCTCGTTGATGGCTGTTCCCTGCTTGAGAAAACAACTGACAAATCAGATCTTTGTAGGTGGGATTAAGAAAGGAGGTGTCAACTTCCTGTACTGGAGCCCAAAAAAAAAGAGAAAATTGCCACAAACATGCAACAAGCAACAACAGATCAAGATCTCCAGTTTCACTGTGAGCATATGGAACTTGAGTAGGTGGGACACAATTAAGAACAAGATCCACTTTCTTCTTGTATTAGTTCTCATGCAGCCTGTTTGAAATCTGTGTTTGTCCATTGAATGGCCTGGTAGCTCTGGTGGTGGAAAATGCCATATAATATGTAAACAGTTTCTGTCCAGGGAGTCCAATGACAGCACAAGAACAAGATGAACATTTACTAAACACAAGCAAATAATTCACATGATGCACGAGAACAGGCATACTATCACAAGTATGGCACTAAAAAATAAGTGCAAGTTATGAGTTTGAGTAGAGACCAGCACAGCCAGTAAACAGCAGGTCAGAGTCATAAGTAAAATCAAGAGCACTGTTAAAAAGTGAGTTCCAGCAATCAAATTATAAAGACCACCTTGTTGTGCGCTCTGACATGCCACCATGCTTCGCTAAACTCCTCTGTTTTAATTATATCTGAATATTTTGAAAGTGAGCTCTTGTTTTTAATGATGGCTGGAAAAAATCTAAAATCTTCCCCAAATGGATTGTGTGGCCAAAGGCATTAGTGAGCTCCAGAAGTCCACATGGAAATCTCTGCTGGATTTGCCAAATCATGCCTGGGCGCTGTAATCATCTGGAAAAGCCTCTGGTTTTTTAGCTATTGTGTGTCTAATGTAATCTAAGTAACCTAACAGCCTTGGCACTAGAGTCTCTCCCACTACACGAAGGAGAAAAACAGGTCTGAGAGAATAAATCCACTGAGGAGGTTAGTGACTTGTACTCCTTCTTCTCAGAATCATATATCTGTGTGGTTTGTTCATTCATCCATCCATTATCTTTACCACTTATCTGCTAAGGGTCGCGGGGGGCTGGATCCTATCCCAGCTGTCATTAGGCGAGAGGCAGAGTACACCCTATACGGATCACCAGTCCATCACAGGGCCAACTTATATAGACAAACAACCAGTCACACTCACATTCACACCTACAGACACCAATTAACTTAAGCTGAATGTCTTTGGATGGTGGGAGGAAGCCGAAGTACCCAGAGAGAACCCACACAGGCACAGGAAGAACATGCACACTCCACACAGAAATTCGAGCCAGGGCTCAAACCCAGAAACCTCTTGCTGTGAGGCGACAGTGCTAACCACTGCACCATGCCGCCCTGTATGGTTTGTGTGTGTCTTATATATGTCTGTCATAATATAGTAAAAACGAATACACTGCAAAACATGAAAGCAACCTGAACACTGCTGAAATCTTCTCAGAGCTGGAGACTGACTGTTGATTCTCAGTGGGATCGACAGGAATGGAAACACTTAACCATCACAGGGAAGGACTGGATGCATAGATCAACAATATTATCATATTGTCTCATATACTGGTAACTAATGGAGTCTTATTAATATATCAGCAGGTACTACTGTGTGTGATTATGTTAGAATAAAAACACCAATTACATAAATATTGGATAAAGTCCTGGATGACTCACCATAGTTGTAGTTGTTCCTCGTGTAGGTTCTCTGATTCATTTTGATTGTTTTACATCTACAGCGATCTGAAGACAAACACAAACAGAAAGCGGGTGATCCTTGGATCATAATTTTTAAAAGATAAGCAGACACAGAGACACTGTGTTCATGTCAGGTGTCCTATATGATGTGATGATAACGTTGGAAAGATTTCTACATTGACGCCTTCTGAGCAATCATGTCAGCTAAAAATGGATGCATGATTGTTGGCGTTGCGACAGTTAAAAATGTTGCAGTATATCCAAAAAAAGAAAATGGTAATCGTGATAACCCCGGATAGGACATATATGTGGCAATAGTCCTGCTCCAGTACAAATCATAATGATCGCTTGCTGTGAAATTTACACACAACTTACACATGTCTTTTGACACATGGTGTAACATGATGATGATTCTGGTCTGAAATCTCAGTGTTCTGCTCATCATAGAGAAAACTACTAGTGAGTAAATGAGTGAATGAGGGAGTGATTTTGGACATAGCCTCAGCGTGTCCTTTGGTCCTCAGTATCCCAGAATGCATTGCATGCCGGATCATGTACCTAATGCCATCTTCATGTCATCTGGGCATTTTTCGGTACAGACAGGAAAGATTCCCACGTTAATGACTTGCAAGTGTTTGTCTTTGAGATTGTTATATAATTACAGAGTTGTTTGTGTGAATATTAATATTCTGTGCGCGGACGATATAATTGGGACAGAGGTAGAAACAGGTTACCTCCATTTGGTCCTCTGCAGTGGAGGTTGTTGGAGTCCATTGGAAAGTCTGGACTGGATTCTGTCAGAGGACGAAACACAGAAAACATCCACTTTTTAGTGAACTGGTTTCTAGACTGTGACTGTGTCAACCTGATCAAGTAGGTAAACAAAGCCTGAGCAGAGAGAAAGAAAAAGGTCTCACGGCCTCACCTGGATTACACCTGGCTGGGTCCTGGTAATATGGATCTACAGAGACACAGAGAGGCACCGGTCAGTGTCAGAACAGAAGGAGAACACATCCCCTTGTTTCTTGGGTTCATACAGGTTATCTGGGCACGTCCAACAGGAAGAAAACCCCGGGGCGAACCGAGTACACACTGGAAGGATTACATATCCCATCTGGCCAGGGAATGTTCTGGGAACTTAAACAAGGAGCTTGTCTAACCTGCCGCTACCAGGTCCTGGTCCTGAGAGGAAAGGTAATAGGTTCATTAAAATCTAAAGGGTTCATCGTCCTGGAGGCAGGAGAATTAAGCACTGCCACTGGGCCTTTAGACTTGTAGTCTTTTTCTGTTGAAAGGTACGGTGGATCTCATTGATTACTGTTATTACCAATATTTGTTGATCTTTTTTCCTACGATTTCCCATATGACGTTGTTGTCTCTTTCCGACCTGTAGAATAGGACACGCCCACTATTGTTTGTCATGGTTCGCACTTGAAAACCTGCTATTTTTTGACTCCAGCTGGGAATTGACTTTTCATGCTCCCAACCAATTTATCTTTGGTCAAAATGCACTAAATGGTTCAAATTTATGTGGTCAAACTGGAACGGACCCTGTTTCATGTTGGTGGAAAAGGGGTAACTGTACTCCTAAAGCCCCTTCACCTCATTCCACTTTGGGCTGTCTGAGATGCCGACAGTTTAGAGAAACATGGTAAAATCTGTAATTGTCACTTGACATAATGGAACTGTGAGACATGTCCACCGATGACCGATTTGGAGCTTTAAATTAGCCGAAGCCTGTTTATTGTTTTGCTGCATTTTCAAAATGTGAGCAGTGCAGATGGATGATGTATCTCTGCTGTAGTGTCGGAGAGTAGAGTCTGATGCAGGTTAAGACCAGGATTTTATAAGATCCATCCTGCACAGTGCGACATGCAGTAAACCTACAACACCAAGTGAACAGTAAATGGAGACAAACAGACAAACTGTGGCTGCTTCAGCTTTCCGTTCCAACAGCAGACAAACTTCTTAAAGCAACATTCAGACTGGAGTCCTGCTGAAAATCACTGGAATGACTTAAACGATCCACCCTGACTGAACCTCAGCAAATCAACAAATCACACCGAAGGAAAATCCCCAAACCCTGCTGAGCCGAGCCGAGCCAGGGCAGCTCAGAGATACGTGGGTGTTTCGTTATGGAAGTCGAGGGGATTGAGATGAGGTTTTTTTTCAGGACTTGCTGGTCCAGGGCCTGTTTAAAGAAGCAGAGGACAGTGAGGGTTTTATTGAGTGTAAAACGAGTGGGCCGCCCGTATCAAGGAGCTCTTTGAGAAAGTCAGTGGGAGTGAAGTTGGAGGGGAAATGACTCACGCTATCTGTTGGAGAGGGAGCAGAAACAAACTGCTGAGAGTAGAAACATGATAGAAAACACTGATAGGGCTCAGCTAAGCAGAGAAAACTGCTTCCTGATGGTCCATGTTTTTCAGAGGAGTGAAGTAGCCTCCATATTAAGAATTTTACAGAACGACAGAGTTTGTACCATTAAAGAAGTCACTGATGTTAATGTCTGAGTGGCTCTGTGTTGCTGGCTTTCCATGAACTTGTATTTTCATCAGACACTGACTGTAATTTATTTTAGATGTTTTAGATTTTAACAAATCTAAAAAAGACAACAAAAAAAAACAGTAACAATATTGTATGTTATTGTTAGCAGTGATACCACAATCATATATATCACACTAATCAGATTTGTGGATGACTCATTTTGTTAATAACGTATATTTTAAAATGTTCAAATCCGTCATTAACATCGGTAGTAAACTTAAAATTGAAATAAACAACAACAAAATCTTGTAATAACATCTGAAGATAATGCGTACATGCTCAAATGTGGGACAGACTCCTGCAAAGCAACACCTGTCCAAACTTCAGGTAAAAAACATTTTATGATGGTGTCGTATGAAGTAGTCCTGACAAATAAAACCTCATGCAATTTTCCCTTTAGTCCTGTAAGTGGAAACTAACCCTGCAGGAAACCCACCAATCATCAGCTGCCTTGGGACAAACACAGCAGTCATACAAACAGTGTAATGATGACTGATGATGAATCACTGATACCTGGTCCCTCTGCTTTGACGATGGCCTCAGGTGAGATGCAGACTCCGCGGTCGTACAGCGGCAGCTCGCTGCAGGCCAGGCTGTCGGGCCAGCTGTGGTTGTAACGCTTCATCACCGGCTCACAGCCGTACTTTGCCCGTTCGCACACCGCCTTACAGGGTTTGATGGGTTCATGCTGGAAGTCGATGGTGCAGATGGGAGCGTACATGGCACACAGGAAGAAGAGCAAATCCGGACTGCAGCCAGTACCTGAACACAAACCAGGTGAGTACAGTTTGAGCTGAGGCACTTGTACAAGAAAATAGAAACTACAATGATACTTCAGCTGTAGAATTGTGC
Organism: Lates japonicus; assembly: GCA_033238685.1. Classification (NCBI taxonomy): domain Eukaryota; kingdom Metazoa; phylum Chordata; class Actinopteri; family Centropomidae; genus Lates; species Lates japonicus. The sequence continues at coordinate 215,400 of BRZM01000026.1, read as the reverse complement.
ATATTTTTCCTTTTAAAACTAGTTTTGAACTAAAGTGGGGAAACTGTCTGTGCTTTACACCTCTGGCTGAGAGTTTCCTGTGGCAGCAGTTTTCTTACATGTAAGATTTGGCATTGGTACGAGTCCTGTCAGCTACCATGATGCACCACTAATGGGAGCGTGTCACAGAGCTGAAAAGCGGGAGAAACTATTTTGGACACTCCTGGTTCTGGAAGTAAAAGTCCCAATAATTTGCCCCATGGACAGTTTTTCAATGCATTCAACATTTTCTAAAAAAAAAAAAAAAAGAAAAAAAAAAAGAAAGAAAGAAAGAAAAAAAAAAAGATCGGAGTGCTTCTTCCACCACTACTTTTACAGCAGTGAAGACGGTGCATTCAGGGACCTGCCTCACACAGGACTGAGTGTACACTAACTACTGTCCTGCTGCTGGTTTCACACAGGACACTGGGTAGAGGACGGATCAGTGTTTTTTTGCAGGGGATGACTGAGGTTTGGCTGCACAGCTTCACAATGAAGTCACAGAAATATTTTGAACTTGTGACCTGAGACTGCCTCCTGGTTTCTGGCCTGCAGATCTTTCATTAGAACATTTTTCTGGTTAAGGCTTATTGCCTTTCCACTTTCTCTCTCCACTCCTCTGACCTCAGCAGAGCTCTAAGCTCAGAGTATGCATCAGGAAATATCCACATATCTTTAAATCTGACACAGTTTTACAGTTAAAGATAATTGAAATGGGTCTTAGCTAGCCGGCTAACTCATTGCATTAAAAAGGTGAATATTACAGCTGAAAATGGTGAAAAGTGCTCAGGAGTAGAAAAGGGAACATGAAATAACAGCACATTAAGTTGAACAACAACTATCTAAGTGAATAAAATGACTCAGCCTGGAGTATGCAGTTACTAGTTACTAGTGCATGACACGGGAAGCTAACGGGCACTGAAATAAAACCACAAAGAATCAAGATAAGATTTAGTTTCTTTTCGAAAAGAAGAAAGAAACATGTCCTGAGGTCAGTGATCACCACCAGCATCACATATACAGATAAATGAATCGTTCAAAATACAACTGTGGAAATGTTAAACTCTCTGGCAGGTTGTGAGATAAGGAATATTTCCACAAATCTGCAGCCAAGCAATGCTATTTGCTAACGTCATCGTGTCCTCATGTTCACACAGACAATGCTAACGTGCTAACAAATTCAGTAGGTCAAACACTGACCATGATCACCAACTTATTTAATGTGTTAGCATGCTCACATTTGCTAATTAACACTGAACACAAAGTCATATCTGGTCTATCGGACCGATTCAAACGTTGATTTGATGATGGCACGAGATGGAAAGTCAGAGGATTATCAATGTCACTGCAGCTCATCCTGAGGAGAACATGATCTCTGAACCAGTCCCTCAACTCAAAACCACTGTGGATTGTCACACCTGCAGTATATCAGCTCTGTATCCTCATTACAAAGGCTCATCAATGACGCTGCTGGAGGCTGAAAACAGGTTCCCTGGTCAGACTAAATCAGCTCACAGTAAAGTTCACTGTTGACGAAAAGGAACTGTGCAATATTTACTCTGGACAGAGAGAGACATTTTGGAGTTTACAGACTGAGATAATGTATGTACAGAACGTGCAGATTTGCAGAGCAGTGTTATTAGCTCAACTTATCAAAAACACACAGACGCCGTGAGATTGGGTATCTGCAGGTACGCAGAGAAGAAAACACACGAACAGACACTGTTCCAGGAACAGGGTCACCACTTACTGTGGTAAATATAGAAACATAACTGGAATAATTTTACTTAATCTTTTGCAAATATTCCACAAAACCCACCACATTTTTCAAATGCTGCGAGTCGCATAAACTAAACTCCACATAAATCTCTAAATATTGACAATTAAAACCAAAACTATCTGCATGGTTAGACACCACTACAGGGAGGGAGAAAACCTGCTTTTTATAATTTGGGTGAACTTTTAACATTGTGGCCAGTTTGTGTTTAATGATCAGCTGCATCAATCTGAGTTTATTTTATTACATTCTGGACTGAAGTGAAACCATAAAGTGAAGGTTTGGCAGCGGTGCAGCTGGACAGATCGGCTCTCTATGATAATTAACATTCAGACAGTAAAACCACCTCAGCTCAACAGAGCAGAACAAAAAGAACAAGAAAACACCAGCAACATCAATATTTACTGAATTCACCTTTAACCTCTCAACTTACCCTCAAACACACACTCGGAGATTTGTGAGTCATGTCAGCAGCGTCAGTCGGTCGGCCCAACACTTATCACAAATATCCCAACAACTGCTGGATGAACTGACATGATTCTTTGTACAGACATTCATGATTCCCAGAGGATGTATCCTGTTGGCTGTTGGTTTATTCTGACTTTTCCTCTAGCACCACCAGCAGGTTGACATTAGTGGATCAGAGTGAAAAATCACCACAACTGGTGGATGGATTGCAATGAAATCCTTCAAACACACTCATGGTTCCCAGAGGATAAATCCTAACATCACTGCTGATCCTCTCAAGTATAGAGTCAAACTACATGACTTGTTTAATGCTTGGCCTTCTCTCTCCTGGTATCTGTTCTAGCAGTTATGCTATACATGCAATTATTAGCACTTAACATGTGTATCTGTCTTGTATTCATTTTATTTTCTCTGTTTTGCACATAAATTATTAGTTATTAAAAAAAATATTGTTATTTTTCTATTTTCTTCTGTATGTTGTGGTAATATGTTTTTCACTGATAAATTTTGCATTTGTGCAAACAAATAAACTTTTAACCCAGCAGCAGCAGGTCAAAGTTTCCATTTGCTGAATACTTTGGTTTGTGACCAGACACGTGTACAATTAATAACATTCCCATCATCCTCAGCTCTACTTGGCCTTTGGTGCTAATTAGCAAATATTAGCATGCGAAGACGCTAAATCAAGATGGTGAACATTATAGCTGCTAATGTTAGCATTGTCACAACATGCTGCTGTTAGGATTTAGCTGAAACCACTGCTGTGCCTAAGTACAGCCTCACTTAGCTTCTAACACAACTGTGGACTCTTATTCTTGTTCTATAAACACACCACAGCCTTCCACAATCCCAAAACTTTTTTCCAGCTCCAAGTCGATGTTCTCAGTTGAGTTCAGGATTTACAGCCAAACAAACCAAACTGAGGAAACGGTTCAATGTCACGGCTGATTAAAGGAAAACTCCCTTTTCCCCAGTCTTTGTCTTGTTTGCTGAGTTTTATCCATTTCTATCAGTTCTGATAACATTTTCCTTTCCAATAGTTACACTGCGAAAACAACATCAGCAGTTTGAGGTCTGAAGGGAGCCTTTAAATCATGGTAAGAGATGATGAAGGTATGAAGAAATATGACTGTTGGCTCTGCTCAGGGTTCTCCTGTAATTTATTAAAAGCATTACTTCCAATAGTATATCGCTCTTTTCCTGAGACGTCTCAGAGATGTCTCCAGGTGAACGTTTGGTCTGCTTGATGAAATGGTTAATACGTACTGTAGATTACCTAAATTGTTGGTGATGATTATTTGTCCCCACTAACAGATCGATCAACTTATTATTGCAGCTCTATTTAAAACTGCTGCAAGTGTATTATCAGTTGTACAAAATGATTCACATACAGTGTGACAGCCCGTCAACAGGAACCTGAGGAACATTATTTTAATAACTGATGCCAATTGCCAAATATCTGATGGTCCCAGCTTCTGACATGTGAGATTTTGCTGCATTTATTTTAACATTACAGTGATGGATTATCTCAGGATTGTGGACTGACATCTGGAGACATCACATTTGGCTTGAGGAAGTTGTATTGTGCATTTTTCCCTTTTTTTCTGATGCTTTATAGACTTAATTAACAATCAAGAATATAGTTGTGATGATAATCATTAGTTGCAGCCCTGGTGCATATATCACTAACAATCAGTAACATGGAAACTACAGTTACCATTATATGTCTCCAAAAACTGATCCAGTTGCAGTTAATTAGCGTGTGAATTCTTAGGTTATGGCCAAAAACATGTGTTGTGCAGTCACAGTGACTTTGACCTTTGACCAGTAAAATCTAATCAGTTCATCCTTCAGTCTAAGTGAATGTTTGTGCCAAATCTGAAGAAATTCCCTGGAGGTGTTACTGAGATATTATGTTCACGATAATGGTACGGACGGACGGAAAACAACGTCCACATTGGCATCGAGACATAAAAATACCACTGGGTCCAAACAACCCATTATCCTGGGTGGTTTTCATGGGTACTAGTAAAGATAATGACCCAAGCTGGGTAAATGATGTCCTGATGACTTTCAGTGTGTTCATACAGGGATATTCCTCAGTATATTCCAGCACACCCATGATAAAAATCCTACAACACCGCAGCTATTTCTCCCGGGGAACTGGAACACATTTTGGCAAGAATTCCTGGGAAAAACCAAGATCTCCATTCCTGGTATTCAACCCCAGTCATGTAATGAGCATTTACGGTCAGTTGGCTAGATAATTATGTAAATGAGTCCATTAATATTTGTGGACATAATTAGTCATCCTGGTCAGAGGGAGTCGATCAGACACAAGCAGCTGGGTTTCTTGTTTTGACTGGATCACGTTCACTTGTCTTTGTGCTCAAGGACGATTCCAGCCTGGAGGTTTTATTTTTAACGTTCTGTCTGTAACTAATTTTACAAATGCCAGAGTGACTAAAAGGTTTCTCAAATAGCCACGCAGAACCATGAGATGTGGGATGACCGTCTGGGAGCAGGATTGCAGTCAAACCAGAAACCAACAGTGGGCTGTAACTCTGACCAACTCTTTAAAGTACAGCTGCCTCGACCCTCACTGCTGCTGCAGGAGCCAGTTTTTTTCCTTTTCTGAGTAAACTTAATCAGAATGATGGTTCCCACAAAAATGTTTCCATGATCACTGAGTGAACTGAAGGTTTAAGGTTTCCTGTTGCTCAGTCAGGAGGGTTCAGACCAGATCCAGCTCTGCTCCAGCAGTTTGATCCTCAGGTACAGATACCCACCTCTTCAGGAGGATTTCGCACGTAACCTACTGCAAAATAGCTTTGTATTGGAGCACATGTTGCAGGCTACAGACAATGGGTCAAATCTGACCCTCCGACAAAAACACTTAGCCCCATGATGAGAGCTGATGTTTTAGATTTAAAGGAATGTACCTTTAGGAAAAGGTACATCTGTATTTACACACAGTCCTAAAACAGACTCAGATGAAATGAAATGCTCAAAAACAAAGGTCAATATAAGCTAAATACTCCAGGAGAAGCAGTCACAGTGGCACCTCTGATCTGGAGTCTGTGAGAAAGGACTCATCACTTGGCTGAGCTACGTCACTCAGGTCACTCAGATCACAAAAGAAGTTAGACGTGGTTTTATTTGTCCAGGTTTTGAGATTTCTACCTCCAGCCCAACACAAAGTGATGATTCCTCCAGCTGAACAGAATCAGTCTACGTCCTAACACTTTTACAGAGAGACCCAGTTACATTTAGCAGAGTTGGATCTGGTTTGAGTGGTTTCTCCAGGACCTCAGGCAGAGATTAGAGGGTTTTAATCCACAACACACAAGCTGCCGAGGCCGGTGAGAAAAGTATGACTGACCACACCTGACCGTGCACAGCTGGGGTGTCGGGGGCGTGGTGAGAGGTTCAGTAGATTTAAAGGTGCGCTGTGGAGTTTTCTTATGTTTATGTTCAGTGTTTTTCATCTGAACATCCTGAGTTCTGATAAATGTGTTGAATGTGTTCCATGTTTACCAGCTGAGTCTTCTTCCTCTCTGCCTCTGTTGGTGCCTGTTTTGTTTCCTTGCACGTTAACGTGTGAGAGAAATAAAACAGTGACCAACTCGTTTGGGCACCTTTTAAAGTGCAGGTCCATCAGACTTCTCCTCAGCTGACCCTGTACTCTGCTCTGAACTGGATGAAGTCACAGTTCATATGTGGATGATGAATAAATATTGGGCAAAGTGATGGTTCATCACTAAAACACAAACCTCTCTATCTGCAGACACAGTGCATCACTCACAACAGAAACACTTTGATTCATCAGTCACACAGAAGAAGATCAAAGATCAGTGGTTTTAACCTCAGACATGTGGATCCACAGAGAATCACTGTGAGCTGAAACCTGCTGACGGCTCGCTCTGTTGACAGTTCAGAGAAACAGGAGCAGTGTTTCTGAAACAGCAGCACCACAAACTAAACTCCATTCATCTCCACTGTGTTTGGGTGGAGAGACTTACAACCAACACTATCTGGTATTTTTGGTGAACTGAACCTTTAACGTAATCGGACTTTCTCCCTCTTTCTGTCCTGTCCTGCATCTTCTCTTTCCTTTCTTTCCTTCCTTCTCCTCTTTCTGTCTCCATTTCCTTTTATTTCCATCTGTCCGTCTCAGTAATTAAAACCAGAGCTTTCATCAGAGATTCATCTGCTGATTATTTCAGTTGCTTCATTGTTTTGTTTATAAAATCACAATTTCTCAAACCCAAAGATGAATGATGTTCAGTTTCCAGTTATATAAAGCAGCAAGGCCTCAGATCTGACAAGCTGTAACTGATCAGTTTGGATCTTTTGATTTAATGGATTATTAAACTAGCTGCTGTCGATCTGTTGATTGTTTCAGCTCCAAATGAAGCAGTTCATGTATTTAGGTTTAGGAGGAGGAGGAGGATGTTTGTGAGGCTGTCCAGCACTGACAGTGATACAGCAGCTAATCAATACAGTTTAAGTAACAAGACTTAAGCTTCAGAGCCACTTCAGAGTATTTTTTACCATGAAAGATATTTGTAATCATATTTTTAAATGAATATACTGACAGTTGCCATGATCAGTCAATTAATTGGCTCATACACTGATACAACTAATGATTCATTATATCATTAAATAATCTGCAGATTATCGTTTGGTTAAATCACATTATTATTATTATTTTAAAAAAGCTCAGGCTGACATATTTGAATAGTTAACAACCTGCAGATGTTGTTTATTATCACAGAGGACTGAGAAAAAAAAGACTTCAACGATTATCTGATGATCAGATTTGTTGATGATTAATTTTCAATCAACTAACATTTAATTGATTATTAGCGTCACACTTTTTAAAACCCCAAATAAACCTTTTACAGCATCATTTAATATTAATATATCATGAAAATATTGTTTACAGGATAATGATTTAAGAATCATGTGTTGACCAAACCAGGACCTTTATATAAGTTGACATAAAGAAATGTAACAGAAAGTAAAAGTGTGGCAGACAGAGTGAAGTTAGACTGGAGTGTGTGTTGGTGCAGAGCTGTGTGTGTGTGTGTGTGTGTGTGTGTGTGTGTGTGTCAGAGCTGCTGTCTGTTAATTAGCCTCTGAATCCATTAAAGAATTAATTAGGAGGTTAATTAGTGCACAGAGCAGGACTCACCCAGCAGCCCTTCAAACTGCTCGATGGCCAGCACCGCGTTGTCCTGCGTGCTGTGGTGGAGGTGGTTCGGCATCTTGGTCATGTTCCACGGCATGGACCGGCACAGCGGGATCCGCACCGGCTCGCAGGACGCCGCCCGGACCGCGGCCGGCCACAGCGCGCAGGACACGGCCAGCAGAGACACGGAGAGTCCCGGGGAGAGCATGTCGGTGCGTTCAGTGAGGCGACTGTCGGTGCTGCTCCGGTGAAGTCTCGCTCATTCACACTGAATTAAATCCGAGCACGGACGTGGTTTTGCTGCTGAGTGGTGCTGGTTGTGCGCCGCTGCTGTCCGGTCTGCAGGCAGCTCGACGAGGCGGGAGGAGCTGCTTTCTTATTCAGACTTTCACCTCCTCCTCTTCCTCTATCCCTCCTTCTCTACAACTCCCCTCCTCTCGTTCCCTCACCTCTCCTCTTTGTTCTCCCCCTCTCCCTCCTCCTCCTCCTCTCCTCTTATCCTCCATACTAAAAGATAGATTCCTTTTAAATGAAAAGTCAACACCAGTAAAGCCGCTGAAAGCTCATAGATGTGTGTGTCATGAAGTCAGTGCTCAGTGCTCTCGTCATTTACTTAAGTACAACTGTGTTACAGTACTCGATTACCAGTGAATACTCTGCATGTTGTAATATACGTGAAATATCGAAAGATTTGAATGTAACGCGTTACCCTGTGAGGACAGCTGTTAGATAAAGTACAAAGTAAAGTGTAAACACTCCAGTTGAGTACAAGTACTGGTAAATGTACTTAGTTACTTTCCAAAACTGCATGAAACAAGCAGCGTTCAGGGTCTTTGTTATTTTATCCTGAGGTGGGTGGCGGCCATCTTTGCAAGAAGAGTGTTTTAAAGCTCAAGAAACGATCAGCTTCAGCTTTCATTCAGTTCCAGTTGAGAGTTGTTGATGAGTTGTTAACAGAGTTGAACCAGGGCACAGTTCAAACTCAGGCTGAGGTTTCTAGTGTTGATTTGACAGATTCAGAATCACGTCCAGTCATGACTGCCTGCTCCTCCCCCTCTCTGTGCACTCTGTACAGTATCCTGAAACCTCCAGGGCTGCTGTGTGGTAATCTGATTACACATATGAGATTACCAGGGACTTCAAACTAGATTTTGACACAGGAAAGGAAACAGAGCAGCTCTGAGCATGTCAGCTTTACATGCAGCGTACATCTGCTGTGCACCAAACAGGACTGGTTTGATCCCAGTCAGGGTTCTCTGATGGACCTGAAACATCCAGATGAACTCATGTATCTAAGTTCATGTATCTCTGACCTTCAGAAGGATCATCAGGCCAGTGGTGAGAAGTAACTAAGTACATTTACTCTACAGAGTACAATTCTGACGTACTTTACGCTCCTTTCTCCCTCTGCTTCACTATATTTCAGAGGGACACACCGCATGTTTCGACAGCTGTGGTAACGTCTCAGATCGACAGTTTACTTTTAAAAAACTGTTGAATATTAAACCAGTGATTAGCTTGTGACCTCCTACAATAAATCAGCGTGTATGTCTCTCTGTCTTGTTTCAGACATCTATGGTTGTCAGCAGCTCCACCAGAGACACTTTCCCTTTCTCTAATCTTTCAGTTTCATTTCAATACAAATTTAAGGCCAAACTCAAACTGATATTTCATCACAAATCAAATCAAATCTCCTCTGTCCCATTTATCATCAGATGTATCTGGTGACCTGACCCCTAGGCTGGGAACCACTGGACTAATCTACCTTTTAGAGAGTATTTTTACATTATTGAATCTGTACTTTTACTTTGGTAAATGAACTGAAATCTACTCCAGCACCAGGCAGGTTATGAGACAATGGGTCTGTGGACACAGACATGTAAAAGGCCCCGCACTGAGAGAGAGACTCTTTGTGGTCATTTTGTGTCTTTTTTTACTTGTTCTGTGTATCGTTTGATTGACCTCTCCCTCTACATGCTTCCACCACTGCACCAGGCTGAAGCTCAGTTAGCTGTTGGCATGTTATGAAGAAGACTACACCTCCCAGCATGCCCTGCAGGAACCCTGCTGTCCACTTACGACGACAAACCCTGTCCTCGACAAAATAAAATAAAGTGAACCAGTGAATTAAGCGCCGAAGCAGGTGTTATCCAATCAGTGAGCTGACTGACGGTGATGTAACTGTTTCACTGGTTCACTGGCAGATGTTGACCTTTGACCCCAGCAGGCCTGTTGCATTAACAGCTCTGTTATTGGTCCATTAAAGCTGAATATGACGCTGCAAACTGCAACTGTGTGTGTGAGTGTGTGAGAGAGTGTGTGTGAGTGTGTGTGATAGCAGTAATGGTTGTCAGATGTTGGAGGAGCTTCCCATGTTAGGGTTGAGTTACAGCCAACACACACACACATACACACACACATACACACACAGTCTCTCTGGGTTTTCTGACTCATGGATCAACATGCAGAAAACTGAGTCAGCACTTTCTCTTCCATCCTTCCTTCACTCCTTCTTTCTTCCCTTCCTCTCCCCCTCTGTCTTTTTTTGTTCTCATGATTTCATCTCTGCAAGTGTATTTGTGTTTCTGACGTAAAAGCTTCTTGCATGTGGCAGGAACGTCTTATCTCTCTCACACACACACACACACTCCAGTGCAACTGAACACCATATTCTCTCCTTGTCTCCTTGTCTCCTCTCCTCTCCACCTTTTCTCCTTGCTTCCTCGTCTCTCCTATTTTCTCCTCATTTCTTTTCATGACCTCTCCTTGTTTTCTCTCCTCTCCTGTTCTTCCTGCCTCATTCCCTTATCTCCTTTCCTCTCCTCTTTTCTCCTTGTGTCCTCTCCTCTAAGACCCATTTACGCTCCCTCGCCTTTCTTCTTCACTTTCTTCTTTTTGTTCATCTGTGTCTTTGTTTGTGAATCAATTTGAAACACTTTGTTTTTAAAGGTGCTTTACAAATAAATCTTTACTTTCTTATCTTTACTCACTCTTTTCTTCTTTTCCCACCTCCTCTCCTTCATTTCTGTCCCTCCTTCTCTTCTTCTCACCCTGTTTCCTCTCCTCACCTTTTTTCTCTTTCTTCCCTCTTCTCTTTCTGAGAAGGAAAACAAACCTCTGTAGAAACCTGACCTCTCTCTCTCTCTCTCTCTCTCTCTGTGTGTGTGTGTGTGTTGAATGTGGGGAATGAAAAGGTCCGATTTCAGCCAGAGAGAAAACAGTTTCTTTCTCTCTCTCTGTATGTGGAAATATTCTTGGAAACTGCCAGAATCTTTTCCAACATAAATAAGACTGCAGCTGTCCACACACACACACACAGTATTGCAAAGGACTGAAAGTAATCTTCAGCAATTACTGATTTTGCTACAGAGCCTCACAGTGGAGCTTAAACTGTAGTTTGTCTTGAGTGCGGTGCCTGAGGAAAGGTCACAGGAGCAGTGTACGTCTCTAACACTGTCGGATTTGAGATGAGCAGTTTCCTAAAAAGGATAAAAATCGATGCAGCAGGAAAATAGATCGTCTTGTTCACCTGTTGTTTGCAAAAAGGAATTCAGCACCAGTGTGTTTATGACCTGCTAACAGTAACATTTCATAGAAAATGTACTGAGTTAAGACTGGGATATGCCTGATACAGACTAGTTTTTATGACATGTTGTGCGAGCACGTCAGAAGGTAAAAGTGTTTCAGAATGACCGCACTCGAAGGTGAAAAGCTGGTCGTCGTAGAGAACGGCTAAACACGATGCAAAGCTAATGGCAAACATTTTCAGACATCAAAGATATTATCTGGTGTTGCACTTCACAATAAAAGTCAGAATAGTTTTGTAAAGAATAAAAAAAAGAGAGCATCAGGAAGGGGGGGTTCCGGACAACGTTCAACCATCCCACAAAGCCTTCGTTTGAATAGTGAAGCCTTTAAAATCTAAAGGGTTCATCCTCTGTGGAGCAGGAATTTGCAACAGGATGGAGCCAACATACCAAAAATATTTCTGATACATATATTGTATGAACTCTCACATTTCGTCTTACTATGTGTCTCACCTGTTCACTCACTTTTATCAGGTGGGACCCGAGTTCAACACAAGTTAAACTTCTTTTCACTGAACATCAGGACACCATGTTACATAGATGCAGAAATCATGATCAGCTGATGGACTGAATAATGGTTTAGTTTTGAATTCATGCTAAAGTCACATATCTGTGTAACAGAAACACAGTGGGTCTGTTGTACTTTCACACCACAAACGTAACTGAGACCCACCTTTTCAGGTACTCTACACCAGAGCTTTCACACCAGCCACAGTAACAGTAAAATCCTCTGTAGGAAGATATGTGACGAACTTTTTAATATGGTATTCATGCTCACACCAGTGTGTGTGTTTTCAGAATTAGAAATTGTTACATCATAAAACTTTACACCAGAGCCAGCTGTAACTACAAACATTTTCATTAGTGCAACAAAAAACTAACTTCATTTTTATTATTGTTATAATTATGAGAGCGAGAGAGAGGTTTATTAAATTAAGGCTATTTTTATTCAAGTTTTTCTACAGGTAAATATGTTTTATCTGCCTCACCTGCTTCATTTTCTATTGAATTTATGTCTTCACCAGCTCATAACAACAGGGATGTGGCTCCATCTAGTGGACCTCACAGGGAACAACATCCACCACCAATAATCCAATTCATAATTTATCCTTTTCCTCACTAATACACTGATGTCATTATTATTATTATCTCTAACACTTTATAATACAGCCAAGTATTTATTGTATTGTTGTTAGCAGGCACGTTGGTCCAGCACTGCAGCGGCTCATAACAGGTAAACTGGAGTAAATGGCTACGGAAGGTTTCTATTTACATCAACATAATAAAGTCATGTAATAATATAACATAACTAATGTTTAATGAAGAGCCCTGTGAATATTTTTTATTCTTTTCATTAGAAAAATAAAGTACTGGCAACAAAACATAATTTGTTGTATATGTCAAAGAGCTGTAATCGAACAGACTTCAGCATAAGTCAGTGCTATGGAGCACTACAGTGAATGACAGACGACGACAGGTGTCATGTTACACAGCAGCAGTTCAGTCTCACCTCCAGCAGAGTCAGTCCAGTTCACAGTTCACCCACTCGACTACAGGACTACAGTCAGTACCACTGGATTTCTTCTGGACCTGGTTTAGTCAGCAGTAGGAGCTGGACCTTCAGGCTTTAACCTGGACCAGGCTGGACTGTACCACAGTGTTTTTCTCTGGAACAGAAGATGATGAGGGGAGGAGTGCATTTCTTTTCTGGAAACTGAACTGGATCTCCACGCTGCTCTGGTTTCTGGTGTTTAAACTGGACTATCTGTCATCAGCTGAACCAGAGCTGCTCTGATCCAAACCAGACCAAAGCTGACCATCTGAAGAAGCAGGTTTTTATCACTTATATATTACGTGCATAAACTTATTCTGTGCTTACTGTATTGTTCATATTTTGACCTGCTGTTTTAATATATAGTTGAATATGAATCTGTCTTGTATCTCCGCATTGAGAGCTCCTAGAAACCAAAGTCAAATCCCTTGTGTACATAAAAACACTGCCCATAAAGCTGATTCACATTCAGAGTAGGACGAACAAAATAACACGAACCTCTCTGCAATCTAATGTAACTACTTTTTCCTGAAGTGACTCCTCTGTCAAGATGAAAATGTCCAGTTTGGTTCAGTTTGGCACCAAAGGATTAAGATTTTTAGCCACGTTAACGTTGTGTTAATGTTTTTGTTCATGACCAAATACCTGCAAAACTAATGACCTTCCCTTCAGCCTCATACTTCTAATCATCATTCTAATCTAAGATGGTGAACATGGTAATCATCAGTTAGAGCCTGTACAGGCTCACACAGCTGCTAGCATGGCTGTAAACTGCCTTGTTCTTCATCTGTTATTTTCTGTACACCTCATACTGCAGCGTTGCTTACCCATCAACATGTTTGTCTTTCAGGTTCCGTCATGCAGTCCCTGACCGAGGAGATCCAGAGTTTCTCTCGGACTCGGCTGAGGAAGCAGTGCACTCGTGTGACATCACTGAGCGGCCGCCGCATCATCGAGACCTGGAAGGGTTCAACGATCACTGTGGTTGAAGACCCCGCCCCCCCAGAGAAAACGCTGGGATATGTCCCTGACACCTCCTGGGACCTGCAAGTTGGCGTCGTCAAGCCCTACCTCCTGCTGGGTCAGTGAACATCACCTGAACAACTGGAAGTGACTTTATTCTAATGGTGGTCAACACTGGGTAATATTAGTTTACAGTGAAAACAAACAGAAATGTTCCCCCATCAAAAATCAGACTTTACATCGTCTTGAAACAGACTGTAAACTCTGCACAGAGATCTGTAGGAGACAGAACGTCTGCAGCAACTCACTGCACTATGTTTCATAGTTACTGTTTCCTCCACTCACACCTGATGATGGGAGGTGTCAGCGAACTACAACTGATCATCAAGACAACGAGAAAAAAACCCTAATTTGTGTCCTCATCTCAAAGGTTCTATATGTAAATGATTTCTGTGTAATTAACTCTCACTGATGGGTGTATGGGTCAGCCTCCCTCCACCCACCCACCGCCCTGTCCTGGAAGTCACTCTCAGTCCACCAACACAGATAACGGCTCAGCTCAGTGTAGAGGGTAACATGAGCCCAGACGTGGGGGAGGACGGGGGGGGTGTGACCCATCAGGTGGTTCACAGGTGGAACACACAGTAAATGACCCTGTGACCTGCAGTAGAGGCTGCACAGCGACACAGAGGGGTTACCCTTTTCCAGGTCAACACCCTGGACAGTGTGTCATACCAACGCAGCTACTGAACCAGCTAACTAATTATGTGTGTGTGTGTGTGTGTGTGTAGGTTCTCAAGATGCTGCACATGACTTTGGCACTCTGAGAAAACACAAGGTGAGTTTTTTCTCTCCACACACTGATGAGCCTTTTCTTTGGTTTCACCACAGACTGTAAGTATTTATTATGTGTTAATTATGTGTTCATTCATGGATGTGAATTTGAATATTTAAATTCCGGTTGACAACAGGACAGTTAAAACAGAGTGTGTGCAAGTGTATATGTATGTAAACCTGACTAGCTAACTCACTGTCTCCACAGAAACATTACACCTCTTGTTTACATCACCAAAAGAGTGATGGGAAACCTGGTGTCAAAAACACAAACCACACTGAGTCTGTAGCTCTTGAAACACAGACTCAGTATTTCAGTGTGTTCAGGGAAAACTGAGCTTTTATTAAACAATGACTCAGGCCTTTACTGCCTGGATGTTGCTGTCAGGTGATTCCTGTATGGCTGTACTCTACTCTGGGATTATCAAGATGAAGTCTCTTCCTCCTCTTCCTCTTCACCCTCCTCCTCTTCACCCTCAGGTGTCTCACATCCTGAATGTGGCCTTCGGTGTGGAGAATGTGTTCCCTGACCTGTTCATCTATAAGACTGTCAGTATCCTGGATCATCCTGATGCTGATCTGCTGCTTCACATCCAGGACTGCTGTGACTTCATCCAGCAGGCTCGCAGTGAGGTAACACATCACTATCATCACTACAGACCATATTCATCAACTTATTCTTAGTCTGTTAATGAAGCTATTTATCATTAACTCTATAAAATCATTAACTCTATAAAATCATTAACTCTATAAAATCTCTCAAAACAAAGAGTATGTCTTCAATCTGCTCCTTCAGTCAGTTCACAGATGGAGAATTTGTTTTCACACAGCCAGTCAAATGTCATTTTAAACCACATGTGCATTAAGCAGTAAGGTCAGTGAGCACCATGTCTTGTGTGCACCTCAGCCTGTTGAATGTGCACTTCAGTTAGCCGCCAGGACGGCGAATTAGCTGCTCAGCCGCAGCACATTTAACACCATGTAAACGTCCCTGCAAATGTCACTCAGGTCTGTTTAGATGCTGCTGCGCTCCTTTACCATTCAGTGCCGCTAACAACACACCTTTACAGGTGTTCAGAGGGAGGGGAGCATCTCTACTCTACTGCTGTCAGATCTACACTGACACATACTGCCTCCAGGAAGCAGCCAGATGCTTCACTCTAAAGTCTGATATGACAAAAACTTTCACCTTCTCAGATTTCATATGTTAACAAACTCACTGCCAGCCACAAAATGGAAACATCACAACGTCCAATGGTGTTTTTCTGGAGTAATTAAGTATGACACTGCTGAATCCGTTCAGTACTACAGACCTGTACAAAGCTGGGTACTTGACTTGACCTGGCTGCTGCTGCTGCAGTACAGACTCTCTGCCCTCAACACTTCCTGTACATGCCAAACTTCAGCCTGTACACCAACAGCAGACTCAGTGCTAAAGTTAGTCTGTGGATTTTACTCCTTAGTCCTGCTGCCTGCAGCTTAGGAGAGACTCACCGCTGCAGTCTGTATAAGTTACACAACCTTTAGTGCCTGTTAGTGTTCATAATTATAAATAATGAAGCATATTGCTTTACTCTCACTTGGCACCCACATATCATGTTAGCGTGCCCTGCACTCTGTGGCCTGAGAGGTGCACAACATCCAATACTCCCAGTATATACTGAGGTGAAGTAACACTTGAACCTCATTAAATACTGTTAATTGTTGCTATCACAAACAAACAGGAAGTGTGGTGTTAAAACCACCGGACACTAAACAAATGATGAAGGAGAGCGCTGCTCAGGTGAAGCCGGAGGAAACAAGAGACGGTCCCATACTGCCAAGGGATTATGGGCAGAGGGACACACATGTAAGAGGGGAGAGTTAACATGTGACAAAGTTTTCGACATCTCCTTGTTTCCTCTCCTTGTTTCTCCTCTCCTCTCCTCTCTTCTCCTCTCCTCTTCCTCTGTTTTAAATACTAGATGTGTAGTTTTGTTCATGTTTTATTAAACTGCACACAGATCAGATCTCAGTGTCATATAAGCTTTTAGCAGTGAAGCCTGCGACTCACCCTAACATGACACCACACACACACACACACACACACAGAGCGCGAGTCATTAGGGCAGTCATTAGGGGTGTATGATTACAGGAAGTGTGTGTGTGTTCATTATGATATAGTTCTATGTGTGTATGTGGAAATTCCAGCCCTGATAATCAAACTGATGCTTTTACTTTGAAATGCAGGGTCAGATTACCGAGCAGGCCATCTGGCTGGTAATGACTATCAGTTATTGATGCTGTCATGGCAACAAGAGCCACAACCAACGCAGCATCATGTGGCTGGGTTCATGGCAGCAGTATAGATATATGTTTCCAGGTTTATATCTTACCTTTAAAAAATCTGTTTTTTGTGAATCTCGTCTTGCTTGTATTTTCAGGTATTTTTTGTAAGTTCTTTGTAAAGGCCAAACCTTTCTGTTTTTAATGCAAATGTTTGGGCCAATGTGTTTTTCAAATCCATCTGCACCTTGTTTTTAGGCCTTCTCTAATTTTTTTTTAAATCCAAGTTTAACACAA
Organism: Lates japonicus; assembly: GCA_033238685.1. Taxonomy (NCBI): domain Eukaryota; kingdom Metazoa; phylum Chordata; class Actinopteri; family Centropomidae; genus Lates; species Lates japonicus. The sequence continues at coordinate 198,445 of BRZM01000026.1, read as the reverse complement.
TTTTCAGGTTTGTTTTTACCTGCAGGTTCAGATTTGTTCACATATATCATATCTGGAAAATACAAGTGTAGCCATTCCTGAATCTTTTCACAATCTGTCTCAGTGGAAAACTGTGACATTTTGGGAAAAGCTCTTGTTCTCTGTTCCCGCTCAGAGTCAGATCAGAGAAGGTTGATATGTTCAGTTTGGACTGCAGTGAACGCAGCCCTGCTGTGCTGCTCAGCCTGATAACTGGGAGACAGCCTGTGGTGTAAACCTTCCATGTGAAGGAAAATAGAGGCTGTAATGGAGAAGCTAATGAGGATCCAAAGACACTAACAAACAAGCCATCTATTAACTAATTAGCACATCAGTGGATAAGCTTGCTCTGTTGTTAAACTCGGCTTGATGGGACAAAGTCAACTGTTGTTGTGGTCTGTGGAGCCCTCTAGTGTTCAGACAGCGTCACTGCATTGCATGTTTGTATCCCAACAGCTTCATATCACCTCTCACTGTCTCCTAAGCACAGTGACACACTGTTTCAGTTTGGTGTACCTCAGAAAAATCATCTGAATTTTTCTAAAAATGCTCAAAGAAAAGAAAGTGATGCCCGGAAGACGATCATAGATGTTTTATTAAGGAGCATTTTATATCAGGGGTTGGTAGACCAAAAACAGAGCTAAAAGAAAATGAATATGAGTCTAACACTGGCTGTATTAACAGCAAACTGTTTGCTAACACAGCTGCCATGACAGCTTTATAAGCTGATACTATGCTAGGACTCCAAGTGGCCAAATAATACAGAAAATAAGATCAAATAAAACAATCATGCATCTTTAGAATTTATATCTGTTTCTTCCCCAGAAAGGTGTTGTGTTGGTGCACTGCAACGCCGGAGTGTCCCGGGCACCGGCTGTGGTAACTGGTTACCTGATGTCATGTGATGGCCAGTCCTTCAATGACGCAATCTCACTGGTCAAATCAGCTCAGCCCGCCTCCTCTCCCAACCCCGGGTTCCTGGAGCAACCGAAGGGATGCAAAACGCTGATGAACGGATCCAAATACTAAAAGAGCAAGGGAAAAAAAATAATCATGAGTTTGACTTAAATGAGAAAGTTTTGACATCTTTTCCAAGAACAAAAAAAGAGAAACATTTTGGTGAACAAATTTTGATTTTTTTTTATTGTGTAGGACTGAGAGGGAAGGGTCTGTCTCTGTTCTGGATTAATAATCCAGTATGTGAGAATGTGAGGTTGATACGAAATATCACTTTGACTCTAAAAAATAGTCTTGACACATGACAGCATAGAAAAGGAATGTTTAATGTCATGTCCAGATTTTGAGACTAAATGACATTATTGACTCCAAATGTTCTTGTTTGTATGTTATTGTTGATTCTTTGTGTTTTGGTGCTGTCGTTCTCACGGTCATCTCTGTCTTTTGTTAGATTCATATCTGTTGGGGAAATGAACCCTCTACATTTAGACCCATCCTCACTGTTTCGGAGCGGTGGGAAGCCACAAGCTCCTGAATGTTATTTCCAAACAGAAAAATCAATAAAAACCTCAATGAAGCAAAAATGTTTGCTGAAACGTTTCACTCTTACTACTCTGAGTATGAAACAGTCTTTAAAAACACAGACTCTTAATTATCCATATTCCTCATTGTAGAAATCTGGAGTGATAGTAAGCGGCACACAGGCCAGGCAGCACTGTGGTACCAAGATACATATACTGTGGACTGATAGAGAGGAGGCCACACCTCACCTTTCACAGGCCACAGCTCCTTTATTACTGAGCACAATTTCATTCACTTCATCACATCATCTCCCAGTCCTAAATAAGTGCTACTATTATTAATAGCTAAATATGCCACACATTAAATCAGTAAAGGTATAACCAAAACTACATATAGCAGTATAAAACATTCTCTCCAAAAGAAAACAAGGCATGAATTCAAAAATAATTTATCATACATTCAACATAAACAAAAAATGGTTTACTCAAATTACAGATTCTAAACTAATAAAAATAATGACACTAATAATCCAGAGGAACTCATTCAGTTGCACTAATTTCTACTGACTCTAATACAATAACACATACCATCCTGCTAGCAAAAAAAAAAAAGATCAGAAAGAATTTCCTGACTGTGTCTTTGTTCATTTTCAGTTACTAAACACAGCAGAGCTGAGAGAGCAACAACACAGACGGAAGTGAAAGATGAAACCTGTTTGATTAAGACCAGGCACAACAGGCTCTGGTCAAGTTTGATATATTTAGCTTCTATAACATGTCGTCTTTCAGATTAGTGGAAAGAAAATTAAGATTAAGATTAAGATAGACTTTATTTATCCCACTTGTGGGAAATGTACATGTTACAGCAGCAAGAAACAAGGGTGACCAAAATAGAAAAATAAAAAAATAAGATATAAGAAAGGCACAGAAGTAAAAAAGTTAAAGTGCAGCAATCAGCATTAGAAAAAGTCTCTGTAATAAATAGAAAATGTGCAATTACAACTCAAATCTTTAAAGGACGTTTTGTCAAAATGAGTCTTTCTCACACTCCTCCTCAGTAAAACTTAGATTCAGCTAACTCTCCAGTTGTGTTAAACCAGGGGTCACCAACCTTTTTGACACTCAGAGCTACTTCAAGGGTACCGAGTAGTAAGAAGGGCTACCAGTTTGATATAAACTTCTGGAAGAACTTAAAGTTGCACGGTTTACCTTTTAATGATGATATTATCATCATTATTAATAATAATAAATATTCATATACTGAATGTGAAGACACTGTCAGATCACATGTTAACGATTCCTCACAATAATTAATAACAATACAATGGGAGGAAACAGATACATTTCAACATGCAACACTTTTCTTATTTCCATTCATTTCAATGCATTTCGTTTCATTTTCAAATGATCAGTTTTGTAACTTTTTTTTAGGAAATCATCATGTCCCATTTGTACTAACCACTACCTCTGTGACGATTTTTAACAAATCATGAATTATGACCGATGTTTGTACAAACTGTCAGTTGTGTAAGATGTAAAAAAAAAAAAAAAAAACCTTTTCACATTTTCAAATAAATCCCATCACATTTCATACTAGTCACCAAATCTGTGGTATTTTAACAAATCATCACATCTGTTACACTTCATGAACAAATTTGTCAATTTTTTTTTTCTTTTACAATATTTGAGTTTAGTTTTACCATGGTGTTTGGCTGAAAACATCTGTTATCTCTTTCTTTGTCTGTACATGTCTGTTAGTCTGTCTGTTAGTGGGAAGCCTGGCATTGCATGCTGTTCACCAGTGTACTGTAATCTGGGGTGTAACCTGACACTGCAACTCTGAGTGAGTCTTGCAGATGTTCATCAGTAAGGTGTTCATGTCAGAAAAGGCTGATTCACAGAGATAGGTTGAACCAAAAAGGCAGGCAACCTTCATAGCTGCTGTGCATACACCTTTGTACTTTTCTGTGTCCACAAGGCACCAAATGTCTGGTGCACCCTGGTGGGCTTTGAGGTGGAGGTCATTTTGCAACATTACAGTTTCAATCTCCACCTGTCCAGCATCCAAGTTGAATGTTGCACTCAGCAATGCATGTTATGTCCACTTGCATGAAAGGATTGGAAATGAATGACACACATGGCTCAAACTGATCAAAGTGACAAAATCTGTTCTCAAACTGTTGCTCAAGTCCGTTTATGACTTTATGAGAGTACTTTTCTGCAACTTTGTCAAAAGCCGCAGATGCAGAAACATTGTCTTTCAGCACAGACTGCACAGGAGGAAAGTGCAGCACTTTTCTCTCTGTAAATGCACAGAAAATGTTCACCTTAGCTTTAAATGCATTTACAGCACTTATCATATCAGCAACAGTCTTACCTTTGCCTTGCAGCTCACAGTTCAAATGGTTCAGTAGTGTGTAGTGGTAGTGCGCTGCCAGGTGGGTAGTTAGCATGGTAGCTTGTGTGACACGTACTGAAGTGTCTCTCCACATTGGGCCGCTTTGCCGTCGCCACAGTCGCCCCGCTAATGAGACACACGCAGTTTTCTTTAACAGCGCACAATATTGAACTTTGACCCAGACGAGGTCAGAGTTCATGTAGTTTTTTTTTTTTTTAGTTTCAGTATTGTCGTTTTCAAATCTACATCTATGCAAGTGATTCAAAAAGAATAGCAACACAATTAAAAACATTTTTAGACGGAGCTCCTTGGCGATTAGTGCTATTTTTAGAACTCACGTGGTCCCTGGGCGACCTGGTGCCCGCGGGCACCGTGTTACCGTGTCACATACCTGTTACTCCGGAAGTAACATTTCTGACACATCTCGTGTCTCTGTGTTTTTATCTGATTAGCACTCGACTGGTTGTTGTTGTTGTTGTTTTGTTTTTTTGACACAAGCTGAAAAACTACAAACTTCACAGTAAACTGAGAGACTTCAGCTCCTCAGTGCAGAGTGGACACTAACAGAGCTGGATCATCACCTTTTTACTGGAGAATCAATCAAAGTTCACTCATAGAAATGTTAGTTTGAACCATTTTGAATTCATTTTTAACTTTTCCAAAATTGCTCCCAGTATTTTCCAGAGTCAGTGTTACTGTAGCTGTTGAGTTGTTGCTTGACTTTAGGTAAAGGAGCAGAACTCAAAGCTGAACACAGTTTATCTGAAGAAAAGGAATTTCACCTGATCACAGCCTGAAATATTTTCTTTCTGAGTTTGGTCCAAATAAATTTGCTCTTTGCATCAAGAGAAAAACATGAGTGGCTCTTAGTTTATTAGTGTTGGCTGTTTTGTAACTTGGTCAATGTTTCACTTGGTGTCCGTTTTTGTCTTCCCTTTTAATGAGGAGGCCACAAAGCATTCTGGGAAATGTAGGAAATGACTTGACCGATGGAGATCATTTTTTTCCATCTTTATTTATTCATAAAAACCAACAGTCAGCAGCAGTGTATGGAAGATCCATTCTCTTCATCCACACAGTCCCACTGACGTCTCAAGACATCACCAAACATATACCAAATATGGCACTTCCTGCCACATTTTCATCTGTGATATTACAAAGATAAAGTACCTCGCAATTCATAGTACTCCATTATACTGTTGTAAAAAAGGTTACATTTATATTCAAAACCTAAAAACACACAAAATGACTGTAAATTAAACTGGGATTTGCTACATTCTCCATCATCTTTATTTATTTTTACTTCAGTTTTATTCTGTGCACTAAGAATAACTGTTGAGGCACATTCCAGCATTTGTTAAAGTAGCAGAAGAGGCGGCCATCTTTGCTTGAAAGACAGCAGTGATCCATGTTGTGATGCTGCCTGTTTTTAGTGTACTTTTATTGTTGTTTTGAAAAAGTGAACTCAGTATGGAGAAATGTGGGTTACCTGTTGTAAAAACCTGTGCTGTTTGCAAAGATCAAAAATGACCAACAAATTATGCAAAATGACGGCAACAAAATTTATTTGGATTAAGGATTAATAGCACTTATCTCAGGGATCCTAAAGTACCCACCATGAGCAGGCACTTGGCGACAATAGAAAGATAAGAGAACATAGCAATTTATTGCAATTGAGTTTTATTTCTTTGGTGGAGAAATTATTGAAGGCGTGGTGGTCCATGTGCATGATGTAATGCAAAATACCCAAAGATGTCCCACCTCTCTTCCTGTAAAATGTGTGCTGAATATTGGTAAAGCACCTCATACCAAGCATCAGAGAGGGAGGATCTTAGAGCACGGTGGATGTGATACAAAGCTCTTGCTTCACCTGCCAAAGCAGCTTCTTGGGCCCTGGGACTGACAGCTGAAATTCCAACGCCGACTCCTACAACAGCAGCACCTGCTGCAACAGCCACATCATTTCTGTTTGTCCATGATTTGGAGCAGCTGGGGGGTTGACTGGTCTCACGTCATGTATTATACATCTCCTGGTTCTTTCAGGGGTCTTTGTTGAACACCATTCTGCTATAATATTTGCAGCTGTGGGGGCTGCATGTCTTTGGACTGTGGGGGTTAGCCGGAGCACCCGGAGAGAACCCACGCAGGCACAGGGAGAACATGCAAACTCCATTGTGCTGCCTGTTTCTTTTTCAGTTGTTGTAAAAACTTGGTTTTTTTGTTTTGTTTTTCTTTGTTTGTCCTTTGGTCAGCCTTGAGCCAGGCTGTGACTGGAGGCTTGTCCATTTATCTTCTGCATTTTGCTGCTCACTGTGTTGTTGTTTTTTTCTTTTTCTTTTTTTTCTTTTGGGGGGAGGAGCAGTATGTTATGGAGACTGTAAACCCAAACTCTTAGTAGTTGTTTAGATGACTAAGCAGTTCGGGCTTTGTAACAAACAGCTCCAATAACTCCAACAACAGCAACTCCTGCTATAACAGCAGCAGCTCCTGTTGAAATCCCAGAGAACAGTCCATTAGTTGGTGATGGACTGCCATCTTCCTCCTGTCCTGATTCATCATCAGAATCTGGATCTGGGGGGTCATCTTCAGTAATCACATTCAAAGCTGTGAGGGCTTTCCGCACACCTTTGGTGACTAAATATCCAACGCCCCAACCCAAAGCAAAGAATGTGATGTTTGCGTGATGAATTTGTTGAAGAAATTTGTAAATGATTGATTGTTGATTATTCCTCGGCTCCTTGTCTTGTATTTGTTCTGTGTCAGTCCACAACTGAAAACGGGATCGGTTGGTTGATGTGTTCAGTGTTTTCACAGATACTAACAAGGTCGCTTGAAAGGTTTCTATGGTAACTGTGACACTTTGAAGCGTCATTCTAACTGTGACGCCATCTGACGGCCCATTCGGCCGAGGACGCAGCAACGTCGAACGTGCTGGGATGACGTATTTTTGTAGCCCAACCCGGAAGTTAGCATCACCCTGGTTCCATTGGGTTTTGGATTATTACCGTAAATAAACAGTGACCAACGAAACTTTCTGATCCTTCCAGGCTGAGTTGATCAGATAATCTTCACAGATGAACACCACTGTTCTGAGGTTTGAAGCCTACACCACGGTCACAGGACGTCAACGTCTCCACCACTAAGCTTCCAACTTGTCATTTCATTTAGTTCTGAGCTAGAGGCTGACATTTTCTGGGGAATCCTGTGGGTCATGTGATTCCCGTGAGATTCCCGCGGGATGGGAATCAATTTCACTACTCATGGCGTGATTGGGACGGAACGGGAATAAAAGTCAACGGGAGCGGGAATAATAATCACAATAGTCGAGTTTTAAATGTGTGAAATTAAGGCTATTTTACTGTGTGGGCGAAATAAGATATATAAATAATAATCAGGTTTGCCAACTCTCAATCTCAGGCTCTCGCGCTGCTCGAACACTTCTCACACCGAAACCAGATGAACCAGCCATCATATTTTGGCTGGTTATCTACCGTGTTGATAGACAGCTGCTCAGACTCACAGCTGGCGAGGACTAGCCAATCACAGCACAGTAGGGCGGGAGTTGCTGCATGACTTGCAAATCATTACTCCAAAAGGCCTTCAAGCTAGCCAGTCATACTCCCATCTAACCTGGCTGAATGAAAGTGACCATGACAGATATCCAGTATGGATTCATTAATGAACGAACCCAGGGACCTTAGACTGAAGGTCCTGCTCCTTTCAAGTGTCAGAACCTGGATACTTTTTAAAACCATGGTGGTGAATTGAGTACAAATATGTGCCTGTGATTTAGTGCACATACATCACTCTAGCCAGGTACCACAAAACCTACAGACTGTGCCCAAAACACATGACACGGGAGTGGGATGGAACGGGAGTGATTCTTCTCAGATCGGGACGGGACAGGGTTTTTTTTTCTAATTTGACTTGGGATTGGGACAGAACGGGATTATGTTTGTGGGGATGGGATGGGACAGGAGTGAAGATCCACTCCCGTGTCACCCTATACTCTGAGCTCTTCTACGAAAGCCTTTCTTCTTAGAAAGTTAGTAGAAACCCAACAAGGCTGTAAAGGTGGACTGGTGAGTAGATGGGTTTTCAGTTTTCGTGTTGACAGCCCGTGTTGAAAATGTCTTGAGCCTGTGTTAAAACCACAGACCTTATTTCAGGCATTAAACCAAAAACACATTGACTTTGGGACGAGGGAACAGGAAGTGCTAACATGCTAATGCACCTCTGAGTTTTAGGACTCATTCCTGCACCACTCTATTGTTTTGGTGCAGACCAGTGTAATAATAATAATGCTAATGAGAATAAAATGAGAACAGAAATCAAACCATTCAGATTTTGTTTAGGCCTGTTTTAAAATGACATTGGACTGCGTTGCGTAATATTTTAGTGATCCCTAATAAATATATTTCTCAAGTCTTTATGGCCTTTTAGAAACAAAATGTAGAATCAAAAACATTTCATTACAAAATAAAGATAATAAAGGAAATTTAAAAAAATAAGTAAGTATTTAAAAGCATTTATAAAAGAGGCCTACAAAAGGAGGAGAACTGGCTTCAGCTGGGCCACTTTTGGCACTCACAGGTTGTCCTTTAGACACTGGCATGTGTTGTGTCGGACAGAGGTGGCCTGAAATAATCCAGACTTCAGTCACTAGATGTCACTGGTGATCTCTCTATTACACTGTTCATTAAATGGACAGCGTAGTTTGTTCCTCCCGGGACACCGTAGCAGCCACCATTTTTAAACATTTTTGAACAATTTCAGAAAAATGTTCCTCAATGTAAAAATGCAAAGGTCTTTCAAGCAAAGATGGCCGCCTCTTCTGCTACTTTAACAAATGCTGGAATGTGCCTCAACAGTTATTCTTAGTGCACAGAATAAAACTGAAGTAAAAATAAATAAAGATGATGGAGAATGTAGCAAATCCCAGTTTAATTTACAGTCATTTTGTGTGTTTTTAGGTTTTGAATATAAATGTAACCTTTTTTACAACAGTATAATGGAGTACTATGAATTGCGAGGTACTTTATCTTTGTAATATCACAGATGAAAATGTGGCAGGAAGTGCCATATTTGGTATATGTTTGGTGATGTCTTGAGACGTCAGTGGGACTGTGTGGATGAAGAGAATCGATCTTCCATACACTGCTGCTGACTGTTGGTTTTTATGAATAAATAAAGATGGAAAAAAATGATCTCCATCGGTCAAGTCATTTCCTACATTTCCCAGAATGCTTTGTGGCCTCCCCATTAAAAGGGAAGACAAAAACGGACACCAAGTGAAACATTGACCAAGTTACAAAACAGCCAACACTAATAAACTAAGAGCCACTCATGTTTTTCTCTTGATGCAAAAAGCAAATTTATTTGGACCAAACTCAGAAAGAAAAGAAACCCAGAGGTCATCAGGTCAAAATTTCAATGTGTCACAGTCGCTGTAAAAGTCATTCTCATCCAACTCTCTCCTGGAAATGATGTTTCTAACTGCAACAGCAAATAGTTTCTGTCACTTGCATGTTAATCTACGACCTGGCAAGTCACAAATATCAGAAAAATGTTCACACAACGTGTGTTTAACACAACTGGAGAGTTAGCTGAATCTAAGTTTTACTGAGGAGGAGTGTGAGAAAAACTCATTTTGACAAAATGTTCTTTAAAGATTTGAGTTGTAATTGAAACCTACAGATTCAAACGGACAAACTGTGGTTAAATAAACACCTGAATGTGCGTGTTGGATGTTTTCTTTCCACTAATCTGAAAGACGACATGTTATAGAAGCTAAATATATCAAACTTGACCAGAGCCTGTTGTGCCTGGTCTTAATCAAACAGGTTTTATCTTTCACTTCCGTCTGTGTTGTTGCTCTCTCAGCTCTGCTGTGTTCTGGCTCTGTCTGAAGATGAACAAACCCAGCCTACTGTGCCCTTTAGTCAGTGTGTGTCTCTTTGGTCAATATTTCGAAGGACTTGCTGCAGAAAAGATGACAGCCAGTTCAAATAGAGTCTCTAGTTAGTGTTCAGTAATCCTTCCATGGCTGCAACATGTTCATCCATGAGGTGCTGCCAGGTGACGGTTCCCGACAGACAGGCTAGCTGTTTCAGTCTTTGTTAACGTAAAGGATGTGTGTATGTATGGCGAGTAGTGAGTAAAATGTCAGTCCTGTATTGGGTGTGCTCTGTACAGCAGTGCTTCAGATAGTAACAAAGATGAGTGGTATCACCTGTCAGTTTCAGCTACTCTGCTTCTTGTTGGAGCTTAAACAAACAAGCAGCCAAAATATTCCACTAATAACCTCGACTCTTTTCAACAGTCTCCTGCCTTTTTGAGCCTCAGGCTGTGTGTCCTTTTGTATGCCTTTTCTTCAGTGACGCTTGTTGGAGTTTTCGTTAACATTTTCTGTGGTTATTTCTCTTTATCTCACCCTGACTCATCGTACTGCTGAGCCCAAGACAGCATGTATAAGCGTCATGGTTGCTCCTGCTCTCTGTGCTGTGTAACAACTTAATTGACGTGACTGCACTTAATTCCAGCCATGATTGGTTTGTTGCAACACTATTTCATATCATCTATGTTTTCGTCTAAACATGGATGGATCTGGAGTTCAATCGATATTATCACCACGCCTGTTATTTTTATTATCACCCTGTTGTCTACCTAAACCGCCTCGACAATTTAAATGTATGTGTTATATGTTGCATCAGTTTCATTCATTCATTCATTCACTCATGATCTTGCAGGGGAGTCGAGCCTTGACCAGTTTCAGCAAAGACCATCTGCACCCAGCATGTTTCATTTGACGACTGAAACTGTAAAATGTTGTGTAATTCACAAGAAGAACTATTAAAGTCAGGAGGAGAGGATCAATTGTGTGTAGCTGAACATGTTGACCCTCAGATATATCTTTGGGACCATTTCATGGTCCTGAACTCCGTTTGGGAACCTCCGTGATAGAGCATACACACAGACATACATCATCTACAGCTTGAACGTATCATCATAATAATGGTCGATCTACCATTAACATACAGGTGGTTTGGCTGAAATATACAGACACAAGATGAACAAAAAGCAAACACACAAACATGCTGGTACATAGTGAGAGTGAGCTTGCTTCTCGGTCCTCAGTGTCTCTAAACCAGACCACTGCAGTTCACACATGCAACCTGTACGAGGACAAACCCATTATTCATGTTAGAGACGTGTCACTGGGAGATGGACCATGTGACCAAAAAGGTTGCGGACACCAGTCCACTCTTTTAGACTCAACAGCTCATTGATAATTAATAAGTAAGACAGGGATTTTGCAGTAGCATTAAAATACTGCTGACATGTCATGTAGTCTTACTGAGGTAACACACTTTACTCATAAGTAAATCCAGCTGTAACCTTTCACATATGTTTGATCCTCATAACTCACTAAAATGTGTTGGCATATCGTTATGCGATTCGTCCTCACATGTCAGTGTGTCTCATTCATCATGTCATGACAGACAAAAGTCACCAGCAATGTTTGATTTAATAAACGCCCTCGATCAGTGGCAAGGTGAAATGAGTGTTTTCCACAAAACACACACACAAAATGGCGTCTTTGGCAACTCGCTTCTGTTTAACAGACCTACTGGCTACAGCATCTTGTATTAGTAACTAGTTGGCAATAGAGCCAACCATCACAGGAGTAAAACCACAGAGATTTACCAGCAGAAGTTGGTGTGCGTTAAGAAGTTGATGCCAAGAGAAGTGTTTGCTTTTGCCAGATCCCAATAAACATTACGGTGGATGTGTTATCTGGTCAGCAGTGATTCAATGAGAGAGAAACACTGGTGTAAAAATAAAATTGCAACACAGAAGCTCAAATTAACGCTTCTGCTGTCACAGAAAAAACAGGGGAACTTTGTTTTGATTTTATATTATTTATTTAGTTTTACAGGAGCTTGATGATGGCAGTAGTATACCATCAGATTATCTCATTGTATTCAAGTCGTATCCGAGTTACCGGAACTGTCAGTTTCTCATTTGTGACATTTTTCTGAAAGCTCCTGTTTTTCTGACTTGGCACTAAAATGTGAGGAGGTGCCACCAAGATCTGTTGTTCAAGGTAATTAAATATAGTTACTGTTAAAGTGAACAAACACAGTCTAACTGTGCAGAAAACCAACACTCCTGATTAAAACACAATTATAATACAGAGTTTATTGATAAAGGCAGTCAGTCTGCAGTAATGACTGTGAATTACACTGATCACATGTGCAGCAGGTTCGAGATAACGCTCTTATTTCACACACTTCTTCCTTGTCAAACCGCATCAGCCACCATAATATAACTTGACTGCTGATGTTCAGCTGGAGATTCAGGTGTTTATGCTAGCAGCAGCCAATGTAGCCTGCAGCAGAGATGGCAAAATATGACTGTCAATTAAGAAAGTACTGAATATATTATTTAAAGGTCCCCAGACTGACTGACTGACTCACAAACCCTCCACCTCAGTCTGCTTGATTTGTACGTGGACATCGACACAATAAGTAGTTGTATTGTACTGTTTTCCCTTTAAAGATTGCTCTAATTGACTTTTTAATACTTTGGAGCAGTGGAACAAATGGACACCACCTTAACACATCAGCACTGTTGCTTATTTCCACATCCAGCAGTTAAAGAGCAGCATGATGATTCATGTGGAGTGGTGCTTGTGTCCAGGTTCCTCTCTTTCACTGTGTTTGGCCTCCACCCTGAGGAAATCTCTGGCTCCTTTAGCTGCCCACTGTGTTCACCAGCTGTTTCCTCTGACGCCTCCTCCGCTCTGCTGAGAAAATAGCTTACAGTGGGTGAACCTGTGGTCCAGACACATAGAGAGTGAGCTTGGATCTGAATTTGGACCCAACACACAGAACAGGAGATGATGAAGCAGCTTCAGAGGCTTATTATAATGGGGGACAGTGGCTGTGGCTGGGACAGTGAGAGGGTTCACAAAACAAGGATCTGACAAGACCATCACATCAGGACTGGGGTGAAGAACCAGAGCTGAAGTACTGCAGGGGGACTGATAGAGGTGATGAGGTGCAGGTGTGCAGGAGGCTTGGCGGGAGCAGGAATTAGAAAACCACGCCCAGCTGGACACACACACAAACACACACAGGGGACAAACAGGACACACAGGGGAGAGTGGACACAACTTAAACATGACAGAGACGTCTCCTGGTTTACTTTGGATCACTAGATATCTGATCAAGGAATTAACACACATTTTAGTCTTGTAGTCAGAGGGTAGTGAGGTTCAGAACAGACGAGGAGTCCCAACAGCTGAAATGTGAAGTTAATGCTGCGTTGAGTGTGCCTGACACCTGATGAAAGTGCAGCAAAACAAAAACATCCAAACAGCTCATCATGCTCATCACGAAATCAGCTGCTTCATATCACGTCTCTCTCTCTCTCTGTGTGTGTGTGTGTGTGTGTGTTTGGTTGTTGGTGCCAACCATGCTTGAACCACTAAGTGCCCTTTTGTGTCTTCGTTCATACTCTGATTGGATTAATTCTTCCTGAGAGATATAAACAGTATCCTCACATCAACAAACAATAGCTGTCTGCGCTGTTTGGAGGGAAAACAAATAAGTGTACAGGATTTTGTCGTCCTCCCTAGTTTCCGTGGTAACAGCAGAGCATTTTAATGCAGCAAACTCTCTGCTAAAGAGAAAGAGAAAGAAAGAGAACAGGACGGCTTTTAAAAAAAAATTTTTTTTATATGTTGTGATGCATATTTTGTGTATTCACTGTATTTCTTTTAATTAACCCCCTCACTTTTTACTGATAGGCTGTGATGAGAGGGATGTGAAACTATGAGAAAAAGAGAAAATGTGCTGGAGAGTTCATCAGACTGTTCTGTGAAGCAGAAAATAGAACAGACATCAGCTGAAGCAGTTCACTCACTGCAATAAAAACTCAATAAAAGCCAGGTTAACTTGTTTTTTTGATCATCAGTCACCTGAAAATGTTTTTTTTTTTTTACTAGAATAAGAACTGAACATGAACGAGACTGGATCACACAGAGAACCACCAACAGTATGTGGACCCCAGTCTGTCCAGTTCAGTCACAGTAGAAACTGTAGAAACACAGTAGAAACCACATCTTGCTCTGCGTTCTTGTTCCTATTTAACTGCTGGTTGATGGTTTTATGAGCATTTTAATGGATGCTCTGCTTTTCCTCCAGGCCGGGGCGCTCGGGCTCGACGTAGGCGGTGTAGATGGAGTTAACTACTAAAAAAGCGCGAAACGCACCCTGTGGTGGTGCATCACAAACAGAGTCATGCAGAGAAGTAATGCATCTAAGAATAAAATCTACTTTACATGCTCAGCGGTAATAATGCAGGGAGGAAACAGTGTGAGGTGAAAGAACAAAACATTTCAGCTCAAGGACAGAAGAGCCCAGGAAGCAAAATCACATCAGGGAGAAAAAAAATGCAAATTCTCTGAGTGAAGGCGTCAGCCTGGAAAAGTCATGACAGAGCGGTGACTCATTCTCCACAAACTCTCCCTGTCCTCACCTGTCACTGTTGCCTCTGCAGCATGTTTTTGTTTTTTTGGCGAACCCAAAAAAAAAGAAAAAAAAGAAAGAAAACACATTGCAGCAACCTGCCGCTGCTCTCTGCGCTGGTCCCTGCTTTGTAATTCAGCGCTGATCCACCCACGCAGGCCAGTGTACAATTACCAGTCGACCATGAAATAGCAGGTTCCTGCTGTCAGATTTCAAAGCTGAGACGTGTCACAGCTGTGATTAGCTGCTGGGGTCAGATCCCAGAGCTGTGATTGGCTAATTTAAGACCAAATGCTTGACATCCACTTGTCGAGTTTATATCTGGTGCACATATTTACAGAGACCTTCAGAGTGAGACGTTCCTGTTTGCAGCGAACCAGTGGATGAAGAGACAACTATCACTGTGATACTGAGGAACACTCAGGCAGGTTCTGCAGTGAAGTGGATTTATGGATGCTGGAAATGAAGGTGTAGTCACATTGACTGTAAAAATACGTGTATCATGTCTCTGTGTTCAGATGACTCAGAGGAAGAGCATGAATTCTGATGTAAATTGCAGCAGTCGGGCCCTAATGGTCTGAAAGTACCTAAACAGCCTGGATGAGCCAGCGCTGCTGCAGTAACTGCTCTCTGTGTTGGTAGGTGAGGTCTGCAGTGCAGAGTGTCGACCGCCTGAACACACCTGGTCTCACAGTCAGGTTCTGATGAGGACAGGCTGTGATTGGTTCATTTGAGTGACTCTTGTGTTTTTGTTTTTGTTTGCAGGCAGAAATATAAAAGTACATCACAGAGGTAAGACACACGCACACTCACACACACGCACACACAAAAGCACACGAAGAGGAAGCTCTCAGTCTGAAGTAGAGGACTGAAGAGGCTCTCACTCCTCCTACACACACCTGGGCTGCCTGTCTGTCTCTGCACCTTTTTGTCTCTGTCTCTATTTTTGTACAGACAATCCCTTTCACACTGTCTTCACTGTTTGTCTGACTGTGTTTTTTGATGTAATGCTGCGTTTGCTCGTTGCTTGGTGGCAGTTTCAAACATTTATTAAAGGACCAGTGCGTAGAGTTGCTTTCACACGTGCACTGCAACCCTGAACCTATCAGGACATTACCTGGAGGAGCTGTACGTGTGAACGCAAATGTCCAAATCAGTCGGACTGGACTTTAAGCGGACTTTAACTGCCCAGTATTTCCAGTGGGTGAGAGCTCATCTGACGTGTATGATCTCCTGACACGTGCTACATGTGTGAAAGAGGAACCTGGATCAACCTGATCCTCTGGACATGGTCCAGAGTTCATGTGAGAAAGCAGTTCAGGAGTGAGCTGAATATTCATATCCTCACGCCTCGTTTTCCAAGACAACACAACCATTCATACATTCAGGTGATTATACACTAATGAGAACATAATTATTATATTACATTTCTGTCAATAGATCCCCTGAGGTCCTTTAAATACACACTAACTACACAATAACCCATTTCCCTCCTAATTTCCTGACTCCTCTTCCATGAATGAGTAAAGTATTGTGTAAACCAGAGAAATGTGCAGGTGTCCAACAATAAAGACAAACTCAAACACTGATAGGCTGCAATTCACTGTCATCTGAGCCTCCACACGACATCCTGACGCTGCCCATCAAATACTCTTACACTTACATACACATCTCAGGTACTTATACTTTACCTTTCATACCACTTTCTACTTCCACTCTAGTACATTTGTCATTTAGCAAATGAGCCAGTATTTCACAAAAGAGATCAGAGATCAGAGGAAAGTCCAAACACTGAAAACAGATTAGTTTGTTTCTTAGAGCAGTATTATAAATTCAGGACTGTTACTTCTTAAAGAGTATTTTTGTATTGTTATAACAGTAGTTTTACTGCAGTACTCAGACATGTCATACTGGCACATGACACGTCTGCACAGTAATAGCAACTGTACATGTCTGACAAACACAGTGGAGTAAAGAGTATAATATTTCCCTCTGTAACATGGTGGAGTACAAGTACCATAAAGTGGAACTAGTCAAGTAAAGTACAAGTACCTCAGAATTGTACTTAAGTACATTTTACCCCTGCTACTACCAGTACTACTACTACTAGTACTAAAATAATAACGATAAAATGAAGCTGTGGGATTTTTGATGAAATGCTGGAATCGCCGCAGTCTTGAACTTTACTTCTCTCTCTCGCCCCGTCTCCCGCTCTGAATCCAGTTGTAACCATGGCAACTAAAACAGATTTCATCCAGTTTACAAGAAGGTGTTTGGTTACCATGACGACGGCAGGATGCCAGGCCGCAGCGGAGTCTTTATGTCTCCCTGTTGTCAGTCTCCTCTGTTGTAAACATTCAAACCATCCCTCCATCCTGCAGTAAGAAAAGACCTAACCGCCCAGCACTAAACATCCCTCCTTCTGTCTCTTTATTCATCCCTCCATCCTCAGTTTATGTACCAGGACTGTATGGCTGGTGTTGGGTGAATATACAGTATGAGCCCTCTTCGGGGCACAGACTGCAGCCTCACGCCCACTCGGCATCCTCTAGCAATAAAATATTGTTAGAAGATGTTTGTCGTCTTATTTGTCGTCTTAAGCCCCTTTGAGATGGGATTAACATTGTCATGGAGGTCGGGAATAAAGTGTTTACTCTGCTCTAAGTCAAGTTCAAGTCACTGCTCCAGGAGGCATTTTAACCACTGGGAAATGACAGGATACGGTCTGTAATAGACGTGGACATTCAGCAGGGCAAAGACAAAAGAGAGAGACAAAGGCTTTCCACAGGGGAGCTGAAGGGGAGGCAAAGACACCGTATGAGGTGAATTAGAGTCACAAATGTCATGACTCTGAACACACAGACATGAAACACATATTGGTATCATTCAATGTGACTTACACTTCCTGAGGATATTATTCTGTCACATGAATAAACGAATGAATCTGCATAGAAGCCCCAGAAAACAGGTGCCTCAGAACCTGCCTGACAATCATCACATTCTAAAGTTTTCTTCAGTATCACAGTAAACCAGTGGTAGTTGTCTGTAGAGCCACGGGTACCCTGCAAACAGGAACCACTGTTAGCTAATTCGGCATACTTTTAATGGGGACAGTTTGCCAAAATATGAGCAAATACAGGCTAAAAACATGGGGCTGGAAGGAGAAAGGCAGTACCTACAGTACCTGTAGTTGATCTTTAAAATACAGGATTTAAATGAGAGGCGGAGCAGCCAGTTCAGAGAAAAACAGTAGGAAGTGCAGCTGTAATCGTGAGTGGGGTGGGGGTGAAGAATCACCCACCTGCGTGCTTTGGACGAGATTAAAATAACCTACCAGAGCAGGTGATGTTCAAATCACCCCACCTCCCCGAGAGACATAAATCCAGTCTGAACGGGGCTTTAGATGAGAGGATTAATAACAAAGACAGGTCCCTGTTTAGCTCTTAGCTCAGGGTGCTTTGGTTTCACACTGAAATGAATTGCTGCCCTGGCTGACAAAGACACAGTGACTATGAAGACGACGCGTTTATTTCCAGGAGGAGAGTCCCGTTACTAACTGTGGCTGTCAGCTGATTGACAGGAGGCAGAATGTCATGTGTCCATCTGGAGGAAACAGATTTTCATGCTCTGGTTGTGTGGTGTGAACAGGACAGCAGCTGTGTGGGTGCAAAGTATGAAGAGCGCTGCTTCCTTCCGTCAGTCAGCAGGTGTATGAAGTCTGCAGAGAGGATTTCTGAGGACTAGTATCACTGTAGTTAAGTAGAATACATACATCACAGTACACAACACAACACAACACAACAGTGCAGCTAACCAGCAAACACAGCACAGAGCAGTTTTACCAAGTCTCTCCGGAGGCTGTACCTCAGCATCTTGTTGTTAGTACTTGTAAATGAATCCTGCTTCATTAGATGAGTTACCGTGAAATTTGGCACAAGTACCCATAATTCTCAGAGGGTCCGACCTCTGCACTCCCTACAAGGAACATCAGTCTCGGGTGCAGGTGGATACCTGGTGGATGCTGGGTGGAGGGGCTGTTGAAGGCTGCTATGTGAACAGCTGCAGAGTCACTGATGGTTTACACATCACCTGGAGGTGAAGCAGCAGACTGGAGCTGACTGTCTGAACTAGCTGGCTTGGTTTTTTTTCTTTCATTTTGCAATTTTCAATCAAAGATTAAAACTGTGGAGTTTCTGGATTGTGTGATGAACTCTGTCGATGAGAGGAGAGGGGAGAGGGGAGAGGGGAGAGGGGTTTCTCCCAGTGTCTCATTCACCTTTACAACTTTAAAACTTGGGTCAAAACTGAAATATTTCTCTGTAACAGAAAGAAATGTATGATTAAAGTTAAAGTACAGAGAAAAACACTCCTTGATGTTATTAGATTTAATTCAAGCATGAATTAAATGACAGTGTAGTAATGTGAAAGTTACTTCAACACAGTGATTTTGTCAAAATGTTAAATCTTGTTTGCGTCGTTTGCTTTTTGCTTCTTGACAGTCACATACAGTGTACTGTTTCCTAATGTCTAATGTGAGCTCTGTACTGTACTGACACCCTGCTCTACACACATTTCCACATTCTTCATGGTCAAATCAACTCTGTCCCACCTCCTCCATCTCTACCACAGCTCATCAGGATCTAATGAACAAATACAAATAACAATTAAATTATTATTAATTCATGAGCCACAAACAGAAATCATACTTTGTAAATGGCTGTAACATGCAGCTCTGTGTTATTCTAATAGCAGAGTGAGAGTGTGCTGTGTGTGTCTGTGTTGTCAGGCTGAAGGGGGTCCTGGAGCAGATGGACCGTGGCGTCGTGGACCTGCAGGAACTCCGCAGGAACCTGGAGCTCGCTGCTGCCATGCTGGACGCTGTTTACACTGATGAGACCAGGTGGGATGGACGGAAGTAAGAAAGGAATGACGGGAGGAAGGGTAGACGGATGTGCAGAAAATAACTCGGAGCTCCCCGGTTATCTGAGCTGTGACTGACAGGTGTTGGTTTCTGCTCTGCAGGCGTCTGCTGGACACTGAGGACGAGCTCAGCGACCTGCAGGCAGAGTCGGTGCCCAGCGAAGTACGTGATTGGCTGGCATGCACCTTCAGCAGGAAGATGGGCGTGGCCAAGCGTCGCCCTGAGGAGAAGCCCAGATTCAGGAGCATTGTTCACGCAGTGCAAGCTGGGATCTTTGTCGAGAGGTAGATATTACCCCTGTCAGTTCACGATGAGTTTTCATTTCAAACGTGGTGTTTGGTGTTTGAGACGATTTATTTAAAGAAGGTGGTACAGCTACACCTGAAATCATCCTCACTCTAACTGGTAGTAATGGATATAACATATACCAGCTTCTGTTTGGCTGGTGGTGTCTGCTAAAAGTATAATCACACTCACGTAGTCAACAGTTTCATGTTTTTAATTTGACCAACAAAAAAGTCCCATAGGAGAATTCATTATCCTGCACAATGGCTGCATAATGTAGAGTATACCTACAGGACTCTGTCAAGTCCAACATGTGTCTGGATAATTTTTCATTATAGTAATCAATGGTAATCACAGTGTTTTGTAAAACAAAAATAAAAATTCAGATGAAGTTGCAAAGCATTTGTTGAGAAATAAACACCTAAATTCATGTTTGCATGAGACATTCAGTGCGGACACATCTCTCGTTTTTATAGAACAGTTATTCAATTGTAAATAGGTGTAAAATTCTGTAAAATGAGACTAATACACATATTTGTGAGTTCATATTCAACCCTTGTATAAAGTATAAGGCCAAAGGTATGTGGACACCTTTTATTCTTCTGTGTTTCTCATGGTTTGGGTTAGGTCCCTTAGTTCCAGTGACAAGAAATTTTAATGCTACAGCGACAGTGTTAGTGTCAGTGTCGTTTGCAGCTGTGCACAAAGCTCCAGAAAGAAATGCTTCTCCCACTTTGGTGTGGAAAAGCTGGACAGGTCTGCACAGAGCCCTGACCTCAGCCCCACCCAACACCTTTGGGATCAACTGGAACACCAACCGTGAGCCAGACCTGATCACCAACATCACTAATGTTCTTGTTTTTGAGCAAAGACTGAAACCAGTGGAGGCTGTTAGAGCAGCACAGTGATAGGACAAGATGTCCTACAGTCACGTATGGAGGGAATGTTTGGCTGTCCACCTGCTCTTGGACATTTAGTGGACTATACTAACAACAGGCCTGAGGGTCCAGTCAGATGATTGTCTCACACTAAAGACTTTTAAATGTTCAGTCAGTCATTTCTGTCTCCGGTGTCTGAAGAAAGGACAGAAAACAAAATACACATCAGAAAACATCCGGCCGACTTCACTGCAGATGTAATTATGAGGTCGAACATGAAGTGTAATGATGTTAGCGTGTGAGCGAGCTGCAGATCATATAGGGAAACTATGAGGTCCAATATCATTAGAGTGTAAATGACTCGCAGTGATAGAACGGTATCGGTTCATCTGCTGCAGCTTAATGACGCATGAAATCAAAAAATATCTGCTGCACCGAGGCTGCGCTCGCTGCGTGTGTGTGTGTGTGTGTGTGTGTTTAGAAGCCGGTTTCCATGGCGACAAACAATCCATCCTGGTCACAAACTGTGGAGGAGGGTGGCTGGAGTGGGTCTGTGTGAGGAGTGTTTATATACATGCAACTGTCTGTATCATCTATGTGTGAGATTTGTGCATGATATTTTTATCTGTGTGTGTGTGTGTGTGACATCAGGATGTACAGACGGACATCCAACATGGCTGGTCTGACCTATCCTCCCACGGCTTTGACAGCTCTGAAGGTAAAAACTGTTTTACTGCCGCAGTCCCATCAGCAGGAAGTGACATCATTTAATTGCACCCCCCGTGTTTAATTAAAAGTTGAAAAAGTCAGGGTTTTGTTTTCTCACACGCCCGTTCACAAGATTGTGTGGCTGTAAAAACCCTGATGACTTCCATTAACGTGAGAGGAAAGGAGGATCTAGAGAGGGAGGGAAGAGGTAGACGAGGAAAGTAAAGAGGGAAGAAAGTGAGGAGCTAGGAAGGAAGGAGGGAGGAGGACAGGAAAGGGAAGTGCTATAGAGAGAAAAGAGGAGGCAGAGAAGGGAAGGAAAATGCAAAAAACAAGGAGGATGAAGGAACATATGATGTGGACGGGAAAACAAAGACAAGGAATGGAGGGAGAGAGAAGGGGAAAAGAAGAGGAAAAAGAAGGAAAGGAGGAGGGAAGGAAAGGAAAAGATGGACACAAAAAGGAGGTAGAGAGAAAAGTAGGAGGTACTGATGATATGAAAAAAGAAAGAGTGAAATGAGGAGAGGTACGACAGGAGGAGGTAGTGAAGGACAGATAAAGAAGAACAGGAACAGGTAAAGGAGTTAGAGGAGGAAAGGAGGAGGAAAAGAAAATCATGTTTCCTCCTCTTCCTCTACAAACATTAAATGAATTATTCTGCAGCCACTTCTTATTGACGTTTCTCCCATGATGTGAAACACACATGGAAACAACACAAACAACTCTGTATTGATTATAATGTGAACAACTTCAAATGTAATTGTGATCTAATGAATAATTATAATTATTGATTTAAGTGGGTATGATGTTTCACCTGCTCCCAACCTGAGCTAACATTATTATCACACTGCCCTCCACTGGTTAATATACGACATTACACTGAATTAGACTGGATGAGTGCTGCTGTACGTGACCTGCGCTGATGATGTTTTACTGGTCACTTTCCAGGAAGTGGATCAGTGGTCGTTTGATGTTTTTTCCTTCCACGAGGCCACCGGAGACCACGCCCTCAAGTTCCTGGTCTACGACCTGCTGACACGCTATGACCTCATCAACAGGTTCAGGGTACACACAACTTCATATCATTAACACCAGTGGGGCAGAGGGTCTTCATGATCCAGAACAGACATGATTCAAGGTAGTAGTGATAGTAGTAGATAGTAGTGATCGGGTACTGGACATAGTGATACACGCTGCTGCAGCAGTCAAGCCACACTCTACCCAACATAAACAAGCAGGATTTGGACCTGGCCTGACTCAGGTCCTGGGTCAGGGCTTGGTTCCTCAGACCTGAGTGGACCCATGAAGACCTCTACTGTGGGGTGGGTGGGGTCTATGAAAAGGTTCAGGATCAGAGAGGTCTGAAGCTGCAGGTTGATCTGTTTTATGTCCCTGAAGACGCCAACACCAGTGATGCTGATAAAATACGGAGCTACAGCCAGATTAGCTTAGCTTAGCACAAAGAGTGGAAATGGTGGGAAACAGCTAGCCTGGCTCTAAAAAATAATAAATAAAATAAACTGTAACATGCAGTTTTTATTAGGCAAACAGTACAGCAGTGATTTACTGTCACCAAAGGAAAAAACTTCTATCTTGTAATTATTAGACTCAGTTTTTGTATCATGACTTAGCATCTAATTCATTATGAGATATGAATTTATAATGATAAATTATGATCTTGTTATTGCAACACATTTTTAGTATAATAATGAGATGCTGTCATAATTAAACAATACTGAAGTCATAGTTACGAGAAAACATTTTGAATTCACTTCCATCCATAAAACAGAGCTATCCGGACAGTATTCTTAGTGCCTGTACTACCTGTACCACCTGTACTACCTGTACCACCTGTACTACCTGTACCACCTGTACTACCTATAGTCATGTGTTCAGATCCCAGTGCAGGCTCTGGTGCAGTTTGTTGAAGCTCTGGAGAACGGCTACAGCAAACACAGGTCCAATCAAGATCCGATCCACTGATGTCACTCAGACTGCCCACTTCCTGATGCTGCACACTGGACTCATGGTACACACACACACACACACACACACACCTTTACCATAACCACGGCTCACCTAAACCTAAACATTACCTTAGCTCAAACCTAACCTTACACTAAACTCAAAACAGGTACCTACATATACATGTGCCTGGTCTTTATAGATATGGACACACTCAGCTAACAGTGTGTGTGTGTGTCTGTGCATGTGTGTGTGTGTTTGTGCATGTGTGTGTGTGTGTGTGCAGCACTGGCTCAGCGAGCTGGAGATTCTTGCGATGGTTTTCGCTGCAGCGATTCATGACTTTGAACACACAGGAACCACCAACAACTTCCACATCCACACCAGGTGATGTCGACAGTAATGTAATCTGATTACTCCACATTCTGTAAATGGTGATCAAAGAATCTGTGGGATCTGACGTCAGCGTCTGACTGGAAGTTGTGTCCGTTCATCAGGTCGGAGGTGGCCATTCTGTACAACGACAGGTCGGTGCTGGAGAACCATCACGTCAGCGCCCGCCTACAGGCTGATGGCGGAGGAGGACATGAACATCCTGGTCAACCTGAACAAGGACGACTGGAGGTTCTCTCTCTCTCACACACACACACACACACACGAGTGTGTACTTGAACACATGAGAGCTCTGCCATTGATCACTGATTATCCTGATTGAGTGTATTGATCATTGGCAGGGAGCTGAGGTCTCTGGTGATAGAGATGGTGATGTCCACAGACATGTCCTGTCACTTCCAGCAGATCAAGACCATGAGGAACGCCCTGACACAGACACACGGGTCAGTACTGCCACGATCACAATCAGCTGGCTCTCAGTGCGTTAATGGAGGTGATGCTGGATGGTGATGAGTTGTTGACTTTCATCTGTTTCTTTCTTAGAATTTCACTCCACATTTTCCATGGAGAGGAAGGACAAGTTCTTTTATGTAACCAGGGTTCCCACACTTTCTTAAATTCAGTGACTTTTCAAGCACTTTCCATGCTCAGTTCCCTCTAATTCAAGGACCCATCATGGCATAGCTTGAGACACGGATCAAGGTTATTTACTTTTATGAAAACTAGCAGGCTTTACAGAAGCTCACAGTTAAAAAGAGAGAGAGATTATTTTTCTGTTTATTCAATAATCATTTCAGCTCTAATGTTACACAACAAAGCATCATATTTTATAAGCTCTTAATTCTTTGTATATGTACAATATTAATTAGTAAAGGAACTACAGTAAAAGGTACAATCTTTTCCTCCAAAATATACAAAATATACACAGTACTTAATGTAAATGTTCAAGCTTCTCTGTGATGTTTGGACCCTTGTTGTGTTGTTAAGATGATGCTGGGCACAGATGTGTCTGTGAGTAACATTTAGCTCAGAGTTCTTAATTCATAGAGGCAGACAGTGTGAGGCTGGTAAATCTGACCGAGACGAGCAGACCATCAGTGGGAGTCTGGTGAAATGGTCCAACATAAGGTCCTGCAGACTGCCCAACCAGATTGGTCTGTGTGTCCCTGCAGGGGCCCTCCCAGGAATAGTACTCAGTCTGACCAGAGTCCAGCTTCCCTGCTCTGTTTGTCAGTCCTGCTGGAGGTGTGGAGGTGTGGAGGAGATGGGGGGGGGGCAGCTGTCACGCTCCTCAGCTCACGCTTGGATGAGATTTTGGGGAAGATGCTGTCATCAGCCTGTCGACACACTGCCGCTGCTTGTGCTGCAGCAGCTGCTCTCTGAAGAACTGTTCTCTATGATCAAAATACAAAACAAAGGACTGCTCACCTTTCATACCAGAGATGACAGGAGGCAGCTTCTCTCTCTTCCCATCTGAAATCAGACTAAACTGTTTTTACAGTAACACTTTGAGGGTTAAAGGAGAAGACGCTGTTTTTCCCTGTCACAGTCAGGTTGTTTGTCTTTCTCTACATAGTTACAGTTTATTATTGAATGACTTTCTCTCTCTCTCTCTCTCTCCAGCATAGACAAAGTGAAGGTTTTGTCTCTGATGCTTCACGCTGCAGACATCAGTCATCCTGCCAAAGCCTGGCCGCTGCACTACCGCTGGACTCACAGTCTGATGGAGGAGTTCTTTAGACAGGTGTTGTGTTGTAGTGGTATACATGAGGCTGTATTCAGAGCAATGCTCCATATTTAAAGAGTTTGGAGGATGCCATCTTCTTTCCCAGTTCTCTGAAAACTCCAAAACATGAGCAAAAGTGTAGGAATGAATTGAACATGTATTTATCTGCTCCAACGTGAGCTTCAGTCCTCAGCCATAACATTATCCAAGCTAGCATTACACATGGATTACTCCTGTTTGGTTAGCGTGTAAGCTAAGCAGCCGATCAGAGTTAGGACAAAATAACTGTCTGATCTCACATTTTTCATGCTGAGAATATTATGACTAACCAGCTCCACACTGCAACACAAGGACTGTGCTGCTTCTTTATGTCCATGTCTTGGTCTTGACTGGTGAGGACGTCTAAGACATGCAGAGTTAACCTCAGCTGTATGTTTAAGACTCCTTTGGTTATATAGTTTTAAAATGAGTCAGCTGAAAACATGAAAGTCAGTCTGAATTATAACAGCTAACAGTTGGGCCTGTGAAAAAACCCTAATGTGGTTTATGATTCTATCTATATAACAAGGTCTGTCCTGAGCTTTTAGCGGTTTTTGTTTTACGTGAGATAACCAAAGGTCAACTGTGTTCAGATGGTGTTGTATTGAATCCTTAATCTTGACTTCTGTCTGTTATTATATTGATAAATATGCATTTATTTATTACTTAATGATTGTAGAAGCCTGGCCTCAGTGTAAGTAGGAATGTCTTGACTACGTGTTAATGAAACAGTTTGCTGTCAAACTAATTCCATCAGTGTTTTTTGGGGTTGTCAGATGTTTATTTCTCCCCTGTGTTGTTTTGACACTCTTTGCTTTTCTGTGTTTATCATGTTGAAGTGACAGCAGCTGGATACAAACACAGCATGCTCATGTCGTCTTTGTGACTGTTTCTTTTCCAGGGAGACAAAGAGGTGGAACTCGGCCTTCCCTTTTCTCCTCTGTGTGACCGCAAAGCTACAATGATCGCCCAGTCACAGATAGGTAAGGACAACCATCAACCAACCACAGGCAGGTGAGGAGAACCATTAGATACTGTCAGTGGTTCAACGGTGACGCCTGCTGGTGGTTTGAAGAACTGAACTCATTCTCTGATCTCAGATGAGTCTGATTATTAGATTTTAAAAAGAAGAGGAGCCAATGTTTGTCAGTAATTTTATCTTTCTACTCTTCCTCCGGCTGTACCTTCCCCTCTGTCTGGTTACAGGTTTCATAGACTTCATTGTGGAGCCGACCTTCAGTGTTCTGGTCGACACGACAGAGAAGGTGATTGGTCCTCTGATAGAAGAAGACAGGAAGGCCAGAGAGACTGGAAACAGGAGGTCCAGGTACGGCTACTACTACAACTACTGTGTGTAAGGTCAGGTGCTGCAAATCAGCTCTGAACCGGACCCTGTCCAGTTTTAATATGACACCCTCCTGGTGTAATCATAAGTATAAAAGATGAGCACCAGTACTAGAAAATATCTGTTTTTTTAACGAAGAGATAAAGGAAATAAAAATGGAAAAAGAGAAAAGTCAACTGCAACTCCCAAGGTGTATTTCAGTAGGCGGGTGTTCAGAGTGAAATCAGGCCTGCTTCAGAACACCACAGGGGGGCTGCGTCGGTGGAGGCGTACTTCAGGTACTGGTGAGACATGGAATTCAGTCCAGGAGGTCCAGCTTGACTAACAAATACATGAATTTATAATACTGTCAGACAGGACTTAACAACTCTGGAAAGTTCTCATGAAACTCGACTGACAGAGACCAGAAAACAGACCTGCTAACGTGGAGCAGTGACCCAGCGAGGGCTCGTTCTAAGGCCTTCTGAACATAACCATTACACCACTGTGACAGAGTCTTTAGAGCATATTTAAACCTCTCCCCTCATCTCATAACACAAAACATGTTCAAAACATGTGCTAATACAAAACGCAGTCACAATGGAGACTCATCCAGTTTTCCATGAATGAATGGACTTGTTATGTAACATTAGAATTATTCCAAATCATTGTATATTATAACTGAAATATAAGGATCCCCTCTGGTGACATCTAAAGGAAAAAATATTGCATGGCTACGAGTTAATAACACGTGTCATGGCCACGCTTTAATAAGTTGAGGGAACGAGATCGATGGCTTGTGGCCACAATAAAAGGATAATCAGTCAGTTGTTAATTGACTGACTGGCAGGAGTATCATCAGTAGCTGCTGCAAACCTGGACAATTTTGACTTGATGTCATTTTATTTGAACCTTGGAATGAGCTGCAATGACACACTTCAGTCACTTGGCATTAGACATGGAGTAATTATTAGCAAGACATGTTCTCATGCATTAAGAGAGTCGTGGCCACAGAATAGGATCTCGTGTTATTCACTTGTGGCCATCCAATATTTTTTGCTTCATGCCAATGTCACCAGAGGGCCTCCATAGAAACTGTGTTGTGTCAATATCTGTGGTGGTGTCAGGTCGTGACCTCAAACATCTGACCGTGTGTCAGATGTTGTCATAAAACGGCTCCTAGGCCATGACAGATACAGGAAAGACACAAGGGATGACGGTAAATATAGATATTTATTATACCAAAAATAAGCAACTAAAGAAATAACTGTGAATGTGGAGCGTGGCAGTCAGTCTCATCAGTCATGTGGATGTGTGTGAGTGAACATTATGAGATGTGGGGTGTTGTATAGGTAAACAAAAGACAAACAAAAGGGAAAACGTGTGAAAAGCTGGGCTGGGCTTTTATCCTCTGGGAGACCAGACGCTGCAAATCTGTGTGGCTGCACCACCCATGGCTCTCCATTACCTTTGATGAACATAAAGCGCAGTAAGGCAGGGGCCATCACAACATGAGCTCTCTACTTGTTCAGGACGAGGTCGTGGTCTTACTTATGTGACTACGAGACGACTGTGAGGCTCTGCTGGTTCAGACTCCTCCGGGTCCATGACTGCTGCTGTGTTCCAGTTTAACAGGAAGTGGCTCCGTTACCGTGGAGTCAGTGCAGAGACACAGCAGTGGTCGTCATGGAAACAGCGATGATGGACAGATGGACTTTTCTCTGACGGCCATCGACCTGCCAGCTCTGAGGCTCCACCTGTCCGGCGTCATCGTCAGCAACAAGGACCGCTGGAAAGAGCTGTCTGTGCACGGTACATACACACACACACACACACACACACACACACAGATGCATGAGTAACTTTAAATGATATAATCTGAACTTCCTGGTTCAGACACTGGGGTTTTAAACATTTAGTTTTTGTTTGGTCACAGAGAAAAACAGCTCCAGATCAGAAACACACTGCTCCTGAGTGTCTCCTTGATTTTATGTACTTCTAATTTAACACCCATACTCTCTGACATTTGGACTTCTCTAAGAGCAACAAACATTTGTGATGGATGGCAGCACTGGTTGGCCCATCACTTTGGTTCAGACTGAAATATTTCAATAACTTTTCAATAACTTTTGTAACCAAATCCTGCAAAACTAATAACATCCCATCAGCCTTAACTGTCGCCTTCACTGTACTTTATGTGTTTAATGCTAATTAGCTAATGTTAGCATGCTAAACAAAAATTGTATCTGCTAAACATCAGTATGTTTACATTGTTATTGTGAGTATTTTAGCATGCTGATGTTAGCATTTAGCTCAGAGCGCCTACTAAAGTAGCTGCTAGCATCTTTGTCTTGTTAGCTGTTGTTTTCTGTACTGATGCCATCACGCCACAAACTTGTCTGTATCCGTCACTTGCCCCCTGCTAGCCTTTAGCCTGCTAGTTACTATATGACCCTACCCATGTTATTTTCTGCCCTGATTTTGGTCTGTCTGCACCATAACTGTAAATGCTGAAGAAAAGTATCATCATGCTTCCTGTGACTTAAATCTCCTTGTGTCTCTCATGCTCAGAGTTGGCCAATAAGGAACAAGAGGAACAAGCGAGGGAGAAGTCCAACATCAACTCAGGCATCCAGTCACATGCCTCACCCAACCACAGTGTCCCTGACGGACACACCTCTGACCAATCACAGAACTCAGACGGTTCCCCACCTGATGAGACGCAGGAGGACAAGTCACCTGACCACATGCCTGCAGATCACCTGACCTGGAATGGTACAAACCATATATGCAGACTTTGCGTAGATATATATGTACAGATAGACACATCATTGCCTGCTGTGTCTGATAAAGCAGGAGGTACAGTAAACACCTGTAAACACCTGTGCAAACATTCCTGAAACGTTAGCTCTCAATGAACTGACCTGTTGCTATGGTAACTGTTGCAGGGGAGGGGCCAGGCGAAGAGAAGGAGGAGGACGATGATGAAGTGCCTGAAAATGCTTGATGGCGCTCCGCTGCAAACTCACCACTGTATCTGGCTGTGGCAGATCACCATGGCGACAGGCGGCGCGGTGCAGTGACAACAAGAGTTCAGACTCTTCTGTTTAAACACAGCAGCTGACTCAGTGGCCCCTGGGCGGACCCCAGAAGGGCCACCAGACCTTATGTTTACAACTGACCATGAAAATATCACATTGAAACGACAGTGACGACTTTCATCAGATAACAGCTTCTTAGCAGCTTCATGGTCCATTCACAGTGGTGACAGTGTGTTGTGATTTTATTAGAGACTCAGAGGAACGTTGTCTGTGAAATAAGCTGAAATATCAACATTTAAATCATAATAAAGAGCAACAGGTGGAAACCAAAGAGCGTACAGTGGCTCATGGCTAACACAGGCTAAATGTTCGATATCTGAAGGAATGAGTCATGGAGCTGTTAACAAGCAGATGTGGAGGTTCTGTGAATGAAGCTGAGCGACAGATGTGTTGTTATACATAGACATGTAAAGAGTGATTTCTGCTCTTCTCTCTGTTCAGGGTTCAGATGATCAAGCATGTTGTGCCTCTGGCTGCCCCCAGTCTGTGATATCAGAGCTGTCAAACGTTAGTCAATAGATATCTTCAGGGTATCAGAGCTGTTTTTAGCCACGCCACCACTTTGGTCTAGAATGACATATCTATTGGATGGATTGCCATGAAATTCATGGATTGCAGAGGATGAATCATAATGACTGTGGTGATCCCCTGACTCTACCTCCTAGTGCCATCATCAAGTCAAAGTCTTATCCAGGGAAATAATATATCTGACATGGCTTGGTTCAGAACTTGATGACAGCGACTTCAGTGATCTCCTGACTTTTCCTCTGATAGCCCCATTTGATAAGTCCCCTCACGTGCAGGCCTATTATACTGAGAGACATACAGCAGTGCTGGGGACCAGAAAATCCCTTTGATAAGTTCCCACAACAGCCCATGTCATATCAGGGGAGGAACATCTTTTTCAGGTTTCCATTATGTGCTGTATGGAGCTGGGAAACACTGGACCTTGGGAACATGGGACGAGCACATTTGTAGAACTGGGGAACATAGAGACCTGGTAACATAGGAATGACTCAGAGTTGTTGGTGATATTTTGTTTCCTAGGACAGTAGGGTAGACCTGGTACCTTTGTACAGTCCAATCCTAATGTGCGTGAAGGCAAAACAGATGTGTGAGACGTTGTGTTAGGTCAGTGGAAATACATGATTGTGTAAACTGAAGTCTGGGCAACTTCAAAATGTCTCATCTTTAGAAAAAAGAAGCACTCCTACTGAAGGTGTGTGACCAGAAAATGCTGAATAATCTGCATTTCCATCCACTACTATTACACAAATATGAAGAGTTAGATTTGTGATAAATGTGATGTCAGACTGACCTTACATGGCCAGAGGTCAAACATGTTTGACAGTGTGAACCTACAGAGAGCAGAGCAGCAGCAAAGTGACGACCAATCAAAGACGCATTAGAGTTTACATGTGACCATGTTCTTTACAACGTGGATCGTCTCGTTGTACTTTTTTGGCCAATATACCCATAGGTTAACGTAACATTTTACTCTCCACCATCACTGTAGAAACTGTGGACACGAGCACTGGGATGGAAACAGATGAGGAAGTGCGATCGTCAGAAAACACCAGAATTTACCTTTAAGTGGACGGGAGTTCAGAGTCCAGACAGCTTCTGTTGTTCCTGTCACTTCTCCTGACTGTGAATAAACAACAGTGCCCCCCATTATATCACCATAGTGACGAAGGCAACAAAAAAAAAAAAAACACCAGTTTCTATAGCAATGGCCGATGAGCTGAAGGGTGGAGCCAACATGGCCAACAGTGAAAACCTGGTAGATCCTCTGAGCACTGTGCTTGTTAATGCAATGTGTGCTATAGTCATTGTGTGCTCTTTGGCTGTGTGTGTGTGAGATTCTGAGTGTGTGTGTGTGTGTGTGCGTGCATGCGAGCGTGCGTGCACTGTATACTGTACAGCTGTTTTCTGTATTATTGTATTAAACATTCAGAACTCCAGTCCCCTCATCGTTTTATTCAGCTCTTATTTCTCAGCTGTTCGGTCAAAGGTCGTCTCCACACAGCAGTTTAGAAAATCACAGGGTGCAGACTGTGACCTGACTTTGTTGGCAGCCGGTGGTGAGAGAGAGGAGAAACCTCAGAGCAGTGACTGAAGGGTTTCAGAGAACGACAGTGAGGAAACCACTCACTCTAACCCCTCACTAAATGGTATTTGACTGGAGATCTCAAGGCAGCACTTAAAGGATAACTCTGGTATTTTTCATGTTTTGGGTCTAAATGATTGAAAGGGACAGAAACCTGTGGGACTGGTGCAGCATTGATCAGGAACAGTGTACCAGGCCACTGTGAACAGAGGCCTGTACTACGAAGGGAGTTTAACCTCCTCTGATTTAACTCAGATTAT
Source organism: Lates japonicus (assembly GCA_033238685.1). Classification (NCBI taxonomy): domain Eukaryota; kingdom Metazoa; phylum Chordata; class Actinopteri; family Centropomidae; genus Lates; species Lates japonicus. Next base: position 166,306 of record BRZM01000026.1, on the reverse strand, counting down.
CAGTGAAAGTCGGGGTTGACAAACCCTGACTGCCTCGATCTGTGTTAAACGGTACGACGGTGGTTCAGATGTCAGTAACTTGAGTCGGTGTTAACTTAATCAGAGTCAGCGCGTGTGAATAAAACAGGTGTACACCGTATCTCTCAGATGAAGAGCGCACGTTAATTCTGTGGGTTTGTGAGGAATTTAAAGAGACTCTAACGACACAATGTCAAACCAACAAAGACAGGGAGACTGGTCACATGTTCTCTGGGTTCTTCATCTGTAATATGAGATGTAAGGACACGGAACATATGTGATGATTTCTCAGATACTTGGATTACAGTCAACACGTGGGTCACATGTCTGAGAATGAGCTGTTACTGTTAATGATGTTCTGCCTGGAACACTCAGGCTGTATATGTATGAATGTAATGCTGTTATGTTCAGTATGAACTTCATGTTAACAGTATTTCAGCCTCAGTGGAAACTGAACCTGGATCAAATAGAAACATTCTAGAAAGTATTTCCCATCATTAATACTGCATGTACACCCTGTACTGCACCCCCATTTAAGTGATTATTCAAATCGATAATATGCAACACTAATGATGCTAAATTCTGCTAAACACAGTCTGGGACTGAGGTCTGGGAACAATAGTATGCACAGGGATGACTACGGGAAAATCAGGGGTAGGTGACTGATTGGCAACAGGTGTGGCAGGTTAAGGTGGAGGCAGAAAAGGAAACTGAGGGAATCTGAGCTTATACAAGACAGGATGTTAAGCAAACCTGTCTTGAAAAAATGTGTTAAAATGATAAATATTTAGAAAAAATCAGCTAAAATTGTTTTGTGTTCAAATGTAACAAACCCTAGAATTCGATAAAAGACAAAAATCTGTCATAATATGAAGAAATCAGATCAAAAATACTTTTAAGAGAGTATGACGTGTTGGAGTGGCTTTGTCTCTGAAGTTCGCTGATAAATATTTCAAATAAAAGCATTAAAATGACAGAATCACAGAGGTTTTAAAGATGTTTCTAACAGTTTCTGACATAAATTGAGCCCTGAGCTGTTTTATCTCCACTGTGCTTTATCGGTCTCAAAAGGATCCAGGAAAAGTTAGAGCTTGATACAAACAGTGAAACTCAGACATAAATCAGATGAAACTTTATGTAACCCATTCAGCACAGAATATTTAGGATCTGTGCACAAACCTGATGTCAAAGAATCTCTACCAACCATCTTACCTAGTGGACCAAGTCCATAACTACAGATATTGATAGAAAGAGTAACTGCACGTCATTCGACAGTAGAGGGCAGTGTCAGTATAAACCAAAGGCTGTGTTCAGATGAGGTTTCACTTGTGGCTGCGCTGTAGATAAACCCACCAGAGAGCAGCACATCATTAACTTCACATACAAACACATGCAGTATGTAACATGTTGGAAAAACAAAAACATGAAGGACGACGAGTGGTGTCGTTAACACGTGACGATTTCCCAGCTTTTTCTTGTGTCATCCATGTTTCTAGAATATGTTGGAGTTTTGGACTGAGAGACAAATCAAATCATTTTAACATGTCACTTGGATTCTAAATGTCACTACTTGTTGACATTTCATAGAGTGCGAATGAATAATGAGAAAACGATAATAGTGTGGATTTGATTACTGATACAAGTTTCACACACACCACTCACCCATTCTCCTCCTTTGACCCTCGATTCAGATAAAGAAAACCCTGTCATGTGGGAAATGAAGGTTAATGATGATAAGGATTATTATCAAAGAACTGTATTATTTCTGACCTTATTGTACAGAGTCTCAAGCACTTGAACAAAACTATCCACAGTAGTTTGTTTAGTCGCCGACAGTCTGGTTGATCCAATTGATTAGTCCAGTTTAGAGGAAACCACAAGTGCTTTCAATCACAGTCAATCAGTTCCTGATTAACAGCAGCAAAATCGCTTCCTTTACAGGTGGACACAGTGTGACAGACGCCCACCTGACTCAGCAGAATGTCTCCAACCATCACCGATGTGACTGACTTGAGCTCTCTGGAGTTCAAAGGGTCAAATTCACCGCCGGCAGCCCGCAAGTCTGGCCACACTCACTATAATTAAGACTATAATTTGATTGGCAGAGTTTGCCAGCGCAGAGCAGGCCTGTGTCAGCAGCTGGAGAAGGCTTCACCTTGCCAATTTAATCAATCTAAAATAGCACAGCCCCTGATAAAGGCTGAGCTCTGATCACTGTTTTAAAATTCTTCGCTAGAGGTTGGCAGACCCAAATCTGGACATGTTGAATGAGTTTATTGATCCAGTATGGAAATAAGGTTACTGCAGGATGTAGCTCGAAAACAAACATCGCATATACTAAAGGTGGGATAAAAAGTTAGGAACAATTTCAATATGTGATGGAGTGAGTGGAAGTAGGAACTGGTAAATTATGAATGCAGAATATTTATTCTAACCACTGTTATGGGGTTACAGTCCAGGCTTTTTTCCCTGTAGCAGGTGTACGTAGGGCTTCAAGCATCCAACCCTCAGGTTCAAAACCAACATTTCTTCTGAGGTGAAAGGCCGCACAACAGAGAGAGCTTTACTAAACGAGTGTCAGAGTTATGATGTACCACCAAAGGGAAGTGCCCCCAAAGCCACATTCAAGAGGGAGGCTGAGATCACCAGTTTTCAACAGTTGAGTAGAGATAAAAAAGAAACAAAAGAGAGCGCAGCTCGTTCAGCTCCGGTGAGCAAACATCCTCCCTGTGAAAAGGCCTTTCCCCCTGCTCTCTGAGATTCACTGGTTTGAGCAGAGGAGCAAAGTTTGAAAAGCCTTTTGTCGACTGTGAATCCCTTTATTTACAACAAACCTGTGAAGTCGCTGGAGCACAAAGGCAGCGTCTGTGATCTCCTTCACAATCTCTAAACAGGAGAATATATCTGCAGCACTGTTTGATGTTCCCTTCATGAACGTCTGAGACCATGGCCACCTTCACATAGGTCTCATTTTCTGCTTTTGATGTTTTTCTGTTGGTTCGGATGCAGAAATACACAACAACATCTGAGTGGATTAAGAAAATCCATATTTTTGTTCAGTGTTGGTTCACTAATGTTCTTATGTCTGATAAGGAGCCAGTCACTGCTGCAGGTTTATCATCTGCTGGAAAGACTGAAACCAGGAAAGTGGAGGCTGAGAAATTCACATTAGTGTGAGAGTGACATCTTCAACTATCACAGATGCATTTATATTAAAACACACACACACACAGGGTTATGAGTTTACGAGTAACAGATGAACCAGTACAGCAGCTCTGTGATCAATCTTACCATTGTGTAGGTTGTAATGTCATAGGGAGGTTAATTAAACCCTATGGTCATTTTTCCTGCTGTAGTTAGAGGTGGTGTTGTATTGGACTGTATTATAGTGAGAGTCCCTCTTCTCCCTCCAAACAATAATCTGATCCCTGACAGTCATAAACCAACTGTTACACCCAGTCCTCAGCTCCATTTGTTAACCTCCTTTATTACTGTGCTGCTGCAGTGGCGGTGCTTTTGCAGTGAGAGAGCAGAGGAAACTTAAATACCTGCCAGTGTGGAAAACAACTAATGACCAGTGTGGCAGGAGAAGGAGTTTAGATGAGGGAGAGAGGCCTTCAGAGAGCTGGCCGCCCGCCGGTCATTAATCTGTCTGTTCAGACGTGAATGAAGCGTCTGTCTCATCGTTGACACTCAGTGTGTCTGTTCTTTATTTTGGCTGATGGCGTGACTAATCCCATCAAAATGAAAGGGAGGAAGAGGTCTCGGCACACTGAGGATCATAATAATTGGGATTGTGAATACGGTCATTTAGTTTGCCACTGAATGGGAACGTTATTAACTGTGTTTGTTCCATCACCCAAACTTAATCCCTGTTGGTGAAGAACAAGAGGTGCAGCTGCATAGAGATGACACCCATCAGGTTAGAATAACATGGAGACAGGGCGAGTGTTGAGTCTGATCTCAGCACAAAACCAAAACTGCATGTTTTTGTCACAATTCACGCGAAAATCTGATCCTCGTCTCAACCAACTTAACCCATCTTTATCCTTTATTCCAGCTGTTAAAGTTTAAATCAGGTTCAAGGTTCACATGTGGACAACATAATAACAACACAGACATCTGCTTCACCAAACACCACAGAGAATATCTCAAATTTAACCAAACCACAATGCTGCTCTAAGGATCTAAGCAAAGGTTAGTTTTACTAGCCTTCATTTTCAGAGTGAATGACCTGGTGTTTGTTGTTTTGAACGGATGACTAACTGTTAGTGTTAGTGTGTGTTCAGCAGTTTCTGGTGTCTCCTGGAAACTCACATGATGTCCTGATGGAATAATTTGACATTTTAGGAGGCAAGTTTATTTGCTTTCTCTCTGAAAGTTAGATTGGAAAATCAATACCCCTCTTATGTCTGAGCCTGTGTGTGTGTGTGTGTGTGTGTCAGTGGTGTTTCTGAACACACCTGTTCTGTTTGGAGGGGAGAAGAAAAGAAACTCTCTCTGTCTCCAGAAAGAACACTTGAACTCCGGTTTCCTCTGAGAGTCTGTGCTGCTCCACCTGTGAGCTGAATTTTAATGCTTCACGGCCTGGCGCTGAGCTCCAGACGTGTGTCATATCACCATTCACCATGCCTCATGAGTAGAGAATGAAGTGCTTCTGTGGGAGTGGAGGGCTGTAATGAGGATGTGATGGATACAGAAGATACGTTGAAACACTTCATTCCAAAGCAGAATGAGATTTTACAGCAGCCCTCGGTGAAATGCTCTCCTGATGGGGACCAGCAGCTCGTCTTCATGACAGAGGAGAGCATCTGTGACATTAAAATGCCACCAGCTCATCTGTTTTACACTCTGCAAGAATACAGTGGATTTTCTCATTAATCTCCTCTTTCATCAAATATTTATTATCTTTCTCTCCTAAGTCCCACATGAGACGGAGAGAAATAGAGTCATAAGCAAAGCTGATTGAATTTGTAATTCAGCTCCTATCTCCTGTACATTTGATGAGCCTGTGCAGTAAGTTGGACTGTGTAAATGTAATGAAAATGGGATTCAGCTGCCCGGGATGTGTACACCATCCTTCACACAGATGATGTGTTTGTTTCCTTTGTACAGCTGAGGAGGAAATCATGAACCAGACACATTGTATTGATTCTAAGGTGAGATATGCAGTCTGCTCTCACACCTGCCAACAATGAATGCCATTTGAATTTCTTTAAAATGATTTTTTCATCTTTTTTCACCTTCACCATTCTTGTACTGATACTGTGGCACAGGCTCATCATGTCTATTTAGATTGCAGGATGGAGGAAAAAAAAAAAAACTAACAGACTTTACCTGCCCTTAATTTTGGATTACACAGGTGTAAACACACCTGATGACCTGATGAAAAGAAAAGTGAGAGCTGAAGAGGGCTGTGACTTCTCCAAAAAGTCAAATTGTGGATTTTGTTTGGACGTCACACAACCTGTTGTGGTTTAAAGTCACTTTATGTCTTTGTGTCTTAATTGTGTTTACCTCCTTTACTGCTGTAGAGCCCAGTATTATATTACTGTATCTAATTTTACCGTAATAGCTGCCAGCTGATGGATCAGTTGCACAAAACTCACAGAACTTTGTTTCAAAAGTTTTCAAAAATACAAAATCTGTCAAGTTGAATTTTGGGGAATGGTGTATAAAATGATGCACAGGACAGGTGGAATATTTCTCTCTGATGGACGGTGCAGAAATAAAAAACATGAAAATCGGTGAAGAGGAACAGGCTGATGATATATGATACTGTCAGACTGTGGAATATGATGATTTTCTTACTGTAAAGCTACTTGAGAGGAAAGAATACAAACAGGGAGAAGTGGATGTTAAGGGCTTAATTGTGGAGAGAGTTTATCATGTCCTCTATAAACAGAATAATAAAGCCTCCTCGTGCTCTCTGTGAGGAGCTCTTTATGTGCTGCCACTGTTGAAAGATGACGACTTGAAGACGCCAAGCAGGAGAATTGTTTGCTGCTTTTTTCAGGTGGACGTTTGGCTGCAAGCAGCGTGTGTTTCCTGTCTGACGGTGAGGAGAGAATATCAATCATTTGGTTGAGGAGTGAAGCAGAATGTTTGATAAGCCTCAGCAGGGGTGAGTTAATGTTGTATGTATGAGCTGAAATTTTTTTGGGGGAAAAAAACTCTCCTAGATTACACAGGGAAGGAGGTGAGAGACTGGGAGAGAGAGGACTGAACCACAGCTCCGACCTCTCTGAGGAGATTTTAGTATTTATATCCTCTTTTTATCGTCTGAGTTTTCCAAGCTGGACTTGACAGTGGGATGTTACACCACTGGGGAAAAGGACCTGACTACAAACAAGATGGTGGACGTCAACCGTGATGGACATTTGTACACAGTAAATGACGCTGCAGCAGCAGGTGGAGGTGGTTCATCTTTGGTGAATACATACTGTCTGCTTTATTCACTGTGTTACGCCCCATGCATTTATTAACATAAAAACATATCAAAACAACCAGGAATACAGAAGAGGCAGCATGTGGCACAGTGCCACACTAGAAGCCTCTGCCCTCTGATGCTGGCACAGGAGCTTTTAAGCCCTTCACTGAAGCCAGGTGCAGCTCGTTGATGCTCATCAGGTACCACCTGGGTGGAGCTGTAACAGCAGAGCAGGTGTGGTGATATCTGGAGCAGGCAAAATACCAGATTCTTGCTCCCATGTGAAAATGCGCTGTAGGTTAGCTGGAGTTTAGGCTCATGCTTTAGCAGCTACAGCTAATATTTTGTTTGTCGGCTGAAGCTAACGTTGCTTCCTGGTTGAAGATATTTAGCAACTCAGATTTCAGTGTCATTGTGTGGCATCGATGCATCTTTGTTGTTAGTCTACAGGAGCTGGTAATAACCAATATAGCTTTACATTTAGGATTATATCACGGTCTGTTGCTTTGGTGACAACAACAAATTCTCTTAAAGGTGTGTAACGTGTGTCATGTAAGGACACACACACACACAGATATCTGGTGTTTCGTGTTGAGTGGATCAACTTTAAATTCCTGTGTGCAGCATCGGCTCCCTCAAAGGAAGAAACAGATATTTAATATTCGTCTGTATCCCTCCCTAACCGAAGCTGGAGGTTCAGACTGATTTGCCTTCACATCAGGCTGATTTAATCTTTGAGACCAATTATCAGTGTTTTTAAAATACTCAGCCTCAGCTCTTATCTCTGACTTTCTCAACCACTTGGCAGCTGCATGTGCGTCCATAATTGCTATCTTTGATATGTTAGTGTGCTCTGAGCATTTTTTAAAGCCACAGAAACTTCAGTTAGAGCCAGCATCACTTCATGCATTACAACAGAGCTATACTGAGACAATGACAGGGCTGGACTTCTGAAAACCATGTAATCATAATTACCATAATAATGTGAGGCTGTAATTTTACGCCTGCAGGCTTCTGAAGTGATGAACTCTGACAACAGAGATGATGTCTTGTGCGTGTTGACCTTTGAGGGACAATTGAACATGGTGGAGTCTCTTGTCCCATCATCAGAGAACACGGAGCAGCAGAGACGACCTGGAGCGTGACTCGACATCAGTCATGTGACGCGACCAAAGGAAATGTGTAACTGATAATATTAATATTGACTGCTTTCCATTCAGGTGCCAGCGGTGTGTGTTGTACCTGCAGGTTACACCGCAGAACTGGTTAAACAGTTGAACCTGGCTCAGCCTTTGTCATCCAGCAGGGCACCACACTGGCCTCAAATAAGTGCCAGCTCCCGTTCCTGGTACATTACTTTGTAACATCTATGCAGTTCATCCATGAGGGTCGCCGTGGGACTGGAGCCAGTCCCAGCTGATGTTGGACCCTGGACAGATCAGGGTCTGCTTTGTAACACAAACACTGAATTTCTCCTGTGCACCTCAAGAGCATGGCATCTTTCCAGAGCAGTAAAATCAGTCCTCGTGAATGTTATCCTGCCCCACGGTGTGTTGGCATCGAATAAGGCTTCAGAGTCATGGATCATCTGTGACTACAACTGGACTTCCTGGGGCCAGTTTCACCAAATGTGTAACATGAGAATTTCCCCGTGTGTTTATTTTGAGATGTTTCACTGATCAAAACAAACACCACACTTGTGACCTCTGCACGAGAATGTGAGTGTTCTGTGAAAATCACTTGTAAAATGAGATGCTGCTGTAATAAATCTCATAAATTAGTTTTGTGAAACAGGTCTTTGAAGATCTGCAGACAATGTGTTAGCAGTTGTTAGATCGTCGGTCTAAAACATGTTTAAGTATTGTCATCACTGTCTCACAACAATGTCTACAGCTGATCGATCTCATCCACACCCATTGTAATTTTTGTGCCAGTTTTTCTGATGCTCTTTTTCTTTTGTGGAGGTTGCGAGGTAACTAGTTAGCTACATGTTCTTAGTCCCGCCTACAGCGATCTCATTGGTTGACTGTTTAACTGTGTTGTAAGTAAGCAGCACAGTTAAACAGCATGTACAGCACCAGGGTCCAGGTCATGAGAATTATCACTAATTTAACCCAGCCTGGCAAATCTGAATGTTTTTTTTTTTCAACCTACAGGAATGTTTTCCAAGTTTTCCAGTCACAGTTTTCCACATAAAGATAATCCAGGTCAGAGCCACATTTAAAGTCAAAGGCAAAGTCAAATAAAAATCAAGCATCAATCTTCACAAACTCTGTAACTACAGTGAGTTTCCCTAAATCTTGTCTTTCAGGCAGCATCTGAATCTAAATGTTGCTAAAACAAAAAGATTGAATACCACTGAAGGAATTTAAATATAAACTGAGTTCAGTTACAGAAGCATCTACAGGCTGCTGACAGGAATGCCCTCAAACTGATCATTTCTGGTCTGATCATCAGCTTTAGTTTTTTGTTTATTTACTTTTTAAAAAGCAAATTCAATTATTTTGGGTTGAAAAAATTACAAGAGAAAAAATCTATAAGATCCTGGAGGGAGTGATTATTGTTATGAGTTCCACCTGTGTCTGACAAGTCAAAATAAAGCGTGTTGACCTTGTGGTCAAACATTTAATGAGCTTAATTTAAGATATTTGATTTGATTTGGTTGAAGCCAAATCTTCCTGTTTTTGTCAGCGCTGGCTGTTTAGTGAGCTGTGTTTACTCTTCCCTCTCCCAACAACAGCGAGACTGACTGCTGAGGGATTGCTCGTTAAATATTTGATGTTGTTTTCAGCACATTTCCTTTCATGCAGACGCTCCAGCTGCACCCGCTGCTGTGATGAGAAGTTCGTCAGCGCAGTTCTGTCTCAATTAAAGTTTTTACACTGCCTCACAACCACAAGGTTTTTACAGTCAAAGTTTAGCCACACAGGAATCGTCACTTTGATCCAGGATATTTACTTACACTCTGCCTGTCCTGCAGCTCTGGTAGTTTGTCTTTTGCTAAGTTTAGAAATGTGAGTTTGAACCCACCTTGAAGTCAGTTAACGCCACTGTCTGAGAGTCAACTCACAGAATAATAACTACAGTTCTAGTGAGGCTGTTATTCACTGCTAAGTGAGCAAAATAAAACTTTCTAACTATTGTCTCTCTGTACACTCACCTGTCCATCCATCAGCCAGTAATAATCAGCTGTTTGTCAGCAGCTGGGACTTTCTCAGCAGTTTGTGTTAACAGGATGAGTGTTTTTGCTGCAGGATTGTTTTCTGACTAGGTGCTTCTGCAGATTGCTGCGTAGACATAGACACAAATCCAATTCTATGGTAATTTTCTTTTATCTCTGGTGGAGTAAATTCAAAATAATGAGAGCGTCTTCACTTATCGTCGCCATGTTGTACTTCCACACACAGTCTTAAAGCCTAGAGACTGTTCTGCAGTGGTGGAAGAGTTACTCAGATCATACAGCTTTAAAAGGAAAATCCCTCTATCGGACCTATCAGCAGCATTTTACTGCTGTAGCTGCTCCAGGTGGAGCTGTTTAATGTCATATACAGTTAGACAGTTTAGTTCCCAACCTAGGGGTCGGGCCCCTCCAAAGGGTCACCACATAGATCTGAGGGGTTGTGAGTTGATTGATTTGAGAACAAAGAAGAAAAAAAAAGTTCTGATGCACAAATCTGTTTTCAGTTTTTAGACTTTTCTCTAATCTGAATTTAAATATTGTGTTTTAGCTCTTTGGTTCTCCATCAGATGAGAACTGATAACAACTCATAGACATACATAGTAAAAAAATATGAAAAGTAACTATAACTCAAAACTGTCAGATAAATGCAGTGGTTCAGGAGGATGATGCAAAAAAAAAAAAAAAAAAGAGAGAGCCTCGAAACTTTTTAGAGAAACAGTTAAAATAAACCTTTCCCCTCCTCTTATCTGTAATATCTTCCTCTGTGAAGCATTGCTGTGTTACTGGGAGACGCTGAGATCATCTCATCACACCCAACATTGGTTAACATCATCACCACACTGCACATACCAACTTATCTCCTTCAAAGTATGCTGATATGAAGTTAGATTAATATGTTTAAGACAGAAAGTTCATGTTGTGCATGTTAGTCTGGTTAAAGCATCACTGCAGTGTGGAGCTCTGTTAGCAGATGATTGAAATGTGTAATCCATCACAGAGAACCACAAGTCTGCATCTCGTCAAAGTTACATTATAGTTATGAGGTCATTTCATGCATATGTTTCTAATGAGTCTGCACTGAAACTGCTCAGTAACAACCTCAGTGGTAACTGTAATGAAAATTATGCAGACCTGAAGTTCAGTGTGAGAGACCACTGTTTCCCGAGGTGGAGCGGCAGCACTCTGTCTCAGGATGCCAGTTTTCCAGTGTGACGACTCCTCCACCTGGACACTAGGTGTCCCTGTTGTGTTTTCTTTGTACTTCTTTCTTGCTGCAGGTGTTGGGTGGAGGGTCATCAGCTGATTGACCTGGGCCAGGTGTGTGCTCCTTCTGATATTAACCCTCAGTCTGGAGTCTGGTGGGGGGCTGGGAGGATGGTTCCTGGTCCCGGCCAACCTTGGTGGCAGGGACGTTAGTTTTGGTTGCTCCTGTGTTGTTTGGTTAGGTTGATTAATTTACTTTTTTGGTAAATAAATTGTTCACTTTAATCTGCCAACTCGTCTCTTCCTTGTCACAGTTGTTGAGCCAGGCTGTGACACCAGGTACACAGCAGTGATGGGAGTTTGCCACCAGTGAACAGAGCTCACAGAAATGATGATACGTCTCAGGTCCAACACGGTGTGGGACCACTGAACCTGGAACACCAGAAAAACTCTTCTGCAAGAAAGACATTAAATACAGTCTGTAAATGTCTTCTTATAGATTTTCAAAGAGAAATAAATGGAATCCAACAGCTGCCTGCAAATTAAATGTAGGTAAAATACAACCAAAAAATCTCAGCAGTTGTACACGTGCACACATACATCACAGACACTGATATGGGTCTTGTTTTTGTCAGCTAAACCCAGTCGAGTAAAGTGAAAGATGGTCGTCATGGTTAGAGAATAAACATGTCAACACTGAGTGCTGTGATGAGACAGGAAGTGAATGTGGGACGTCGAGGTTCAAGACAAACACTCGCTCCATCTCCCTCAGTCTTCACCCACTGGTCCGACACTGACCCACATGGACTTTACAGCAAATATAAACTGATCATACACAGTATTGTTGGAGTTAATGAGAAGTTTAACTTGGGCTTTAAAAAAGTAGAAATCCGGCCGTGGTGGGAAGTTGAGGGAAACAAAGTGTTTGTCACATGTCAATAGCTGCTCAGAGGTTGGTGTTCCTTCCTTTGTTTGCCTACTTCCAGCATTTCTTTGAGAGGAACAGCTGGAACTGACATCTCCTGCAGGCTGGGAGCTGAGTCATGCTTTATTATGCTTAACTGGGCTAAACTGCTGCAGGTTGATTTGCTCATAGAGACGGTGTGTGCTTGTACCATCACTGTGGCAGAATGTTCCTTCTGACTCTGCAAAATTTCCATTCAGCTAATTTTCTGTCAGAAGGTAACAGTGGAGGTATTTTTGTCTTTTTTATTTTTATTTTTTTATCAGGAATTTCCCAGAAGAAGCCAAAACCAACCGTTAATCTATCCTGCCAACAAGTTCAGCCACAGCCATGGGTGGTTTACAGGAGGATATACTTCATGTGTTTTAACTAAGTCAACAGGTTACACAGTAATTTTTAAAAAGTACCGTTTTAACAGTATAAGTAGTTGAATATTATTAACAGACGTGGTGTTGTACACCTGGTCAGGAGACGGTCTAATTGTACAAGCCCACAGGTCATCAGTGCAGCATCGTATTACGTTTTGTCATTAAGCGACATCTAACAGCTGCAATAATTATAACGAGAACAAAGTGGATGAGTCGATAATTTAAGGAGCAACAAGTTTAGGACAAGGTTGTGGTGGATGGATGGGTCAACAAAACACAAGACCTTCACACTGGAGACGACTGGTTTTAACCCAAACCACCATCTTTCCCTAAACCTAACCAAACTGAAACTGTTCCACAGTGTTATTATTGTTTCTTTGATGACAAAGGTCCAGTACGACACTCCCATGGGCCGTACCTGAGGGGAGGAACAAGCAGCCTGAATGGTTGTTAAGGTTGGAGGATTGGTTGTGTAGAAAGTCTCCTTCTAGAGTTTATTGTAACATCCTGTCCACATCTGATTTCTCTCAGATTTTGCATAAAAGTTATCTCTTTAATTCACATTTAACACTCAGCTAATGTACACTAACACTCCTTACTTTCCATACAGGAAAGTCTTAATGCCTGAGCACATAATGATATTTTAGACGATAGTGTTCGTCCAAACTCGGTGGCAACATTTTGTGTGTTTATCTCTTCATTGTTTCGTCAGGACACCATCCCCGTGCACAAAGACAGCTCCATAAACAAGTGGTTTTCCCAGTTTGGTGAAGAGGAACTTGACTCGGCTGCACAGAGCCCTGAACTCAACCCCATGCAACATTTCTGCAGAGCCAATCGCTGCAGCAGGTTCAACATCTGGTGGAAAGACTGAAACCAGAAGGGTGGAGGCTGATTAATGTGTGTGGAATCACATGTGGCTGGAAAGTTCATGTGTCTACATACTTTATTTCAGTGTCCATATACTAACCCCCCAGTGATGACTCATGAGTTTTTGTCCGTCAAGTCAGATCTATGCCTAACATCAGCCACACAGTCTACCCAGAAGCCATCAGTGCATTATACCAGGGCGACGTCTTCCACTGAATATGAATCAAGAGATTTTTATTCTGGCAGCTTTGGACCGTGGAACATAAAACAATTTGTTAGGTGTTCTCAGTGATTATACAGTGTATATTAACTGCCTGCTCCGTAGTGCGACTGTAATGTAATCTGGTTTTACTGACGTGCTGCAGCTGCCTTTTTATCTGCCAGGATGAGTGAGGTTCCAGATATGAACTCTGGCTCTGATTTACTGCAAACAGGAGATTCAGAGTCGATCAGTTCCTACATCTCCACCCAGTCATTCATCACTCTGACTGAAAGGCTTGATAATGACAATACACACAGAATCCATCATTCAGGTCCTACATTGGTTTTTAGCCATGCTAGTCGCTATGGGTTGGCAGTGTTGGTCTGTGAGTGCATCAGTTTGGTCCAGACTGAAATCTCCTGTTGGATGCACTGTAATGAAACTTTGTACAAGGGTTCATGATCCCCAGAGGATGCTCCCACTGACTGTGGTGATCACTTTTCATCCTCCATGAGGGTGATATTTCTGGTTTTAGGTAAAATGTGTCAAAACCTACTGGATAGTTGGTATGACCGTAATGACTGCCTGCTCCTCAGAAGATGAACCCTTTCAATTTTAATGAGCACATGGTGACTAGGCTCTGGTACACTCATTTCTACATTAAACTGTGTATGTGAATACAGTGCTGCATTCAAATGCTGGTCTACTCAGTCCTTGGACACAAAAAGTGGAGTTTTCTGAGTTGCGGTGAAGGAAAGGACACCAGAAATAATCTAAAGGAAGGACGACGACAAGTTCTGACTATGCTATAAAATAAAGCTTTTACAGCAACAGACAACAGGAAAATTAGATGACAGGCTCTCTAGTAGTAGATGAGGAGGGGAACGTAACATGTTTATATTGTGGGATGTGATAAACATTATAACCTTTGGAAGCTGCTCATTGGGCTGAAAATCATCACAAATAAACTGTGTGTGCTGTGGACAAACAGCAGTAAACTGTTTCAGTCACCAAATAATTGAATGATTTGTTTGTAACTACAGTTTATACTGATGCTACATCTCAGCGACAGACAGTATAAAAATAATTCAGCAAAGGCAAAAACAAAGAACGCTGTGGTCCAGCAGATTATAACAGACCATTACAAAGACTGGCACCATCATGGAGTGTCTTATTTCTGATGCTGAGTCTCTGTGGAGGTCGAAGCAAAGTCTGATATTCTGTTTCTGAACCTCCCACTGCACATCATAAATTATTCTGTCAGACACTTTAAAGTGTGATTCAACCTCATATAGTCCTTTGCACGTCTCCGTGCATATCAACTTGTTTTTAATGCCAGACTTAAATTCTGTGAAATTTGATTTTACAACGGTAGTTAACACAGGACGCTGCGTCTGCACATTCCAGTCTTCCTAATAAAACCTTGTAAACACTAGTTTTGTATTTAAGACCTGCTGTGTTTTGATTAAACAAATACATCCTCTGGCGACACCGTGCTGTTGTGATTCTTCTGTATTCTTTAGGGTTATGACTTTTATATCAGCATATCAACTGTATAAGGTCCATCAGTGTGTGTATGATGCTCAGCTCCTTGTTCTGCTCACAAGTGGTCATAAAGAAAACAACAAGTAAACAAAGAAATAAACAAATGCATTCAGCTTTAAATCAAAGTCCACAGACATCAGGACAAAATACTGTATGTATCAAAAGTAAAAGTATTTGTAGGAACATGGAAGCATCATTTTAATGATCTAGGTGGTCTACGTGGAGTTAATTTAAACACTTTTATACTCATACTTTATAATGGGTTGAGTAATCACTACAATGTGTTGATGCAGTGTATGTAGTAACTAGTAATAATGTAAAGAAGTGTGATGGAGAAAAAAGTACAACATTCCCCCGTGAATTTAAAAGAAAAAAAAAAACATTAAGTAGCTAAAATGGAAATATTCAAGAACAAATGCCTCAGAGCTGAATTTAAGAGGACTTGAGTAGATGTACTACATTACTTTCTGTACTGTATTATGTACAAACTGTGCAGTCAGTGGTGGAGTAAGCACTCAGATACTTTACTTATACTCAATTACAAGTACAATTGCTGCATTCAAAAGCCTACTTAAAAGTACAAAAGTATTATCAACAAAATGTACTGAAAGTATCAAAGTAATCTGAGTAATCTGAATGTCCTGTGGCTGTAATTATCTCTGACATGATCACATCATTAATCCCGACTCCTCCATGCTTCAGCAGCATTTTACTGTTGGAGCTGCTGGAGCTGGTTTAACTACGTCACATAGACAGTTTAGTCCAGTGGTTCTCAACACAGGGGTCAGGCCCCCAAAAAGAATCACCACATAAATATGAGGGGTCTCGAGATGATTAACAGGAGACCAAAGAAGAAAAACTGTGTTTTGCTTTCAGTTTTTTCTTTGCTTTTTTGGTACAATCTTGGATAATGTTAGCTGTTTCCTGATTCAGTCTTTATTCCTCATATTCATATTCAGTTCCTCACAGACTCCTGAAATGTGATGACTGGATCTCAACTGGACACAAAGGTTCAAACAATCTCTTCATAAACTTTTTAATGTAAAACCTTGATCTGAAAAGTAACTAGTGGAGTAAAAAGTACAAAAATAGAATATAACAACTTCAAACCTTCAAGTAAAGTAAAAGCAGCCTACAGTACAGTACTTGCGTAAATGTGACTCAGTTACTTTGTAACACTGTGCGCAGCTACTGGTAATTGGATCCAAAGTCTCAGTGTGTATTTGCTGTGGTTTTGTGGAGGGGCAGTTTCTTTGTTTGATCCTCTAACACCAGTCCGCGGTAACGAACATTAAACTCTCCCTCCGTGTGGACTCGATCTGAACGAGTCAAGTGACATCATGTCCTCATGGAAATGTGGCCCGGTGAGGCCCCTCCCTGTCCCGGTGACATCAGCCGGAGCTCGGCTGCTCTCCTCCAGGAGGACGCGGTAGACCCGCACATACACATCCAGCGCCACCGCCGGGGAGGGAGCTCGACGGGAAAACTGCGCCTGCTCCGCTATTCTCGCTTTTTTCATGGGACAAAACAAGACTTCTCCTCTGCCAGGTAAGCTGCCGCCTTCTTCTCTTCTTCCTCTTCCTCTGTGTCTCTTTTTTCTCCCCCTTCAACATGTGAAAGTGTTGGAGCCGCTCCACCTGGGAGCGACGGCTTCATCCCGCAACTTTTCACTTTCCAGCCACAGTGGAACATGTATTTTGGGGGGTGCAGGTGAGAAAACGACGCTTAACCGACACTGAACTGTTGTGGTCTGGATTTCGACAGCGTTTCCAAGTCTGTGCTGTGTTCAGAGTTTAACGGTTTGGCTCCATTTGTCTTCTCGTCTCGCTGTTTTTTTTCTGGACCGTTGTAGATCCAGAGTCTCTCTGTGGGTGTAACTGTGCCGTACCTGCAGTAAAACTACACTAACGCCTGTTTCTGATTAAAAGCAGCTTCTCCTCGCTCTGCTGGTGTTTTTAAAGTCTTTTCTGAATCCGTTACAAGTTTGAAACCCGGCTGAAAGACGACTAGAGGCTCGTAAAGCTGTGATAACTGAGCTGTAGCGGAGTCTCCAGAGGCGGACGCTCCGTTAATCCTCGGTGTGGTGTTAGTGAACCCTGGAGCCGGACTGGGACTGTGGGTGACACCGGTTGCCATGACATTAACATAACACAGCCCCACTGATTTTCAAAGTGAGGACTTAACACCACTGTCATCCTCACCACCTCCTTCTCCACAGCAGCAGCTACAGGCGGGTTTGTTCCGGAAAACAGGGCCAGGGAGGTTTCAGACTGCCAGACCCGGTTCAGTCTGAGCCGTGGGAGTGTGTGATCTCCAGCTCAGGAGGCCAGCAGCCAAAATAAATACACAGAGGAAGAAGAGGAGCAATGAGGAAGATGATAAGATAACAGATTAGTCGATCAACAGAAAATGAATCGGCTGTTTGTTTTGTTTTTTGTAGTTGATCAATCAGTTTTCTCTTTCCTCAGTCTTCCAGTAAAGTGAACATCTTTGTGTTTTGGACCGTTGTTCAGACAGAATAAGACATTTGAACGCATCACACTGGGCTCCTGTAACATTTACAGGACAGTTTACAAACGGATTCATTGATTATTCGAGAAAATAATGTGTAGATCAATAGAGAAGGTGATAGATGGGAACTGTTAGCTGTGACTGTGATGAAAATAAAAATGTGAATCTCACACTTTTACATGCTCCATTAATGATCTCATTATTTTAGCTTATACAGGATAATCAGGCTCTCGTATGACACCGTGAGAGTAAAGAGTATCTGTTTCTGTCAAGTGTCTCTAAAACATTGGGCTGAGCAAAAGTCAAAGTTAAAAAAAAAGTTAAAAGTCAAAGATGAAAAGTACCTTGGATTACATTATTACAAGTGCAGACTTTACTGGAAATTCAATAACATAAGATACAAAAATATCAAGGTTGAATTAAGGAGAGGTTTATTTGTATAGCGCCACAAACACAGGAGCAAAGAGCAAAGAACTGCATTTGAACGACATAAAAAACAGAATAAAGAGGAAAATGAAATAACAATAATACAGTTTCTCTGCACCAACAGTGAAGGTATGTAATTCAGAATGAAGAAAGATTAGGAAAATAAAACAAAAATCAGCCTATAAAACGTTTGTTATAAAAAAGTTGGCCTGCTGATGTGTGGGTCAGGCTCTGCTTAATGTCTGATAACTATGACTCAGTCAAAATAAAAACAGAGACAGAGTGCATTATGGGTCCTGTAACACACGACTACTTAACACAAGTTTGTTGTGTCTTTACTCTCAGTTTATGTCATAATGAGGTGGTAATCTCTCAGTAACATGAAGCATCAGCAGTTGTGTGTGTGAACTGTTTCCTCTTATTCTCTCAGCTGACCTGCTGTTCTCCACACATACCACCCTAAGTGGTTTAGTCGATATCTGACAGCACCCCGCTGGGTTTGTTCCACTCTCTGAAGTTGGCAGTGTCGGGCCATTTTTAAAGGTAGATTGCACTTATTAAAAAAATATCCTGATTCATGTTTTGATGGTTGTTTCTGTCAGTAATGATAATGTGTCACACAGCAGCTTCACTGCTGAGATGTGAGGATGTTGGGATGTCGTTGGGATTGTTCTTTTAGACAGTCAGGATGTAAACACTGCTCAGACGTCTGAGCCAAAACAAATTCTTTGTGAGAGAAAACAACGGTCGAACGTTAAAATGTAAAAATAAGTCTTTTGCGAACATCCATCACAGTTTACGGACTGACTTCCTGCTTCACCTTTGACCTGTTGTACTTGCTGCACACAGTTTTCCTGTGCAGTGAGGGATTATTATGCACAGGTCAGGTTAAACTGGGGGCTTGTTTACAACCAGTGTGATGCTTTGAGGTCCTGCTTTGTTGGAGCTGCAGCCATATTTATAATCCGGCTCACGGCGTGGATCTAGGGATGGCTGTCTCTGTTTGTTCATGGTGTTGGCCCAGACTGAAATATCTCAACAATTAACAAGTGAATTACAAGAAATTTGCTTCATACATTCATGTTCCCCTGAGGATGAACTGTAACAAGGTGTTCGATATATGAACCAAGATGACGAACATGGTAAACACCAGCATGTTGGCATCACTGTCAGTGTGTTAGCATTAGCTTCACTGAGTGTATGAGAATACAGCCTCACAGAGCTGCTAGCATGATTATTGACCTGCAGCTGTCTGTAAGTCGATGTTCAGGTTGTAGTGAAACAGATGGAAACCAGTGTTTCTGTGTGGCAGCAGATGTGGCCAGATATGAGGAGAAGATGTGATATTGTCAAACAAACAACATGACAAGTCATAAACTGGGTGATTTCTCCGCATGCTAAACAACAGCAGCCAGTCTCTCATAGATTTAACTTGGATGAGGCGTCGTAACCACTGACTGTTATTTCATCTTCATCTAATTTTCATATTGAATAATAAATAAACGCCACGTGTTTGTTCTAGAAGTGTCTCATTCAGTCAGTGGATATGTGCATGTTTCCAGAGCGCTGGACCAGACACTGTGATGGTGACTCACTCAGTTTACATGTTCACATAGAAAGAGCCAGCACACGGCTGAGCACAAACGCTGACTGGGGACAAAGAAAGATAAACCTTCATTTAGGCTCCGACTTTCTGTCCACGTTTCAAATAAAACTAATTCTGTTAATGCTTGTCATTTATGTTATAACTGAAGAACAACTGCATGAGTAGTAATCATTTAGGCCTACGCATATTTCTGTTGTTGTTTCACATCTAAATTAAATGATGTTGTTTGAAATAATTAATAACACCAAGGACTACTGAGGCTTTTGTGATGGCCTAGATTGATTAAAGGATGTGTTATCTATGTTGTGTATAGATATTAGATCAGCACAGTACCTCAGTGTTAACTGGAGCTGTTTTGATGATCAAATAGTAATTTTAGTCATTCTTTAAGCAAACACGTCTGATGATCAAATGCTGGTTTAAGCCTCTAAAATGTGGAGATTTGATGATAGTAAACTGAATATCTTTGGGTTTTGGACCATTGGTCAGAAACAAAACAAGACATTTGAAGACATCACATTGGTCTATGGGAAATGATAACAGGCATTTTCATGCTTTATTGTCACTGATGATGATGATGAATCAAAAAAATGATTAGTGGAGAACAATGGTTAGTTGCAGTCCTGATGTCCCGACAGTCTTTTACATGGCTCAGTCTGGTTTCCATTCATTTGTTGGTTGTATGAAAATCTATTCAAATCTGACCAAGATATGTACTCTATCACAGTGACCATTGTGTCTGCTGTTCGGTTGATAACACACCAAAAATAGAGCATGGAAGCTCATTCATGACCTTTGAGACGGACAGGAAGATCCAAACTCAGGGTCCACAGACTAGTTTGTTTTCTTTCCCTGGAGCTTTCAACCAGATCTCATGGTTTTCCAAAGTGGTTGAATTTTGCCCAGTTTCCATGGAGCATAATTTTCATGGAGAGGGAGATTTTGAATATCATCAGACTTATATTTGTGTGACTGAAATAGAAAGGTTAGTGTAAACAAACTGCAACTATTATCTTGACAGGAGAGATTAAAAAAGGAGTTGGAGCTCAGATCGTATCTTGTCCATTCTTACTTCATATTGGCCGGCGTGTTCATGTTTTCATTTGTCAGCCTCGTCTAAAACACAAGCGTCTCCTCCTCAGTTTGTCTTCCATAGAGAAAAGTGAGAAATGATCTCAGTGTTTGAATCTGCTTGTGGACGTTTTATCACTTTCTGAGCAAAACCTGCCCCCCCCATCACCGAGGACCAGATCTTTGGTTGCAGCTGGACCTGAATAGACTTCATTGTTTGAATGGATGCATGTGATTCCAGATAAGCGAACCCCCCACCCCCTCTTTCCTCCAGGGGTGAACGTGCGTCTCCTGGTGTCGCTGAAGCTCAGCTCCAACTGATTACAGCACGAGTTATGACAGCGAGGGCACGGCTGTGGTTGGCAGCTGGTGACCACCCCCACCCCCCACCTTACCCCGAGCCCAGGGCCACCCTTGTCAGCTTTACTTGTCAGGGACTGAAGCCAGCCATTACACCAGGGGTGAGTCATCCTGGAGCCAAGTCGTTCCCTAACAATCCCCCCACCCTCTTCCATGCGTGGCATCAGCTGGAGCTCAGAGTGAGAGTTGAGAGCAGCCTGTGGGTCATCTCCACCTGTTCTCAGGACGGAAACACACCTCTGATCAGTCAGTTTTGCATCCAGTGTTTGAACTGAAAGCTCCATGGCAGGGTGTAAATGTTACTCTCTCTGTGTTTGTATCTGGACACCATAACTGCAGCAGCTAGCTGTGTGGCTCTAGGGTTGCCAGTGTCTGTCGGTCAGTCTGTCAGTCTGCTCCAGAGGAGAGGTTTCTGGCTCAACTTCACTTGTAAGATGTATGGAGGAGTGAAAGCAGTGTTAGAGGGTCAGTACTCCAGCAGCACCTCTAGTCTTCAGAGCAGTCCTATTGTTAGACCAACATGTTTGAGTCAGATTGAAATATGGCAACTTTTTGATTGACTGCCATGTTAACCCTCAATAGCGTTAAGGTGATTGATGTATCTCTGATCCCTTAAATTTAGTTATTGAATGTGACATTTTACAGCTACAAGATAAGACTGACACTGCTGTCTGGTGGGCAAACTGTATAACAGAGACACTGTCTCTGAGTTCACTCAAACATGTCTTTGGCATTTAAGATGTTTCTTGTTACTTATCTTCTGACACATCTGTGATAAGCTCATATTCACCGTTAACCAGGCTCTGGGAAATGTAGCTAAAGTAGATATCATCTCTTTGAGGACCGGGGTTTAAAAAAAACAACACAACGTCATATTCATCCCACTAATGTCATTTCAGTTGACATGAAAGCTGTGGTATCACAGGAGGAGGAGAAAAGAAACATGGTGATTTAAGAGTTGTTATTTCCCACCTGTAGAGCTCTTATGATGAGCAAAGTAAAGTGAACTCAGTCGGTGAGGAATCTGTTATCTCTCCTCTCTGTTAGCAACGAGCGATGTACAAAATGTTCAGGCTGCAGCTTCTCATTTTTCTCTGCTGCTGAACGTTGATTTCACAGGTCATATCATGATAATAAGAGGGCCTTTATTTGACCAACATTTGGGTAAATATAGTCAGATCAGACTCAGTATCAGCAGATACCCAACAGAGAAGGACTCGAACCTGATCTAGTTGTCTGGCGTGTTATGAAGATTACAGACTGCTAGCATGGCTGCACACTACTCATGTTAAAGAGGGGACTCTGTGTGTGTGTGTGTGTGTGTGTGTGTGTGTGTGTGGTGGGCGGTGATGTTGGGGGATAGGGCTGTATATAGAGGAGTGTGTGTAAAGGCATTGTTTTCAGGTTCGTGACAAGACTGGCAACAAGGAGAGCAGCCCAATGAATTTCCTGATAAAAGCCCAGACTGACAGTTTAACATGATCTCTAACCTTCCCTTTGTCATCAGAAGAATGATAAGTTTGACTTTTTCTTCTTCTCCTCCTTCACTTGAATAATGCATGATTTCATTTGGAGCTCGGCATTCCTCACATTCCTCCTCACTTCATCCCTGCAGCCATTCCACCTTGGTATGTTTATATTGTGAAGTAAAGGGGTGAATAATGGCTGCAGCTGCTGCAGCACTGACACAACTGCACAGAATACATTAGTAAAACAAACCAACTAAACTGGTGTCTACAGCCGTACAATATCTAGCAGAAACCTTTGTAAATATGTACTTTAACAAATGTACTCACTGACTGACAGAGCCGGGGGTGTTTGCAGCTTAATGTTTTAACATGCACAGTTTATTGCCCCTGGTCAACAGTGTGGTGTATGAAAAGACAAACTGAAACTTCTCAGTCCACATGTTTGTGGCTTTGTCTCAGATCAGATCAGGCAGCTGGTTTTCAGGCTGCGTGGACCTCAGGCTATCAGCAGACTCCTGATGGTTTGGAAAGTGTGAGCTAATGAACATGGTTTGTTAAAAAGGACAGCACTAGGCGGTGATATGTCCTCTCAGTGAAGCTGGCAGATCATACAGGGGTAGAGGTATCTTGGTGTAAAGGAGGTGAAACCATTTCTTCTCTGCTACCCGGCTGTCATGTATTAGAGCATTTATTTTGCTGGTTCAAGCTTCTCAACAGTGAGGATTTGCTGCCTTTTCCCTGTTGAGCTCCAGGAACTATGGAGCTGCAGAAACTAAACTGAGGAAGTAAAAGTCTGATTCCTGTGAACTGTGAAGATCAGGAAAACCAGGCTGAGGACACAGCAACACTGTCTCTGTGTTGTTTTGTTGTATTTATTTTGGCATCAGTCTGATGTTTGAATGTAAACAGAACGTGCTGAGGTGGAAAACAGAGGCTGAAAACTCCAAGGTTTTATTGTGATTTATTTCTGCAGTAGAAAGTGAGCAGTGAGAAAAATAGCAAATGAAGTTTGGCTTCTCTCGTATTCTCTCTCATTGTCCCAGTTGCCGCTGTCACGTCTCTGCTCACATACTCTCTGACTCTTTTTAGACTTGTCGAGTAGCTGACAACATGAGTTTGTTTTTGTCAGTAAACATCACATGAAATGTCCGTCCCTCGTCCTAATGTTGGTAAGTGACCTCGAGGTGTGTGTTTGGGACTCTACTGACACCAGGAAGTAAAGGACCTTTCAGACCTGCAACCCTCTGTGTTAATCTAAGGACAGTTTGTGTGAATAAGCGAGATGGTTATCTGATGAACATTTTCATATCAACACCAGTCAGACTGAATGGTGTCAGATTAAAGTGAAGGAGATTAATGTGACGCAGCCTGTGAGAGAACCAAAAACTCTCCTCTTCCTTTTTAACTCGCTGCTGTTTATGCAGGTGAAGTTCCTGAGATTCAGAAACACTTCCCTGATCACTGGACATGTTCCCGCAGTGGAAACATACAAACTGTGAACTGAACGTGTTCTGTTCTGTTTGAAATACGACAACATGCAGGGAGGAAGATGACTGTAAACAATACAGGTTAGTCAAAGTTAGACACAATGATCTGACATTGAATATAAATATAACACCTTTTAACAGTCATTATATTTCAGTGCTAATGTTTTGAGGCGTGGTTGTGACATTGAGGCGTGACTCTCCAGATGAACAGAAACATGTCTCTGTGACAGTTACTGTGTACTCTGCAGTGCAGGCTCCGCCTCGCTCCAGGACGTGACATACTGGAGCTTTGTTTCCCAACACTCAAGGCCTCAGCAGTGTTGACTCAGTACGAGACTGTTTGTGTTCTTACATCTCTCGCTGAGCTGCTGCCTGAGAACACGGCACCTGGGCTTCTCTCATTATCCGACGAGCTAATTCAGGAGCCGTGAGCTCGTCAGCTGATAAACTCTCCCTCGCTGGAAACGAAACCTGACGACTCTGCATGTTTGTGGCTCTAAATGTGCGGCAGGGCTGGGATCAGTTTAACAGAATCGCATCACAACCAGATATTAAACTGTGAATGCTGAAATACATGCCCTTTGTTTTTATCTGCTCCCTTTTAATTAAATAGATTTGAGGAAATAACACAGTGGCTGACTGAGCTGTGGTTCTATCCTCTCTCCCTCTGCTGTCATCATCTGCACTGTGTGTGCTTGTAGAGTGTTAGGTGTGTCTTACAGTATTCATTTTGCTGGTTTGTGTTGTTGTCACTACATTATGTAAAGTGCTATTTAAAGGCTGTGGAGTCTTCTTGTAAACAAACACTCTTCTGTTTATTTTCTCTCTGCATGTGTCCTAACAAACATGTTCAGGGCATCTCATTAGAAAACATTAGCAAAGAAGATTTCAGGTGGATTTATACTTTACACGCAGGGTTAAGGGAAGTCCTGCCGTACATACTGATGGCACAGACGTCACTCACTGATAAACCCGAACATTTCTGCAGTATCAGTAAATACATTTGAGTGTCGTCCAGTAACAGGAGGCCAGACTGAGTAAAGTGATGTTTAGAAGAAGTTTTAGAAGTTTGTATTTTATTCTTCAGTCTCCATCCCTTCCTGTGTGTCCATACATAAATGATCTGATATCTTTTCTGATGTCGAGTCTTAAACATCCTTGTGGACTGTGAGTGAGCAGATGAGAACAATGTGCTGAAGGCGGTGCTTTGAAGGAAATGTGGCGGGCAGGGAGAGTCAGCAGAGATCCGGCTGCCTCTCATCACAAAGGCATTTCCTCCTCAGCTACTTCCTGCTCAGGAGCAGTCGTCCTTAAACTCGCAGCAGAGACTCGGCCCATGCTGAGGGGTCGTACGGAGCCAGTCTTCTGGTCATCACCATGCTTTTATTGCTGAACATCGCTGTGTCTTTGACCTTGTACAGTGACCAGTTTTATAGCTCAGGCCTCATTAATGTTCTCTGCTGTCTCCTCCTCTGCACAGATTCACACACAACACACTGTCCTGTTAATGCAAGTGGCAGCATCAACTCTACATGATGAGTTGTGATGTAAACACGGGTACTAATGTCAGTTTTCTGATGCTGGTAAATATTATAAGAGTCAAACTTAATACAGATGTTTCATATAAAAAGAAAACTGGTCAAAAACTACTCACTGAACTTCTAATACTGACAATATTTTTGTGTCTGATGCCAGTAATATTCATTATACTGTGTAAGGCTGCTGTGTTTAGGACACAATCAGCTCACTGACTGTTATTATTATTATTGGTGAAGAGTTGAGTCAGTTAAATGTCATGAAATAGAGAAAAATGTCTCACACTGGGCTAAATGATGCTTTCACATGTTGGATTTCTCTGACCAAAAGTCCCTAAACCCCCCAAATATTCAGTTTAAAATGTTATATGAAGAGCAAACAGTTAATTGTCTCACTTGAGAAGCTGCAGCCAGAAAATATTTACTATTTATTATAATATTTACTATTTTTGCTTGCCAAATAAAAAAGATGATGATGGGAAATGTGTCTAAAATTACGCTCAAGACTGTTTCTATTTGATGGAACAGTGTGACGATGAAAACAAGAGTCATGCGTTTGAATATTACAAAGCTTAAACAAAGAGTTTGAGTGAGAGCAGAAGAATGTTATTCTCCCCAAACACTGAATTTAATGTGACGCAGAGGAGAATTTAGATTTCGATTTTTCATCTGGAAGTGAAAATATCCACTCTTCATATTTCCATGAGCAGACCTGTATGTGGCAAAAAACCTAGCAGACTAATTGTTCCTACTGCTGTTCGCCGTCTGACTTTAAACCCACAAACACACTGAATACATGTTTACAGTGAGAGAGAGAAGCAATAAAACCCTGAATTATTTACACAAAACATCGTCCAGATCGTCCAGTGAACTCTGGTGCAGTGGACTGCTCTGCAGGCTGGGACAAGATCATTTGGTCATATCTTTTGTTTGCTGCTCTTCTCTGCAGAGTTGTTTAACGGCACTGATCCACTGTCAGCCCAGTTAAAGCTCAGACAGCCTCAGGCTGCCTGCTGGTCTGTCCTTCAAACTGTCTGCAGCAGGAGGAGGAGGAGGGAGGCTCTGTCGTGTTAACTGATAGGACTCTCCAACACAAACCACAACTATGAATATAAAATTACAATCACGTCTGCCCTTCTCTAACCTCTGCCCTCGTTTCCTGTCTGGACTGTGGGGTGGTCATTGTCAGTGGGCATCAGGAGCGGCAGCGTGTTGACCTGTTGAGGCATTTCCACACTTCAGTTCACTGCAGCTGCCCGTCTATAAAAATATATATATATATATATAATCACTCAGCCATTCCTTCACAGTCCCAGAGGAAGAGCTCTATGAAGCTGTCGTCCATGGCACTCCTTTCATTCAGCAGTTCACTTCCTGTGGAGTGGATGTCCCCCAGGAAAAGGCTGGTGCCAAGTGGTTTTTTATTACAGATTCACAAGGAAAAGACAAAGCGTCTTTGATAGGGCACACCAGGGCACACGGGCTGCTCGCCTTTATAGAAGAAAGCAGATCGAAGGGTTAGAAATTAAAAGTTTTCACTGTTGGTCTTGATTGTTGACACTCAACACAACAACCTGTTGTTCCAGCAAATAGTTGTGACAGTCAGACAACACACTGAGCTACAGGAGGACTGTGATCAGTGTGGTGTCCCTCAGCAACTCCCCACATCCTGAAAGAAGCTGAAGATGAGACACAGCAGGTGCAGCAGAGTGGAGCAGGTGGAGGTGCTGTTGATATGTTGAGGTGAATGTAAACCTTAAAGGTTTAAACAAAACAAAGAAAAGTCTAGTTGCAGTCTGTGGTGATTGTACACACCACGTTGCCCTGTCCACTGGTCTGTTGTGTCACAGTAATCACATACTGTGTTCATTAATAATTTCTCAGTGGCTTCACTTTTGTTTCTAATGATCAGGGTTTAGTTACCTGATGCACATTTATTTCTACCACTACAACCTTACTTGTGGCTTTTGTAAATCTCATCTGCGCCGTGTTTGCTCCTCTTTTTCAGAGGCGGAGATTTTTTCCCTGCTGAACTGACTCTCAAATACTGTGTATGTGTGTGTGTGTAGTAAAGCTGGTAGAATGCATAATAGTCCTCTGTTAATGTCTCCTCCTATTATTTGCGTGACCCTGCTTTAAATGCATTTGAGGACTAAGACGCACACTGCAGACAGGAACTGTGACTCCAGCCTGCTGCGACTGTTTGATACAAACATGTCAGTGTGTTTGGGGCAAATGATTGATATTAAATGAACACAATGTCAGACTGAATGATTGGAGTGAAACAAAGTGTCAGTTCAGTCTGATTAACAGGTCAGCAGGTTTTGCTTTTCTGGTCACATACATCCTCATCAAGCCTTGATTCCTTCAAGTCTTTTTATCGGCTCATTTCATCTTTCTGCAGTGCTTTTCTCTGCACAGGTGAAGTGAAGCCTCAGAGAGCCTGATAAAGCTCAGCTGTCCTCATGAGACAGTCTCTGGATCTGTACATGAAATCTGAACAGAAAATGTAGAGTGATGGAATTTCTGTGATGGTCTCTGATGAACTCTGAACTCGACTTTTTCTTCCAACATCCTCAAAGACTAATTCCCTGGACTTCCACATCAGCATTAACAGTATACACTGAGTCAGCAGTTCGATCTTGTTCCTGTGTTGTTTAGGTTCTGAGGAAAGTACCAGAATTAGATCCAAGAACTTTCCTTCTTGACAAAATCCCCCAATGAGACACATGAAATATTGTTAAATGTTAATTCCAATGGCAGTCTGAGCTAACGGCCGAGTGGTTAAACTCCACAGAAATGTTATTAGAGAGGTCCAGAGGGAGAGTTTTTGACACGCTGTCAGCAGAGAAGCTGGCTGAGCCTCATTACGGCCTCTCCAAGCGCCTTATTACCAGGCAGCATGTGGTGATTTGCATGGCAGAGTCCTCTTGTTGTTGTGTTCTCTCAGATTTACATGCAGAGCCGTCCCCACCCACAATTGTTCTGTGGTGGGAGTTGAACAGTGCAGGGTGGTCAGGTTTAGATAGCTGCTGCTGCTGCAGACCACCCAGAGTTTACGTCTGACCTCGCCTCACCTCCTTCTCCCCCCACACCTCCCCCACCTCCCTCTGCTTCAAAGAGATGAGATCCAGACGTCATGCCATCAAAGTTGCACAGCATGGTAACATCAGGATGGAATTAGCAAGGATCGAGTCGCCTTCAGGGTCTGACGAGCATGGATTACTGAATGAGATACTCGTATTTTTAGTTGCTGATGGTTGAAAACACTGCTGAATGTGTACCAGTCAAACTGTATCAGCCAATACTGGAGTCTTACTTTATCCAGTCTAAGAAGGCTCAGGCACTACACATGGTTGGGTTGATGTAGCAGGCTGTGATGGTTTATAGACTGTTACATACTGTAAAGTAGCTGACCCTGCATGTTTTAAACACTGAGATAATAACCCAGCCTCAGTGAATGGGCTGGTAACGGTTTTAAAAGCACTACTGAATATTTCCTCTGATGTCCTAAATGTCAGTGGGAAGTGGTTCATGGTGACTTCTTGTTTTGCAGCTGAAAACAAACACTTAGAGGCGACCTCGGTGCTCTTTCTATCCCAGGCTGTGTACGTGTGAGTGTTTTTTATGTAGCAAGAGGAACAACACATTGTTCTCCTTTTAGATGTCTGAACAAACTGGTTCCATGAGGATCACAAAAAGCAAGAAATGAAGTTTTATTTGAGCTAGAGTTGGCTGATATGGTTAAATCATCATGATATTATCAAGAATATTTGTTAAAGAAGTAGAAATATGCTAGAGCTGCCCCTAAACATTTCTAAATGAGATGGCAACCCTCACTCCTTCTTGTGCATGCTGGCTCCTTATCACAGCTCACTGGGACACTTGACTACAACAGAGCCGTCGTTAATATTATCCATGACACCTGTGCTTTTCCTGCCATGACAAGTCAAAGACTTGACCAGTCAACTCAAACTGAAAGTCTCCACTGAAACATGTTTATTGAAGCTTGGTGAGGCAGATTTCACTGCAGGTGAAATCAGAATGTCTGCATCAGTATTTAATCTAAACATAGTAAATGGTATTAATCGAGTGCAGTGGTTGTGGTCTTTGTTTGCAGACTGTGACGGTGTTGCCTCAGAACTGTTCCAGCTCTAAGTCTCTAGTAAACTATCGTCAGCCTCTTCCTCTGTGCAGCGTGTCGTCCCTGAGCTGACACTGACATGAATTATGGATTGAACTAAAAAGCCTGGTGTCTCTCAAACCGGTGTGTGTTCCACTGACCCACATCTGCTGTGTGCAGTTTTTCACCCATTTATTTTTTCTGCAGTCATCATATTTAGTGGAGTGGTGTAGATATTTGTTCATATTTAAAACAAACCATTCTCAGCTAAAACAGACCTGTGATGCCAGATTAACTCAGGTATGATGGGTCAGTGTAAACCTTTAGTGTTGAACTTGCGTCTCTACAGTATACTGGAAATGCTGTGTGAACAAAACACAAACCAGTGTTTCTATGGAGGACGATGGAGCAGAGCTGGGTTACTGTGATATGTTGAGCATTCAGTCTGACATTATTCAGATTAAAGGTTCAGTCACACCAGCATTTAAAATGGCAATTTCAGTGGAATCACTGCAATTAACAAGCCCGTCCTGGCACGGCTGTGCAGAGGGTGTATTATAACCTCTGGTACTGTGTTCAGCGATGGCTGAAGCTCTCACCTAACCACGCTCAGCAGCAGAGAAAACTTACAAATGACCTCTTTTAAGGTGTTTCACAACTCAACAGTCAGAAAATAACGAGAGACAAGCTGACAACTGCTGTCTTTTCATAGGATTCATTGACAGGAAGGAAAACATAGAATATTGCCATCCTTAGCCTGTAATAGGTTGACAGCAGTCACTATGGAGGATGCACTGATAATGTGTTTTGTTTAGAATAAGCAGCTAAGTACTGCTGTACGAAACACAAACAAATATGTTCAGGCTGTTGCACAGATTTACAGTACTCTACCAACAACTTTACAATCATCTATGTTTAAGCATCTTATTAGTAAAGTCAACACATGACTAATGACACACGTCGTCATATGTGGCAGCATGTACCACAATCAGTTTTTTTCTATTATGCTCTGAAAACAGCTGCACTCTTTGTTAATAATGAACAAATGGGGGATTTTTAAATATTCATTTTCCACTCGGTTTATCAGTGTGTTAATGATGCCAGACATCATGTATCAGTAAGGGCTAAATTGGTATGAATAAATAAACTGATATCTATGAACATTAATCAAACATCTCCACTTATGAGTCAGACAGCCAAAAACTCTGCGTGAAATTATTTGTTATTCTGTTTAGATTCATTTTCTAATTCTCCTGTTGCTCTGATTCTGCACATGAAGATTCAAACTCCTGAGAGGAGGATCAGAGTTATTTAGAAGACTTTAATCACACACATATTCATGCTCATCCACTTTGTACTGGCATTTATTGCTTAGTTTATGTTGTGAAAAACAAGTGGGTGGTTGAAAATCCCATACACAGGGCGCTGAGCATGATCAACAAGACAAGTTTCAAAAGGCGAGTGGATGGAGAGTCAGGATGTTTGACTATGATGCATACCTTAACTAATGAATAACAAGAGAGAAAGAAACACTTAAACGCAGATTATCAAACAACTCAACTCTTTTTGTTTCACTAAATGTAATCCAATATTTCCTGTGTCTTTCAGAGATCATGGGAGGCTGTTGACATCCGACTTGGCCACTGGTTAAAGGAGACCCACTAGAGTAGCCTGAACACGCCGGCTGGTGCACAGTGACAGGTCTGAACATGGCTGCCCATCGAATCAGAGCCACCACCAACAACAACACTTCTCTCCCTCGCTGCAAGTCTGAGGGGACGCTCATCGATCTCAGCGAAGGAGTGTCAGAAGCCAGTCTTACTGATGTCAAAGGTTAGCTGCTCAAATTGAAAAATGCATTGAAGGGAGACAAAGTCACCT
Organism: Lates japonicus; assembly: GCA_033238685.1. Classification (NCBI taxonomy): domain Eukaryota; kingdom Metazoa; phylum Chordata; class Actinopteri; family Centropomidae; genus Lates; species Lates japonicus. The sequence goes on along the minus strand of BRZM01000026.1, from coordinate 135,056 downwards.
CTGTAGTGACAAAAAAGATTCTTAGAGGTTATTAAAGTCTTAAAGTCATCACATAATGGGCATGTGTCAATTTGAGGATTAAAATGATCTTCATGCTGCTTATCTAGGTCCAGGTTGTGCTAACTTAATGAATTACATCATTAGAAAATATAGTTTTATATTTATGCTATTATGCTGCTGGGAGGCACTGAAAAAATATAATAATAATAAATTATGTGAGACTATATCATCTCCACCAGATTTACATCATATATGCTTTGTCATAGTGTGTTCTGGTAATATTGCAAAAATAGGGTATTAAATGTCATTCCATGTAAAAGGTTTTAAAAAGTTTAACTTGCTGATCCCTGCAGAATCCCTGTACTTTGTTCAGTCTGTGCCTGCGAGAAACACAAACAGCAGGAGCGGATGAATGAGTGAGCAGACTTTCAGTTTTCCTCTCGTCTGTGCTGGAACAGATTGAGTGGATGTCTGTGCTCTGCTTGGTTTAAGCATCTGGTAGTGATAGTCCATAGCTGTGTGGCATAGCCTGTGTTTTTATAAACATGCATAATGATGACATCCTTGTAAGTGGTACACTTCTTTTGTTATCCTTATTAACTGCTCTGCACACGTTGGCCGTAGAAATATGCATGTTTCAGTCGTGTTTCTGTTCTTTCAATATTTGTGCAAGTAATAGATGATGATGTTCTGACTGAGTGTCCCCGGCGGCAGTTAAAAAAACAAAACAAACAAAAGACAGTGTTGTAGGATCTGACGCAGGGACACTGAAATGAAAAGGCCAAGGGCGACACGTAGACTGCACCTACTCTGATGTGAAAGATATTTATAAATCAAATACATTGCTACTCGTGGACAGTCAAGTTTTGCAGTTTAGGCCGTATCGTCCACCTCTACCTGACGTTGTTTTGTTTTTTTTCCAGTGCCTTCTCCCAGTGCCTTACGACTGGATGCAACTGCCTCCTTCGGCGCTGCCAGGGAAGTCGTTGCCATAAAGGACTACTGCCCATCCAGCTTCACCACCCTGAAGTTCTCTAAAGGGGACCGTCTCTATGTTCTGGACTCGTCAGGAGCAGAGTGGTGGTACGCCCACAATAACACAGAGATGGGTTACATCCCTGCAGCTTATGTGCAGCCCATCAACTACAGGGACTCGTCCTTCAGTGACAGTGGGATGATTGACACTGTGGGAGACTGTAATGAGGAGGCAGCCAAAGAAATGGACCTTTTAGGAGAGTGGGCAGGAGTGATTCTGAAACCAACCACCTTCCAAAACGGAAATCCTTTTGCAACAACCCATACCTCTACAAACCCTTTCCTAAATGGGGGTCCTCAGAGCTCACTTGATCAGAACAGTAATGAGAAATCAGTCGACCTCCTTCTGTTTGACACGCTCACTCCATCAGTGCCCAACTCCACCAGCAGCACTGCCGACATCAACGGTTTTGGCAGCGGCATTTTTAACTTGAGCCCTCTTAGTCCCACTGTTGGGGTGGGGCAGACATTGCGCAGGGACAACCCGTTTTTTAGAAGCAAGCGGTCCTACAGTCTGTCTGAGCTGTCGATCCTGCAGGCTCAGTCCGACGCCCCTCAGGCCTCCACTGGTTTCTTCGGAGGCCTGAAAGCACCGGCGCCAGAGCAGTTCCAGAGTAGGGAGGATTTCCGGACAGCGTGGCTCACCCACCGCAAGCTGGCCAGGTCCTGCCATGACTTGGACTCACTGGGTCAGAACCCAGGCTGGGGCCAAACGCAGCCGGTGGAAACCAACATCGTCTGTCGCCTGGACAGCTCAGGAGGTGCTGTCCAGCTTCCGGACACCAACATCAGCATCCACATACCTGAGGGCCACGTGGCCCCGGGGGACACCCAGCAGATCTCAATCAAAGCTCTGCTCGACCCACCGCTAGAGCTGAACAATGATCGCTGCACCACTGTCAGCCCTGTGGTGGAGATCAAACTCAGCAACATGGAGACCAAAACCACCGTCACCCTGGAGATGAAAGTTTCCGTCGTGGTGAAAATGGAGAGCAGGCAGACAACAGAAGTCCTGTGTGTCAGGAGTGATTGTAAAGAGGGACCTTACACTCCCATTCCTCAGGCCTACATGTACGGGGACACAGTTCAGGTGTGCCTGGATAACCTTGAACCGTGCATGTATGTGTGTGTCGTGGCTCAGTCCCAGTCCATATCTCCAGACTCCACAGTTTGGGAGCAGGTGGTTAAAAAGATCACCTTGGGAGTGTATGGTCCCAAACATATTCACCCGTCCTTCAAGACAGTTGTGGCTATGTTTGGCCATGATTGTGCCCCAAAGACACTAATGGTGAGTGAGGTCGGCAAGCAGGCGCAGTCTGCACCACCAGTTGCACTGCAGCTCTGGGGTAAACACCAATTTGTCTTGTCCAGACCGCAGGACCTCTGCGTTGGAGTTTACTCCAACATGGCCAACTATGAGGTAAAGGCTAGTGAGCAGGCCAGAGTAGTCCGGGGCTTCCAGGTTAAACTAGGCAAAGTCAGCAGGCTTGTCTATGTCATTGCCTCACGCAACGCTGAAGATGTTTCTGATTTCACCTTAAGAATCCAGGTCAAAGACGACCAAGATTGTATACTTGCTCAGTTTTGTGTCCAGACACCAACACCACCACCCAAAGCAGGTCCAAAGACATCAGTGCAACGGCGCTTCCTGAAGAAGAAGGAAGTCGGCAAGATACTCTTGTCTCCTCTTGCCATCGCCACCAAGTACCCTGTTTTCCAGGACAGGAGGATAAACAACTTGAAGTTTGGAAAATTAATCAAAACTGTCATCCGCCAAACAAAAAATCAGTACTTGCTCGAGTACAAAAAAGGAGACTTTGTAGCTCTGTTGAGTGAGGAGAAAATCAAGCTGAAGGGCCAGCTGTGGACAAAAGAATGGTACATTGGATATTATCAGGGCAGAATGGGACTGGTCCATGCAAAGAACGTGCTAGTGGTTGGCAAAGTGAAGCCCATTTACTTCAGCGGGCCTGACCTTACGACTTCGTTGCTTCTGGAGCAAATACTGAAGCCCTGCAAATTCCTCACATACATCTACGCCTCAGTAAGAACTATACTGATGGAGAACATCGGCAACTGGCGAGCATTCGCAGACGCACTTGGATATGTCAACCTGCCCTTGACGCATTTCTGCCGCGCAGAGCTGGACAGCGAACCTGAGAGAGTTGCATCGGTGCTGGAGAAGCTTAAGGAGGACTGCAACAATACAGAGAGCAAAGAGAGGAAGTCCTTCCAGAAAGAACTCCTGACAGTAAGTTACAGCCTTGGCATCCTCCACTCTTGCAGTGACTTAGCATTTTCTCCAAGCCTTTGTTTTGCGGAAATTGTTTTCTCCAGGTTTAAGTTTTGAGTGTCAATTGCATGTGTTTTGTCCTTCATGTGTCCAATTAAATGGCCACATGTTTCTGTCTGTATCCCCCTGGTAGAAGATTTCTCTCTCAAAGCACAACTCCTCCTTTCTCCTGTTATCTGCTCACAGCTGCTTTAGGCTTTAGGCTGTGGTCCAGTCGGCTAATTCTGCTGGGAGTGCAGTCGATAACTGCTGTGTAGGCATCGAGCTCTAATCGGGACCTGAGGAGCAGTGGAGAGCAGCAGAATACTTTGTCCGCACTCGAGCGTCTGTTGTTTGAGTTACAGAGTTATCGGACATCTGTATACACTGTGCTGATCTTAGAAAATCCAATTGATTGCTCAGGCTGCTCTGATAATATTCTGTCTTTATGTACATATGAATTAAAGCCTATAGCGGGGAAGACAACACAGTGAACCGGCCTAATGAAACAGACCCCTAGTCTTGTATTGATAGTGTGAAGTTACTATGGAAATGGGACCACAGGCAAATTTAGTGCACCAGTGTTATGGACTGTTTATGAAGAAAACAAAGCCAAAGGCACTTGCCATATGTAGACTGAACTAACAGAGTTGTGTCTTTTCCACAAAGCATTTGGTTATAATTAGAATATCAGATGGTTATTCTTCAGCCAAGTTCGACATTAGTTGGGATTTTACTCGTTCCTTTCTTCTAAAGTGAACAGATGTGTCTGCAGCAGACGAAGCGTCTCGTTTATGCCTCGTGCTTTTTTCTTTTCACTATATTCAGCTTTTCTTCAAAGTAGACAAAATGCTGAGCTGTGTTCACTGTAAATGTGCAAACCAACTCTTTCCGGCAGTTGGGTGTGCATCTTCTGTAATGGAAATGTGGATTTTCAGTGTCGCCTCAGGCAGTCGGGCCCGAGATTCTCATCCTAAACGTTTAAACAACATCATATCATCTAGTCTGACTTATGCTTATGGCCTGATGTGCCATAAAACTTGGCATTTTCATTTTTATTTCATGTGTCTCTGTCCGTTTGAAATACTACAGCATTTTCAGAGAGTGGGAGCTTTCCCTTGTGCCTTTATACCACTGTCCCTACAATTTGTTTCTCTGTCAGTATAAAATCCTGCTGAGAGACTCTGTCAGAGGTCATGGATGTACTTCAGCTGAAGTAACACGGAGCAGAAACACTGTAATTTACTCAAGGTTGTAAACACTAGTTAGAACCATTTATAGACAGAGAAACTGCAGTATGGAAAAGAACATAATAAAAGGTGGTGACTGAAAATGTGCCCTTTTGTGGGAGTCAGCGCTGTACAATTCATTTCTGAATCTGTTTTTATGTTATTTCTGTCAGGATTACAGCTAAACTACTGGTTACTGTGGGGACAATCACGCACACAGCAGTCCAGCTAATTTGAAATCACGAAAGCTTTTTGTTTAACCGACACAAATATGCTGCTTGTGCCATGTGCAAACATCTAATGTTTGTTTTCTGTCCTCTGGAAAGTGGATTTTGTTGCGTGTGTGGGCCTCGGAGGAAAGTGGAGTGAGACTAAAGACTGTCAGATGAAATCCCTATCTCTCTCTCCTCTTGCAAATGTACTGTTTTCTATGTCAGAGAGGACTATCTCTTATGATTTGCTGGTGTGTCATTTGACATGGACAGAAATCTATTTTTAGAAGAAAGAGAACCAAATCAAAAGCTTTGTGGTCGCAGCAAAGAGCTGTCTTTGTGCTCAAATGTCTGAATCCATTCTGGCCTCCTTTGATTGTTGTTGGAGAGAGGGACCGTCAGCAGTGTTTGCACACATATACTCTATATTTTGTACAAATACAGAACTTTCCCTTCTCTACCTTTTCTATTCAGCATCACCTGTATATCTTAGTATAACAATATTAAACATTTGTAGAACATCCCAGTGGCCAAACTGAGATATAAGTGTGTTGAATATGATAATAATGGCCACAGATGGATCCGGTAAGTCAGAGAGACAAAAATATGAGGTGAGCTTTGCCTCTGTGATCACTGTACACCTCTTTTAATGGCCTTGTGACAGTGAGAGTTGTTTTTTTTTTTTTGGGGGGGGGGGGGGGGATGCTCAGTACAGTGTCTGAGCTGAGCAGTGTCAGTAACACAACATGTAGGCAGATACGACTTGAAGTAAAACACAGTAATAAATCTGAATATTTGTAGAGCTGCGTTAATGCTGAATGTTAGAAGTAGAAAATAAGAGGGAGAATTCGGCATCCTTGCTGTGGAAGGAAAAAGCTGTTTTGATTGATACCGTTCAATAATGTAAACTAAACTTCACTGAGCAGTATTAATCCAAATACTGTCTGAAGCCTTGTGATATAAACCATCAGAACAAAGCAGGAGGATACTGACATCTGTTAATCAGCCGTTGCTCCATCTGTCTCTCTGACAGATTGCTACCGGCCTTACAGCCACAAAATTTTCGGTTCCTGCTCCTCAGAGGATAAATCCTAATTATTTTGGTGACCTTCTGACTTTAGTGCCATCATCATCGTCATCACTTGAACGTGAATTAATAATGACTCAATCGCTGTATTTCAGACACATTAGCTGCAGATATTCATGGTACTCAGAGGATAGATTCTTAATATTTTAATGCCCTTTCCCCTAGTGCCACACTCAAGGCCAAAACTTTTCACTTCTATGTTGCATCTTAAAAATAGTTTGTACTGTCTTCTTAGCTTCAGGTGATTATTTGCTATGTTCACAAATGTTAATTACTTGCTCATACTGTAATATGCACCTGCACACACTGTTACCAGTTCTGATGGTTTGATCTCATGGTTTGTGTTTAGCAGCAAGCAGTAACAAGCCTGAGGTCTCAGAGTACAGGCTGATATTCATCATGTGTCACTGTGTCAGCTGCCTGATGGGTCGATGCCTCTCGCACTCATTATTCTAAAGCAGAAGAAAAAACAAACCTGAGGAAAAGAATGGAACAGAGCGCACCCGTGATATTGTAATACTGTGTGTTTTATTATTATTATTATTTCACTGTTTTTACCTTGTTGATTGTTGTGAAGTATCACATGGAAGTATGGACTATTTTCTGTCAAGTATCTGAAACATGGTCAGATAATTCTTAACCAAACCAGAAGGACTGAAGTAGACTCTAATCAATGATAAGTGATGACAGCTGTCATCAGATGTTTGATTCATTCATTCACTCTGGATGTTTCCAGGTAGTAAAGAAGCTTCCATCATATATGGATCAGTCTGGACTCACAGAGCAGTCTGATGTGAGTCTTGTTGTGTTGTCAGCGGATGATGGAAAGGATCCAGGTTGTGTCTGTTGGATCTCAGGCCTGCAGATGTTTCCTGCTTCATTGTTCAGAATCGAAACAGAAGCTCCAGTTGTGGACCTGCAGGCGCCTGCGGTCCATACGACCCCTCTGTCCTTCCCATAATCCTCCTTGACCCAGACCCTCTGTGCACACATCACCAGGCCCAGACTCATAACTGGTGCATTGTCTCTGGCAGGTGAAATCTGTTACATAACAGATGATGATTTCTGTTTATCGTCGGCATATGGCAGCACTACACAGTTCATCGGATTGATTAATATTCATTGTATTTATTGGATTATTAATTACTTAGGTAATGAAAAGTGTGAGTAGTGGAGGATGTAGTAGTTCTTGTGGTTTTCAGCCTCAGTGTGAGAACACAGAGCTGTATTTGTTCAGAAACTCTGCAGTTACATCTGAATTACATCACAAAGAACTGCAAACTTTGTTTTCTTTTGTGATGTGTTGGTGTCTTTGTTCTTTTGTCTACTTTGTCGTTGTGTTAGAAATGCTGCACCTGATTTTATAATCACATTTCTGTTTAATTGTGACTTTGTCCTGTGATGATACTTTCCTGGTTAATAAGTATTTCTGTAATATCAACAGTTTTACTCTGTCTAATGTGAACGGGATTCACTCATAATGATGAAGGCACAGACAGTTATAACCCAACTCTGCAGATTCCTTCAGCTCTTATTTTGCTTTTTCTGCCTCCACAACTGAAGTTCTCCTCCTGTTCAGCTGAAGAAGGAGAAGCACCAGGGAAAACCCTCCTCCTCCTTCCTCCTGTTCCTCCTCTGGTGTACCGACTGCAGAGTCCATAAAATCTTGAGGCACGAGACCACAGAGGTGGAACCTTTGTTGTATCTTGGTGCTAAAAGGGGATTTTCATTTCAAAGTTCGGCTCTGCAGCCGAGCATCTGACCCTTCTGAATTATTTGCGGTGAGATCAGTGTGGCAGATAGAGCCTGGGAATAATAATAACATCCTATTTCTGGAGGAGGCCTCTGAAAACTGGAGAGGCCACCAGGCCCATTATGTGCGATTAGCTCTGTGCTTTCCCATTTTTGTACACAGATCAACATTTTTTTTCCACAATCCCCGTCCTCCTTCCTCTTTTTTTTCCTTCACTTCCTCTTCCCCCCTCCTTCAGTGGCTGGGTGTGGTGAGCTGCTGCTTTTGGAATAATTGACTGAACAACAGATCACTCACTCTCTGGAGATTTGGCGTTGTTTGGGAATGTGCGGCTTATTTCAGAGGCACTTTGTGAAGAATGAGCACAGCTCACATGTAGGGTAAAAAGTCACAACCAGCAGCCACAACCTTTTATCTCCCCGAGGATCCCCAGGTCTCTGTTTTTCACGAAAAGGTAAAGAGATGAGAAAGGAGGTTTAAAGCAAAACTGGAAAAGGAATGAAATTGCAAAACCACGGTGCAGCTAAGATGGAGTGTTGAGGCTGTAAATGGGAAAGGTGGAGGAAGTCAGATGGAAAATGAAGATGGGATAGAAAAATAATAAAGAGAAGATTGAAGTGGAGAGATTGAGTGTTAGTTTGGTAGCTGAGAGGAAAAACAGAAAGAGGACGATGGAGGAAACAAGTAATTTATCAAAAACCTCAGTGCTGGTCATTCCAAGGGTTTAGTTTAGCAGTTTTCTGTGAAAGTAGAGGGAGTGTGTGTGTGTGTGTGTGTGTGTGTGTTTCGGTGTGTAACGACAGACATGATTGAACCGCCCGCTTCGTTCCCACATCAACGTTATCTCTGAAAATATGTCTGCAGGAATTTTCTTCTCGTTTTGACAAGCAGATGATTTATGCAGCGGGGGGAGCTGCAGGGCTTCAGAGTGCTGATTGCTGAGCTGGTGAAACAAACTCTGTGGCATTTAACTAAAGCACACACACACAAACTCAGAGTCCCATAACCCGTCCACATAGACCAGCTGCTGACATTTTAGAAAAACACAGCGCAGCATTTAATTCCTCCACAGTCGCAGAGTATTGTCGCGGTGTGTAGAGGCTGTTTAAATTGCAGTAATGACACAGTGCACACGGCTTCGTCTACTGCAGTGCAATTATTAGTTTAAACTCAGACTGCAGGCTCACAGGGCACAACGCTCAGTGATAAATACTTTACAGCACGCCATCAAAAATTTACAGCAGCCAGAACGTTTCCAACCGCCAAGATGTGCCAAGAAGAGACAAAAGCGCAGCTTGACCAAACTTCTTAAAGCTCTGACCAGTGAAGTGGACCTCAGACCAGAACAACATGAGACAGTCAACACTCTGTACTTTAATAAAAGTCATTGTTGTGTTAATCGCCATCAGTCTTGATCTTGGAAACAGTAGTTGGACACAATCATGGATGGATTATGAGATAACAGGGCACAGACAAGGAGAGGGCCACCTTCTACATAGGATCAAGACCCCCAGACTCAAAGAGACATTTGTGTGTATGTGTATTTGTGTTTGCTTTGTGCCGATGCAAATAGAAGATGTGATGTTGTCAGTCAGTCAGTTCGGTGTGGACTGACACCAACGCCCCAGTGATGTTTATCCTGTAGCAGAATGTTTGCTTGACATTGTCAATCCAGCTGCACTGCACTGAATAAACTAAACATAACATTGTTACCAAGCAGCAGTCCTGTCCAGTCCAGACTTAAGGCTGTAGTAAGACAGGAAGTGATCTCCTTTATTTTGGTGGGGATTTCCTGTTGAGGAAACAGGTGCTTGTTAAAGAGGTTATCTCCCTGGCACTCTCTTCCTCTCAGCATCCACACAGACCCAGGAAACATAACTTATATCCAGACCTGGTTACTGGACTGCCCTGAGTGTTTCCTCTGTGATGGATGTGATTTGGTGGCAGCTCTGCGGCATCTGATTGGCTCACCGCCGCTGCTATCTCATCCCCTGGTCTCATCTCAGGGTGAAAGAGGCTGCTGGAGCATGGCATCTGCATTCCTCTACCCCCACCCCCAGTCTCCTCCGTCCTCCTCCGTCCTCCTCCCCCCTTCATATCCTGTCGCTCCACACATTCCTGCACGTGGAACTGAAACTCAAAGTGGAGATTTTCACCTTCTCTCTGTTGAGTCCGCAAGTCAAAAGCTGTGTCAGGCTGTGTGTGTGTGTGTGTGTGTGTTGTACTGTTGGGTCGTGTGGGAAATTTAGGACAATCTTTGAAAGTGAAATGGAGGACGTTCCTGGAAAGTAAGGAACTTACTTTTTTGCTATGTTTGGGAAGTTTTGAAAACGTTCAGAAAAGTTCATTGAATTTTTGGAATGCAAGAACACTTTTAGAAAGTGAGGACATTTTGGAAGTGTGGACGTTTTAAGAAAAGTGAGGATATTTTACAGAGCAGGGACAGATTTGGAAGTGTTGACATTTTGTGCAGTGAGGAAAGTTTGGCAAAGTTAGGACACTGTCGTCTGAGGGTTCAAAGACACTCGGCCTCACTGTATTTTACTTGATTTTTGGTTTCTTTATTCTGATCTGGTTCAGTTCAGTATCTTCAATCTGCGTTTTTCTTTCATCTCTTGTGATCTCACTTTGTTTTAGATTTATTATTTGAATCAGGATCTTCACAAGTATAGAAGTACAAATGCGTGTACCTGTGCGTGCGTTTGTAAATGTGAATGTAAGGCATGCATGATTAACATGCATTATCCATCGGAGCATTTGCACGTGCCACATTTGTGTTTGCCGATCCCTCCTGACGTGCTTCAGGTTGTGTCTGCTGTAGGAACAGACTGAGTCTCCATAGCGTTTTCTTTTCCCACAAACAGCAGTCATCAGGGCAGAATTGATGGAGACAGAGGGGCTGATGGGAGGAGCTGGGCTCCTGTCCAGACTGGTTAGACCCAAACAAACAGGAGCCACTTTGGCACGTTACATTTTTCTCCCTCATGTCTTGCCTCGTGCAGCAGAGCCTGAGGATGGAGATGTTGTTCAACTGTCCAGACATTGGTCCAGAGCAAGAAAGTTTCACAATTATTGTTCATTAGTGAACCTGGTGTTTTCTCTTACACCACCCTCAGGACAATCTGTAGTTATCCATATTTTTCTCTTTAAGAGTAACCAACTGGGCTTTAGACTGTAATCTTGACGACTACAGCACTTGTTGTGTCCTGCTGTGAATCAGTCTGTACTGTGTCCCCTCAGTGTTCTGCTCTATCAGTACTGGTCGCCAGGCATTTTCCTCTCCTGTGACATAAATCCTGAGCAGTGCTGTTGAAGCAACACAAGGCTCTTATTTCTATTTCCACCAGAAAGCATCTGAAAAATGCACAAAGCTGAGATTTGCAGGGGGATTGGGAGGCAGGCTGTGGAAAATAACAGCGGATCAAGTCAGTGAAATGAAACCTGTAGATGTACATTTATTAGTCTCTTTGTAGAGTGTGGTTTTAGTCAACCTCCACTGACTTTTGCTCAGTCTCCATCTTCACCAGACTCCTTGTTAACAATTGACTGTCGTCCTCTCTCATACCCTGTTCGCTGATTCCCAGTCAGCTCATATCTGATGGTTTTTGTTTTTACAATGTCTCCTGAATCCAGGATCTAAACCTCTACCTAGCTCCATCATTTCAGGCTGTACTACTCTTTTATTCATAATTGTGTCTCCCCTTGCAGGCTCTGTTGAAGATGGACTGTCAGGGCCTCGTGGCCAGACTGGTCATGGACTTTGTTCTCCTGACCACGGCTGTGGAGTTGGCCGGGCGCTGGAGGGAGCTGGCCGAGAAGCTCGCTAAGGTTTCACGCCAGCAGATGGACGCTTACGAAGCGCCACACCGTGACAAGAACGGGGTGGTGGACAGCGAGGTACGGAGATTAATATCCATTCATCCACTACTCATAGAAAACAATGGGATGTAGAGATGTGCTTTATATACCATCGGTGTGTGTTGCCCTTGACAAGGCTTGACTAGTTAAAAAAATACGGCAGTACGATTCAGTAGAAATGAGGATACAGACTGCTTTAAGTTAAAGTTGAGGCATAAGAAGCTTCTTGAAGGAGTTTGCAGAAGTATATGGGAGGCTGTTCCACAGTTGAGGCCCATAGTAAGAAAAAGCTGCCACTCCAGACTTCTTATTACAGTTGTTATATTTAATGCTGTAGCGTGATGGAGATGCTCTTTTTTACTTGTATTTTTTAACTGTTACAGCTATGTGTCGTATACGCTCAAGTCAATGCACTGTTCTGTTTTTCTTAACCTGTTAAAAGAGCATTGCAAGAAAACACCAACACATGAATCAATGTCTAAACTTTCACAGTATTACTCAGGTGGAAAAATGTAGTCTGACTGATGTAGTTAGAGTATTTATTAAGGTTTAAATCATATCATGAGCTGACAGAGCGTCATAGATCCTACCTGTTGAGGCTTAGGGTACTTTTTGGTGTCTGTAACACCTGGACTGTAACACAGCCTGTACTCACACTGATTCAGAGGAGACAGGAAGTTTGCTGCTGTCAAAGGTTGACAGTCCACAGTCCACACCACAACATAACCATCATGTTCAGATCAGATCAATACATTTGTAAAAGTTTTCGTGTTGAAACAAAGAAAAGGAAAGGACAGAATACGCAATCAGTCTGCAGTCAGAAAGAAATCTGTCCTGTCAGTACAAGGTGTTCAGATGTATCAGCAGATCATTGAGGGTGTCTGCAGGTCTGAAAGGCTTGACAATAATTGATTTCAGTTTACAAGGTATCAATCGCCAGTACCATTGTTCCAGACCTCTGATGTTATTTAAAAGTCATGTGGAGCTGAAATAAAACGCTCAGTGTTTAAGAGGCTGATCCTTCCATCCAATGTCTGCTGTTTGTCCTGGTTGTGTTTAATAATAATCATATTTATAGGAATTATTGTTACATTCAGCTCAGACGCGCTGACAAACGTGTCAATAAAGTCATTACTTTGGTCAGTTTGTGAAACAGATATTACATTTCAGTCTGTGTGGTTTTAAAAAGTCTTGGTGTAATTTGTGGAACCCTTCAGGACTCTATTCATGAGACTGTCCTCTCTGTCTGCAGGCCATGTGGAAGCCGGCGTATGACTTCCTGGTCACGTGGGCCGCTCAGATCGGTGACAGCTACAGGGACGTGATCCAGGAGCTGCACATGGGCCTGGACAAGATGAAGAACCCCATCACCAAACGCTGGAAACACCTGACCGGCACACTCATCCTGGTCAACTGCCTGGACGCCCTGCGGAGCTCCGCCTTCAGCCCCGCCGCTCAGGACGACTACGCCATCTGAACTCTCCTTCATGACTCCATATCAGTCCTGCCGGTGTTTTCGAACACCAGCTCACCTCGCTCGCTCTTCTGGAGCATTATAAAAGTTACACAGTGTGAAATGCTGCATATCAGCCGTCTGCTCACTCTGAACGCCACTACTGCTGTCGTATATGGTTGTTTTGTTCCTGCGGCGCTGCCTTCAGCTCCTCGTGCCCCCAACGTCTCCGCCAAACAACACAGTGCTGTATGGAGCTCGCAGTATTCACAAAGACTCTTTTAATAGTTGCTGTCTTGCATAGTTATGTATTTTTGTACTCTTATTATGGCACAGCATTTTTTAAAGCAACACTTTGAACCCCTTTGGTTTAGAACTGTGGATTGAACGCCAAGAAAGACACTTTTTCAAGAAAAGACACTTTTAGATATCGTATCCTTGTTACCGTAGCCTTGTCACGTGTCAAATCTGTTCTATTTATTTGTACATCAAAGAGAGAAGTCACTGTTTCTTCTCTTCTTCAGGTTCTCTCTCACTGTGGTCCTTCTCATTTCAGAGATCTGGATAGTCTGCTGTCAGTCTGCGTTTTTTAAGGCGCTGGCACTGAAGAAAACAGGATAATTTATTAATCTTGCACACCCAAGTTTTAATCAAGCTGTAAAATGATTGCTGAAATGATGAGTCATCTCACTCATTTTACTGAAAATTCATCAACAACAGATTTTGATAGAGTCTTAACTGATTAATTGTTGGCAGCAAAAGCTGGGTTTTGGACTGTTGGTCGGACAAAACAAAGACTGAAAATGCCATTTGAAAATTGCGACAGCCATTAAACTGTTATTGTATGGAGTTGACAGATCACTCCTGACCTTGTCAACAGCCACTGACAAAACAGTCTCAACTCAAGGTCCACTTTCTCACTCTGCTCTTGTACTTTTTTTTTTTTTCTCTTGGGCTTTTGCCTTTATTTGGATGGGACAGTGGAGAGAGACAGGAAAGAGAGAGAGACAGAGCAGTAAAGGTCCGGGAGTTGAACCAGGGACCAACTCATCAGCAGAGTTTGCTCAGATGTAATGAAACTGTAGGTGGTCAGACTTGTAGGACGAGGGCGTCCAGACGATTCATGGCAGGGGTCATGTAGAGAATGAGGCTTTTAATATGGACTCTGGTAGAGACTTATAAGATCTTAATAAAACCGTTCTAAGCACTGTGTCCTGTGCGCTTGGGTTTTGCAGTAAGATGATTTTGTCACTATTAAATCTCACTCAGCAGTAAATATCACTCCTAATAGGAGCAGTGATGCTGGGCTTTGGACTGAAGAGTCGCTGCCAGGTCTTGTAGTCGAGATTCATCACTGAGTCAGAGAAAATGTCTACTCACATATGTATATAGAGCCAAATAAGCTGAGCATCCTTTTGGCATGGTGCCTCGTCTGGGAGATTCTGGACTTGTCCAGACCCCTGTAGTACTGCTGGTGCCGACTTCACAGAGCATCATCACATCACATTTTGATAACCACATGTCCTGCAGTTCTCCCTCCACATCAACAAAGATAGAGTCTGGGAACAGGTTCACATCCTTCTTGATGGCAGCCTAATCTTGAAAGTGCTGGTTAAATTCAGTGATCCGTGACGTGTCACTGAAATGTTGGCGATCGTTTCCCATAGGCATGTGGTGTGCAGCACTGCCGTCACTGATTTGCCTCAAAAAGACGAAGCTTCGCAACAAACAATTTCATTTGCATAAACATGTGCAACAAAATCTTCTTCCTCAAAAAGTTTTGTTCAACATGTTCAGATAGACAGAGAACAACTCAAGAACCGAGGTCTGCACCCAGTCAGGGCTGCTCAGCTCAACAGGGCTGTGACCTTTTCCTCTCAAAAACTGTCCCACAACTGAAGCCAGTACACATCTGAATGTCCCGGTTGTATTATGCATCAGTTTCTTAAAGGAAAGCTCGAAACTCCCAGTGATTTAGCGTTCTTGGTCAGATGAGATTAATCATTCTCACCTAGTGTTCAAGGACTGCACTGTAATATAGTCAGCAAGCCAAATATAATTTTAGTCATATAAATTACTGTTTCCAGCTCGACTGTATGACTTCTCATTGTTTAGAAGCTCCAGAACAAGTGAGTGAGTAGACCTTGAGTTGAGCTTGTTTTCTTATCAATTAATTAAAAAAAATTTTTTTTTCCAGCTGTATCCTCCATATAACAGCTAAAGCTTAACCACTCTTTGCTGTCTCCTGCCTGTTTTTCTTTTGTCCTTTAAAAATACTCTTTAACCAAAGCTTTCCAAAAACTACAACTCTACACAGCTGACCTTGTACCATGTTGAGACCACTGTTGTAACGACACTGTCTGTCAAAGCTTTTGGTTAGGGTTTGTCTCAGTGCTGCATACTGTATGATGTAGTAGTAACACATCCAGTGGTGACATTGAAAAGCTTTTTGTGACTGCATACTTTTGTGGAAAAGAAATAAAATGTAAATATTTGTACACACCATTTGTCAGGTTGGACCTGCTTCTGGCTGCAGGCCGGTGTGATGATTTCACTGTAAAAGCACCATAAGCACAAACCGAACAGAACATCAGGAGGTTTCCTTATCTGAAACAGCAGCAGCAGGTCATCGTGTTTGGTGTGTTATCAGTGCTCTGTTCGTGGGAAACATCTCTGATAATGCACCATCTGAGAAAATGTGCAGTGGAAGGTAAATGGGCTGGTGCAGGAGGGAAGACGTGGACAGAGAGAGCTGGGGCCAGCTTCTCGATACAGACAGAGCAAGGTCAGTGCAGAGAGACAAGAGAAACTCAACGACAGAGATTAGAAAAAAGGAGGATTCTGCAGCATATAAATCTCGATGACCTCCAGCAGCTTGTGCTTATCTTCATGCTGCCCTCGTCATTTCACATTTCTTATGTTTAATGGATCAAACTGCTACAGCCTCGAAAACCGCCTCAAATTTCAAATTCATGTTTGACTTATCCTGATTCTCTGCAGCAGCAGCAGAGGTCCCCTGGAGGAAGAAATTATCATGTTCTAGTTGGAACAAGACTGATTTGCCATCCTGGTGAGAATTCATGACCATTAAACACAGAAAGTAACACTTTGGATGACTGAAACAAAGCCTTACTAACATGTAAACAGTCAGCATGTTATGACAATAACATGTCAGTACGCTACAGTGTGTAATGTTTAGTTTGTTGGTATGTCAGCATGGCTAATGTTTAGCATGCAATGATCTTGCCACATTCACGTAATATTGTGCAGAGCAGAGTCATGATTTCTGACGACTACACCAAGACATGCTCATTTATAAGCAGTCCTGGTCAGGTTAAGGTGAAAGGGTCTGGATCTGCCTGGATTCAGACCAGACTTTAATACACGTTCTGGAAAGCAATTCTTTAGCTCCATTGATTTTTACTGTAATTACACCTGGAACATGAAGCTTTGACAGCACCTCGTGGCAGCAACAGTTTGAAATGTGAAGCCAAGTGGAGCCTGATGGTGGTAAACTTGTTGGACGCCTTCTTAGTGTCTCGTTGGGATGAAAAGGCTCTGTCGTTGGTCATGTGACTACAGTGACACCAGATCTTAAGTTGAGTCAAAATGAGAGGGTGCAGTGTCTCTGTTAGAGGAGGCTCGGGGGAAGTGGGGGGGGACCTGCCTCTTTGATAATTGGGAGAATTTCGACATAAAAACCGTCTGTAACTCAGAGGCTCATTTTCTCTTCTTCACTCTCTGTTCCCATTCCTCTCTGTCCCTTCTTCTGCCTCTCACTCTCTGAGCCGTTAAAGCAAGCAGACCTTAATTAAATACACAGATTAATGGAGGAGAAAAAAAGAGCCAAAAGGAGTGGAATTAATTACAGCAGAGTATGGGCTGACATGCTTCGAATCCCAGCCTGGAGTGCTGGTAATGAGCTCCCCCAGGGTGACGGGGCTCACAGAGCAACACACAGCTCTGTACTCAGCTTCAAAATCCAGGGATAATCTGTACAAAGAGGGGACTCAGGGGCCGCTCATTCAACATGTTGACTCTTCATTGTCATGTTCAACATGTCCAGGCTGTTAGCTCCCTGAGATTTAGGTTTTAACAGTATGCTTATTTGACTTATGTCTCAAACATTGTACTTGCTGTATCATATTTGAGTGGATTATTGTTTAAGCCTCCTGAATACCTGCAGATCTCACTCAGAACACAAAAACAGATCAGAATGGAAAATTTGAAAATAATAATCTCCCTGCTCTTGGTGCTAAATCTCAATGGTTGCACATACTGTACGTAGGTATAAGGGATGAAGTCCTCATGTCTCCAGCTCCCTCTCTACTCACACTCACTGAATGATATATTTCCATTTCCATAATGCTGTTTCTAAATTTGGCTCTTTGTGGTGACTGAGCATGAAGCAGGAAATCAAAGTTCCCCCGGAAATGCAGAGAGGCCATGCAGTAGATGCTTTCCATCGTTCTCAGATCAGAAACCCATGGTTGTGGTTCTTAGTTTTTACTTCTCACTGAGACAATGAAGAAGATTTTTGTACTTTAAGAGCTGTTCGCTGGATGGAATGAGGGAACGCTGTTGTTGATGAATTCTGTGTTCAAAATCCCAAACACATTTACCTGTGACCGTTCCATAAGCCTAACCACACGTTCATCTATCCATTATCTATACTTCTGTGTCACAGTGTAACTATGAATGTCATTAAACAATGTACCAAATGTACAAGAAGGTTTAGAGGGTGTCCACATACATTTGGCCATACAGAGCTCAATTCAGGCAGCATGAGAAGCCACCAATCCCATTTTATAACACAATGACAGCTTAGTGAAAATGAATTGATTGTTGACAGACATGTCTCTGGTGGGTTCCAGTGTTCAGAAAATCTTCAACATATTTTCATTTTGTTACATTTTCTCTAATTGTCTCTCCAGTTAATAGTAAACAAAGCGGTGAAAGGATGAAACTGAGCCACGTCTGACACAGTGATTGTGGTGTTTTGTATTTCTACAAAGGGCGACGGCTCCTCCTGTCAACACCAGCGGCCAAATGTCAGTTTAACTACAGCTGAAACTGCAGCAGAAGCCTCGACATCCTGGCCAGCTGAAGAGGAGCTCAGTGTAATTTGAGTCATTTTTTATCATTGTGCTGTCATTTCACTGTGGCAGCTCTCAGCAGCGCCAAGAAAAGGTCAACGTCTGGATGAACCACTCAGCCCAAGAGCCTCGGAGATGCTTAATGGAACCATTTCTGTCCTAAAAAAAAAAAAAAGAAAAAAAAAAAAAGAACAAGACTTGCTTTTTTCTTTTCCTGCCAAGAACTACTGCTCTCTTGTCTTCATGTGGAAGTGAGTTCAATAGGTTTTAGCAATATCCAGTCTCATCTGAAACTTGTTTAAACTTGTTAATGCTGCTTTGGCCGAGGAACCTGTGGAGGCAAAATCAGAACAAACACTTGAGACCATTGATTGTCCATTTATGTTGGGCTGTAACCAAGCAGACTTACCTGGGTTATTAATGGAAATGAGGGGAGGAAAACAAAGAGCTGATAGAGAGTGAATATTGGACTTAAATTCATCAGGTGGACACAAACACCACTCCACATCAGCAATCATGTTGATCTCTAACTGCAACAGTAATAAACAACTGTTCATGTAAAAGGTGAAAACTTCAGTTACTACTGCTGGTTTAATCTGCAGCTCTTTGTTTATGACCATTCAGCTGGCAGCAAACAAACTCGAGCTCTCTGATGTTCTGATCGTTAAATCAAACTGAAAATCAGTTTTAAATGACCTACTACCTTCAAAAGTCACTTTTTCAGTCACATTTACACGTACAGTATTTATCATTATTTATTTATCCACGAGTATTGTGTTGATTTTGTGTTTGAATTTCATAAACAGCTGCTGGCTGCAGTGCTACCAGTTTTGGATGATTTCAGGATGTACATGAATGAACATGTTTTCTAATATTGGTGTTGCAGCAGGAGTTTGTGTCCGTGCTGACGTGAGCAGAACAGAAGCGTGTTTGTTCTCTGATGAGAAAGGTGAGTACGATCGAAACCTGGCAGGGAGTCGGACTCTCTCTGTGTACTCAGCACCGTCAGCCCCCTCCCCAAACCATGTGTGTGTGACCACAGTCCATAACCTTTGTGTGTGTGTGTGTGTGTGTGTGTGTGCGCTGAACACACTCTGGTATGAGGCCTCGTGGGGAGATAAGGAGAGCTAACAAACAGGAACCAGAGCAGAAGGAGAGACACATTCAGAGAACTGAGTGACCGAGCGTCTGATGGATGGACACTGAGCTCCAGCTCCATGTTTACATGACACACAGGTGTGGCAGAAACCCAGACAAACACAGTGTGCTCAGGTAATATTATAGATATCTCTCAACTCAGAATGCAGCTTTTTTTTAACCCAGTTTCTATTAAATGATTTCATATTTGTAGAATGGACAAGTTGATTTCATGAGACACACAACTACACAAGATGACCAAAAAGGAAAAAGGCTCATGCATATACAAATATACACCAGGGAACAAATGTATCCAGCTGTTCTTTCCACATTAAGAGAGACATTTATGACAGCTGGTAGTGCTATGAAGCAATGTTTGAATTAAATAGTAGTTGAAATATTTGAACCAAAGTGATGGTTTTAAAGACTACAAACAGAAACATTAGAATATTATTAGTCTCACATTTGCATTTGCAGTAGTCAACCTGTACGTCTGCACCTCAATCACAAGAAATGACTTTGAACAGAGTAAAGATTTGTTCACTTTTCTCCTCAGCTCAGACGGTACGTGAACGTGTCATCGTTCATAAAGCCCGGTGATTCTGACTGTCCTCAGTTCAGCCTGCTGCTAATCCCAGCTGTCACCTTCAGCTCTGCACAAACCTAACCTGTGCACTGCATGTCAGGTTAATAGCTCCGCCTATTATTAGCAACTGACTTATCAGATTATGATTATTTCTGTGGCTTCTGTGTTCTACTAATTCAATTCAGTTTTATTTATATAGCGCCGAATCACAACAGAAGTCATCTCAAGGCACTTTTCATGTAGAGCAGGTCTAGACCATACTCTTTAAAATGTGACATTTACAGAGAGAGAGCCAACAGATCCAAGTCAGTGATAACGGTTTGTCTGTTTAGTTAGTTCACTCTGAAGATTCGTCAATAAAGATGTGAACACACTGACTGGCACAAGAAGCTAACGTCCAGACCGTCTCACAACAAGTCCTCCAGATTAAACACCAGAATATGTCATTATTCCCTCTAGAAAGACAAGTGTTTTCTAATCTGACAGTGAATAAGGTTTGATCAGGTTCAAGCACACAAACAACTTGTTAAGGATTTTGTGAGCGAGCGACCTTTTAGTAAGTGCAGCATATTTTTATACAACTTGCTGGATCTGTGCTTTCAGAGTGTTAATTAAATGGTGTTGGTTGAATTTCCTATAACTAAGTCACTGAGTGTGAGTCTGCACAGAGAAGAGCTTCACAGAGCTGAGGGAAATGGAGAGCATCGATTAGCTACATGTTCTGCAGACAGAGTCCCCGCTCTGAGATAAGGGGTTCGGACTTTTGTCGGATTTTTAGGGATTTGCTGTTGAGGACAGGTTGTGAAGGTAAAACTGGAAAGAGGCCAGATACTCTCACAGCTTTCAAAATGCTAAAAAGATGGATAGAATATGGCACTTTTCACTGAGGAGAGTCTAACAGAAGGCTGCCTTTTCTCCTTTTCTGCCTGTATGTCTCTTTTCGACAACAGAAAACTGCACCCTGGCTGACGTTAGCCGTTTGTCTCCTAGGAAACCTCTCCAGTTTGAAACCTACTTGGTTTGAGGGAGGATAGGTTTGCCAGAGATAAGGACATTTCATCAGCGTTACACTGGAGACCAGCTTAAAAAAATCTCTGCCTTTTATCAGCAGAGAGCAACAGAACTGAACATTTCACAGTCAGTCTTGATTTCATTTCTTATATCCGTGGGCAGATTATGAGAAAATGGGCCCACGGGCACAGACAGGTACAAGTACCCCCACCGCTCGTACACAGGAAGCCCAGACTGAGAGAGACACGAAACGACTGCAAACATCCTTGTTTAACTGTTTTACATCTTTGTGGTCATGATGTGTTCTGTGTTATTTAACTGAGATCTGTGACTTTTTAAAAAGAAATATTAATTTCACACAGAGGCTCTGGTCCAGGAGCCCAGTGACCCCTTGGCTCCCTAAGCCTGCACTCAGTTTACCCATTCAGAAATCCATCCACACTTACATCAAACATATTTCCCCACAATCTTAAAATGAGATTAGAATTTAGAAATGAAATACTGTTTGCTCTGTATAGGAAATGATTGTAGGCATGAGTGTATTTTTAGTATCTGAATTTCTTCGCCGGGGTCTGGACTGAAATAAGTAACAAACTGAATAAAACATCATAAAATCTAGGAGCTGCTTAGAGGAAGTCTCTTCATGCTATTATTTAAAATGTGAAGTAATGTCCCACTGGATGCTAAATTTCACCGGATTCAGACGATTAGTCTGTGGATGTCTCTTCTGCAGGCTCCCCTGATTCTCTGTTAATGTGCACCAAACCACAGAGGGAGGTTTGAGATTTTTAATGCATGGACTGCTTTAAGACAGAGACTAATGACAAAAGTTTATGGTAAAAACAGCATGACTGAAGAATAATAAGTTGTATTTCTCTTCCTATCTGGGCTGTAACTCGGCACCTCGCCGCCTCTCTTCCTTTAATTCGTCCTGGGATCTGTGCTCGGCACTCACAGCCACTCCAGGGTCGTTTTCAATCATCAGATCACAGCTCACCTCAGGAGCACGCCCCTCCCTCACTTTCTGTCTCACCCACATCCTCCGTTTCCTCAGTGTCAGTCATTATGATCCCTTACAGGAGTCAGCAAACATCCAGCGCCGCATTCAACACACACAAACATAACTGTTATATTAATTTGAGCTGCAGCGAGGAGGCAGAGCGCACCACCGCTCCAACAAAACACTCTGCTCTCAGTAAACACTGGTGCTACATGGCAACCTCCAGAGCACAGCATGCAGATCTCCATGGCAACCTTTGTGTTTGTGTATGTGTGCGAGAGACAGTGAGGGAGAGAAAAAAAGGGGAAGGGTAATGATTGAAAGACATTAAGACAAATGACTGTCAGAAGTGCAATACACAGAGAATGTATTTAGAATCAGTCCTCTCTGACTGCAGCATCCACGAGATGAATGATGTGAGGATGTGGGAGCTGAAGGGCAACAAAGGGAAACAACAACAACTCTACAATTTCCTGATAGCAAGCACCTCTCAAAGGCCTCTTGTCTCTTCATTTTTCATTCACTGCTCCAGTTAGATGAGATACTTCTAAAAGCATCCGTTCACTCTTTCTTCCTAGAAATAGCAAAATGTCCAAAGAACACTATTCTCAAGAGAGTGAAACATCAGGGGGAGAGGGATGATGTTTCTGGAGGCAGATGTTGTGTCATAGCTCCGGGAGCAACAACAGGTCTGTCAGGTCCAGACTGAAATCTCTCAACTTGTCATGAAATGTTGTGCCAACATTCATGGTTCCCTGAGGATGATCCCATAACTTTTATTCGTGTGGCACCACGAGGTTGACATCTCTGTTTTTTAGTGAAATGCCTCAGCAGCTATTGGATTAAAACGGTTTAAACCACTGACACAGAGATACTTCATTCTGATTGGCTAGTAGGTGTCCATTAAGATCTAAAGCTTTCACACCTCAGACAGTCACAGTTAAACATCAGTGCAACATCAAACCGTAGGTAACCATAGCAACAGTACCTCTACTGAGCGTCCAATCAGTCTGATCTCATACTCAGTGAAAGGATAAGTCTGCTGACGTTTTATATTTGTCTTACTGTCAACAAATCCCATGTGCCAAACCAACCCAACACTGAGTGTATCCTACTAACATTCTGTGTGTGTGTGTGTCCAACGCCTGATACATCAGATTCCTCCGTGTCATTGTTGTCCAAAAACTATTAAAAACACCACATTGTTTTGACGTGTTCTGTCATTATTGTGACCACACACACACTGTAGTTTATTTTGACTCAGTAACACATTCACTGTCCTGCTGCCCAAACACTCAGCAGAGCACCAAATGTGGATTAATCCAGAACAGTCCTCGCAAACACACTGTTTCCTCCTGTTTGTTAAAAAAAAGAACGACTGTGAGTTTGAACAGAATGAGAATAGAAAGCAAATAGACTCGCCCTTTTAACACTTTTTGTTCTTTTGACTTTTTTCTTCTTTTGTCTTTTTACTGAGTTTACAGGATGCTCCTAATTGCTTCCAGACTTTCACACAGACACTGCTGTGACCTGCAGCCATATTCATTTTCAAATCACCATTTCTCATTTGCATCCAACAGGGTGTTAATGAGCGGAGCTCACGGACGCAAAAAGAGGCCTCGTTTCACCGGGTCTTCATCTCTGCAGACCTGCGCTAAAACAATCACAGAGAAGCTGTCCTGTTGTGGCTGCAGTGATGTGACTCAGTGGTGCTGCTGGTCAGTCTGCATGCTGCCATCGCCTGCCTGACCGACTCGATTCCAAGCAGATATTATTTACCACAGAGGATGGATTCCTTGGTCTGTGGTGCAGCAGCGCAGGTGTTTGTCAGACGGAAACGCAACAGCAGAAGACGTCAACACGTGGCGTGTGTCGTCACAGCGTTTTCCTGCTGACCGCTGGCCAACATTTTCACTTGGCTACCGAAATTCAAGAAGGAGCTCTATCATGAAAGTTCAGTAGACCTTGTCATAGCACACAGTCACTTGGTGTAACTGTTAACACCAATGATGTACTCTGTTCAATTTAAGTGTCCCAGTAAGCAAAGCCTGAGCTAGGCACTAGCTACACTAGAGCCCTGAAACTCAGTGTCTCACAAATTGCAGCAGTGCTTCAGATTTGTTATATTGAGTATTTTATCAGCTTATGAAAGTAGTAAACCCTGAGTTCATGGTGAAATTATATGCACACTGTATTTCTGTAACCTGAGGATGGGACCTAAATGGGCTACAAGATAAATCTGAGGGGTCATGAGTTCTTCTACACAAAACATTTCTTTTAAATGTATTTATCTATTTATATTTGTCAGTTTGTCAGTTGGTCCGCTGCTTTCAGTCCATACCTTAGCAAATCTACTGGATGACGTCAAGACAGACATTCATGTTTCCCAGCGGATGAATTCTAACAATTTGATGATCCTCTTGACTTTTCATCCACTGCCACCGTTGATAGTTGTGGCTTCACACAGCCTCTGGATGTGAATAGTAGATGTGAAGCATGAAAGTAGAATTCAGGCCATGTTTCTAACTTTCATACAGAGCAACAACTCACTCTCTGCCTCTTTATCTGAGCGCTCTGCACGCCCTTCAGGGAGGTGAACTTGTCTCTGTCGCTTCCATTGTACCTCAGTGCAAACTGTTGAGGCACATGTGACACTGAAAGTGATGCTTATCTCCTCAAAAGCAGCTTGAAGGATCCATTAAGATGGAGCTCAGTGGTCTATCAGGCTGGATACAACACACAACCTGCAGTGCACCTCCAGCAGCAATCAACCTGCTCCATCAACAGCCTCCTGCAGGCTGTTCAGAGGCTTGCATTCAGCTGAAGATGAGCTAACACCATGTTTCTGCTCAGGGAAAAACCTGAAACAGTTATTTCTTTGAGCCTTTCAAAGGTGCAATAATAAACGCACGATATTACATCAACACAGATTTAGTTTATTCCGTACTGGTTTAGATGGAGATACACAAGCAGCTTCTCAGGGTGATTCTTCAAGAAGACACAATCAGTGTTAGAGCAGCCGTGGTTGTTTCTCTGGATATTAGTTCCTCATCCATGCTGTTTTTGTCTCTGCTCATCTCATCGGTAGAAAATGTATCGCCACATCGCCCTGACAGACAAAGCTCACCTGTTTCTTGTTACCTTGCTTCCCTCCTCTGTCTCAGAGATTCCTTGATCCATCCATCCTCTGACCGCCTCAGGAGAAAATGGATGGAGTGTTAGGGATGACAACATTTCCTGATATTTTTTTCAGTGGCAGAGTTTTTAGCTGGAATCTGACTTCATGACTGGAAGTGTGAGTTCAGCTTGAAAGCCACAGGCCCACGAGTCATTTGCAGCAGAACATGGATTTCACAGCCAGACCCCAGTTGCATCACCATCTTCATGGCTGCTGCAGTCCACTTTCTATAGCCTCCTCTGTCAAGACCGGAGAGAAAAAGCCCAGCTTCAGGAAATGCAAACACTGGTCATTAGGAGCGTCTGGATGTTATATCAGATTAAGGGGTCTCAAGATTGACTGAAGTTCAGACAACTGGTTCGATTCGACATCACTTTTCACCTGGTCCTCTTCACACACTAAACCTGATTTTTTTGTCTTTGAGAATAAAACCAGCACTATTTTATCGTCCTCATCTTTCATTCATAAGTTGAACATTGCTGGCAGCATCGCCTGCTCGCACACAAAATGACATTTCACTGTGGTGGTTATGGATATACACTAAAGGCAGAACATCATCCATTTGTACAGATGTACCACTTTGGAAGATTAAAACACATGAAGCCTGTGACAATGTACAGAATATATCACCACCAGCAGAACTTACAGAGCTGAGGCTGGCCTGCAGAGGGAAAACGCCTGACACACCCAGACATCTGAGGCTGAGGGAACAGCAGATATGCTCACACAGATGCAAATACCCCCATCGCAGATCAGAAACCCCACTGAGAACATGAAGATGCTTCTGGAGAACAAGCCTGATAATGTGAATAAATCATGGTGTTAAATATTTGCTCCACATGTGGGCTCTTTAATTCGCTGGCAGAGCAGAGTTTGAACTCGCCAGGTCGGTTGTCTTACCACCAGTTAAACCGTTTCATTAATATTAGCAGGTTACATGTTAAATGATTCACAGTATCACAAAACCATGCTTACAGTGAGAGTTATGTGGATTTTTAACACACTGAAAACAGGCACATGGAATAGTGCTAACATGTTAACAGACTTCCATTTTCAACAACATGGCTTTTCCTCTTTTCCCTATTGAAATTTCACTAATACCCCATTGATATTTTATTCAGATTTTTCTTTTTCTTAACAAATGAATGCGTCCACTAACATCTCCAGATATCCAGGCTATGTCTGGAAGTTGTGTCTGTATTAACATGAAACCAAATGTCTAACATGTCTGACTTAGTTTTTTATCAGGGACTCAGGTCTGTTTTGGTTTAAAAAGGGTGGTGGGTTAATGGCTCCTCTGTGCTCTTGTGAAGATAACAATATCCAACAATGTAAAAGAAAAGAGATCCTGAGTGTTATTTCAGCCTCTGAGAGGAGAGTAAATGGAGTTTATTTATGTTTACCCTTCAGTACACCCCCGGTAATGACATCCCTGGAAATGAATCAGGCTTCAGGGAATAAATGCAGTCAGCAGAGGGCTCTCACATACGCAGGGAAACAAACGGGTGTGTGTGTGAGGAGGAGAGGGAGAGATTTGTGTGTGTGTGTGTGTGTGTGCATTTATTTAGAGCAAAGAGGAGGTGGGCGTCGTGGTGCTCCTGCAGGTATCCTCTGTGGAATAGTGATGAAGGAGAAACTGAAGAGGCTGAAATGTGTGCTCACATGCACCCTGACGGTTTGTTGTAACACGTTACAGCTACTTCCTGGAACTGTGTGTGTGTGTGTGTGTGTGTGTGTGTGTGTGTGTGTGTGTGTGTGTGTGTTATAAACACGCTCAGAACTCATTTGTCACCACACCTTCATCATAACACTCAGCTGTTGAACTCTCTGCTGAGGAAATGTGCAGAAACTACAGATTAAAAATCACATTTAATGTCACATCACAGCTCACGCTGCTCTGATGAACTAAAAAACATATAACAGCTGAATGTGGGAGAGAAACACAGTGCTGATGTTCTTTGTTAGACTTTGCCATCTAGTGGACGAAGGCAGCACAGCATTAGTGCCACAGACTATTGTGTTTATAATAAAGGACCAATCAGTGATTTGCTCATAAGACATAACAGAGGAGTTAGATGCTTATTCAACACTTTGCTAATGACCACAGTTACAGTTACTGCTTCACTCTCAGATTAAAAGCAGACACACTGAACTGGTCCTGGACTTTCCTGGGGTTTGTTTGTTTGCTTGCAGCTTTGGGGAGACACAGGTTGTGAATGTTTTTGGGGGATGGTTGTTGCATTATTCAGGAGCAGGTGAGGATGTAAGTGCTCTGGAGAGATGCATGTATTCCTTTTAGTATGATAAGTAGAGAGAGTAACAGGCCAGACAGACAGTGTTGTCTGAGCTCTCAGAAGAATGGAGCATCTATACAACACCAACACAAAAGGAAGACGAGGAAGTGATTGGAAACGAGCTGAAGATGGGTCTGATGCAAATGTCTGTCTGTCTGTCTGTCTGTCTGTCTCCCAACACATACAGACTCCACACAGCCCACACTGTAATATCACATCATCCTAAAAATGTACTAAACAAAACCAAAAACTATTTCATTTCTGCAGAGACCTCCTACTGCAACATCTTCTGCTCATGTTTTCTGTATTTGAGCTCTACAGGGTTCAGATTTACATGACTAGATAATAAAATATAGAGCTGTACTTTAACAACACATGTATGTAAATACATTAAATATAATCCTGATCAAAACTTAGAGGCTTTTGATCTTAGAGTGAAGGTCTGGTTGATAGTTACACTGTTTATTCAGTGTAATGACGAAAAGCCGAATAAATTACTTTGAATGTGTAACTCCAAGAAGCCAACAGCCATGGACAGACTGTGAGACAACTGACCCCCAAACACAGACATGAACCCCCCCCCCCCCACGTTCAAGTGTCCGTATACTACATACGTACTTGTTTCCCTTGTTGTTTTATGTGTTTAACTTGTGGTCTCATTACAGGGGGTAACTGTGCAGGTTTCCATATTCACACTGACTGTCTCTGATGTGTATATCACTGTGTCCTACTGTATCATTTAACTATGTGTTAAAACAATGTCTGTGTTGACACATTGACTCCACTGAATAGCTGCACATCCTTCCTTCATGTTCATGTCCATTTGTACCAGAAGGTGGCGCAGTTGGCCGTGATTGATTCTGGAGGATATAACAGACACACTCAGTGTAAAACCACGGGAGCATTTTTATCATCAGTCGACTCAGACAGTGCTGAGCCTTTATTTCAGTGATCAGACTGATCTCTACAGTCTGTCGTTAGGAACAGAACAAACGCTGCAGATGAGGGACTTTGCAGTTGTTGTGTTTGCGTGTCTATAGGAACAGGATCCGCACAGTGGCTCGTGTAGACGCTCGCTGCCTCATTGGCACATGTCCCGGCGGGGTGGAGCGTAGCGGGGCTGCCTCTTGTTTTGCGGTCTTGTTTTCTCAGCCTCACAACAGAGCAGCTGCAGCGACCGCGAGGAGAGGAGCGTCCGACACCAGCCGGTGACCGAATCCGTGGATTTTCTGTGGACCTTATTTCCCTGGGTTTGACCGCAGTCCCAGTCCTGAGAGGTGAATCTGCTCGTGACTGTGGAGAGGTCTGAGTCAGTACAGAGGAGACGGGGATTGCTCGGGCTGGTGGAGGTTGTGATCATCGCTGTCCTTCCAGCGCTGCCACCGTCCGCACTGTCCTGAAGGAGTGTTTGAACTGTGGAGCCTCTTCCTCGTCAAATGGGTGTGAGTGCGTGAGGAGAATACTAATGAACGGCGCGCTGCGTCCTGCTGAGGCGCACCGCGTCCCCCGCTGCTGCTGAGGGCCACAGCAGAGCCGATCAGTCATCCAGAGCGCACCGGGGCCTGCGCACCAACTCAGTCCCGACCTGAGGAATTTTACACCCTCAGCCCAGGATTTAATGAGCGGGGTCTGAGCACCGGAGCGGTTTTATTTCCAGAGTCGGAGGTGGATAAAACCCTCCAGCAGCTGCAGACAAAAAGACGCCAAAATGGGCAACAGCTTCTCCAACATCTCTGCCTTCCAGTCTCTTCACATCGTCATGCTGGGGCTGGACTCCGCGGGGAAGACCACAGTCCTTTACAGACTCAAATTTAATGAATTTGTCAACACGGTTCCCACGATTGGGTTCAACACAGAGAAGATCAAGCTGAGTAACGGCACCGCGAAGGGCATCAGCTGCCATTTCTGGGACGTGGGAGGCCAGGAGAAGCTGAGGCCCCTGTGGAAGTCCTACAGCCGGTGCACCGACGGGATCATTTACGTGGTGGACTCTGTGGATGTTGACCGGCTGGAGGAGGCCAAGACCGAACTGCACAAAGTCACCAAGTTTGCGGAGAACCAGGGCACGCCGCTGCTGGTCATCGCCAACAAGCAGGACCTGCCCAAATCTCTGCCCGTGGCGGATATCGAGAAGCAGCTGGCCCTGCACGAGCTCACCCCCTCCACCACCTATCACATCCAACCTGCATGCGCCATAATAGGCGAGGGGCTTCACGAGGGCATGGACAAACTGTACGAAATGATACTGAAGAGGAGGAAATCCTTAAAACAGAAGAAGAAGCGGTAACAGCTGCTGACTCTGCGGACAGTGTTTTAGTCTCATTTACTGGAAGGATCCGGGTTCTGCCAGTGTTGCCCCACACAGGTTTACTTTGCAGTGATTTTTTTTTTTTTACTTCCTCAGTTTGGATTAAAGCTGGTCGATGCTGTGAAGCCCTGCTGAACGATGCTTTTGCACACAGGAGGCTGCGTCAGTGGCTGCAGGATATGAAACACAATATAAAGTTTAACCAAAAAGACTGAAAAGAAACTTGAAATGACTCTTCACATCTACAGCAGGGAGGGAGAGGAGGAACAGGCTGGCCTGTTTATCTGCTGCTTTATCATAGACTTTGAAGAAGCTCCTTTGCTGTCGCTCCCTGAGGACGAGGACTCTGATGGACTAGTATTTTTTATTTCCATCCACAGGACATGTACTGTTGAAACAAGTTTGATTTTGCACGTGGCTGGGGTCACTTGTGCCCCCTGCTCTGTTTTTTTCTTTTTAAAAACAGACATCTGTAGTATCAGTCTTTGATCCTGGATGTCACACAGACTGTTTCTTTCTTGGAGCATTGAAGTAGCCTTTCCTCTGCGTGGTGGGCTGAGGACAGAGCGTCCACTACTTTGCACTTTTCATTTCCTAACAAACAGTAGAGAACTACACTGTATTAATAGAGGAGCAGGTCCAGGAGGTTTATGTACTAAGAAAACAGAATTGAAGTATTTTTTGAATATTAAAAGATTTAAAATCCATGATTCTGGTGACTGTTGTTTATTATTATTATTTATTTATTATTTATTATGTGGTTGAAGTTGATGATGATGGATGTGACACTGCCAGCAGGAAGTGGAAAATACAAACAGCTTGGTATGATAAGGACCTGTGAAACATTTACCTGACATGATTTCTTTATCCTGATACATTCACAGGTGTGGATCAAAGAGAGGTCAAAAGGTCACAGAGTTGTGGAAAAGGCCCGAGCGCAGATTTCTGCTTTAATCTTCTTTCTGCACATGAAGTGAACATTTGGAGCAGAGCTGGAACTCATTGGTGAAATTTATGGATCTGCATTGCAGTGCTGTGTGTTGTGCTTCATGCC
This sequence comes from Lates japonicus, assembly GCA_033238685.1. Classification (NCBI taxonomy): domain Eukaryota; kingdom Metazoa; phylum Chordata; class Actinopteri; family Centropomidae; genus Lates; species Lates japonicus. The sequence goes on along the minus strand of BRZM01000026.1, from coordinate 104,493 downwards.
AGTGTTTACAGCAGGGACCAGCAGTGTTAGACCTGAGTACCATGGATTCTCCATCACCACTCTTTTATTAACGTCGACACTGATTTTGTAGTTTGACAGTTTCCTAATCACGCAAGGCAAAATGTACAGCTGCTGTGAGAGGTTCAATTCAATGAAAGCTGACAGGGTTTAGATTCTACTTTGCTGAACTGTTTGAGTTATTGATTAATCTGCCATTAAGTGATAAAGTGGTAAGTGATAAATAGAGTCAGTCATCAGTTTCCCCTGAAGACCCAAACAACATATTCATATCTTGTTTTGTCTGAGCAACAATCTAAAAGTAATCATTTTATTATCAGAGGTGTATTCACATTTCAGAGGCTGAAGCATGATAACATGGCACATTTTTCTTTAAAAAAAAACAACAACACATTTTTGACTCATATTTAGGCTCTCATTTGTAGCTGATTAGCTAATTTGTAATCAATAATTCTAGTGTGTGATCTGTGATCTTCATGTGTCTGCTAAACTATCTCAACTCAAGTGTTGGCAGAGAAGCATTTGATTGGTTCAGTGATCAAATAATGATTGTGTGTAACTAGTTTTCATGAGGGTTAGTATCAGTGTCTTTATCTGAAGTCAGAGTCAGATATCAGTCTGAGGAGACTTACAGCAGGAGGACTACCTTTACTGCTGATACTACATCTAACTGAAATCTATAAGAAAGGACTTGTCCTTAAGTAGGATGAGTAGTTTTACATTGTGGTATTGAAGATCTGAATAAATCTTCACTCTTACACATAATGAATCTTTTGTATGAGAGGGTTTTAAATTCTTGTCATGTGAGTAAATCACTCTGAATGATGAGAACGTCACCAGCCTCTCTCACCTCTGCAGAGTATGGACCAGGCCTACATCTGAACGGTACAGACCACTGACTTCTGTCACATTCAGGAGGAAAACCAGCAAACTTCAGACAAAGAAAAGCACTTTGAAGATGTGATCTTTCCTCAGAAAAACTGCAGCAGGGATTTTTTCCAACATGTTATTGACCTAATGAATTAACCGTGAAAATAATCATGAGTCGCAGCCATAATCCCGACTTCACACAACACTCTCTTTGACTCCAGTAAACACAGAACACAAGCTTTACTGAAATAAGCAAAAACTGTAGGCTGATGCAAAGGCAGGAAAGCCCCTCCATCATCTAAAAACACTACAACATGTACTTAAATAGGAGATAAGCAGTAATAAAGCTGCTCTGTGGTGAATGGGCTAACACATAAAAACCCCGCCAGTCTGGTCTTTCAAGTCAACAGGACATTGCTTTGTTCCACTGTACAGACTTTTCCTGATAAAACCCTCGGAGGAATTGAATCGACAGGTCGGCACAGGAGTAGTATTACCTGAAGCCTTTGTGATTTTGTCATTTTATTTTACCTGTTCCCAACAAGGACACCGTGTTAGCTCCAGACTTCTAAGAATGGAAACACTCTGAGCTGATTAAGCTCATATCCATTGAAAGAGCAGACAAAGTGCTGACATACTGTAACAGTTGGTGGGGAATGTTTTCCATTTAAACAGGCTCAAAATAAAACTCCTCACAACTCCTGTCATGTTTCAATATCCAGAGATAAAACTGCTGCAGTTTGGTTGGAAATCTGAACCTGAGGACCCAGATAACAGTCCCACGGGAAGGAGACTGTCCTGGAGGTAGAGCGGGTCGTACACTAATCAGAAGGTCAGTGGTTTGATTCCCGACTCCTCCAGTCTGTGTGCAGAAGTACCCTTGGGCAAGATACTGAACCCCAAATTGTCCCCGATGTATCATTGGTGTGTGTGTGTGTTAGAGCACTTCATATAGTGCTGTATGAAAGTCTGTGAGAGTGGTCACCATGACTAGAAAAGAGCCTTACAAGTGCAGTCCATTTATCATGACTTCTCTGTTAACTAAGACTAAACATCACAAGTCTAAAACCCGTCTGTGTAATGATGTAAGATGCATCTTTTTGCTCACTATAGTTTTGAGTTAGTTTTTCTTGCTGCGTCGGTCAGACTTGATTATCGAACATTTTCTACCACACTGGGAGAAATTTTAATATTGTTTTTAGCCACAATAGCATCATGAATATAGCAATCACTATGTCCACCAGTTTAATCCACAAATGTTTACCTGTCAGGTGGATTGTGATTACATTTCGTACATATGTTCATCATCCTCAGAGGATGACTCCTAATAACTTTGGTGATCCTGTGACTCTTCCTTTAGCTCCGCTATGAGTCGGAAACGTGTGTTTTTGAGTGAAATGTCTCAACTTCTGGATGGATTGTGATGAAATTTGGCAGACATTTATCCGTGTAGATACAGTGTAATCAATTGGTGATCCCTCAACATACTAAACTACGATATTTTAGTAGCTAGCATGGCTGTAAACCCCCGCTTCATATTGAGGCAGAGCACCTTTTAAATGTTTTTCAGGCTTAAAATAAACGTTAGTGTTTTAGCCAGCAGCAGAAGATGTTGCCTGGTAACAGCTGAAACTAAAACCTTACATCTGTGAGGATTAATGACACAATATAAGATCTGTGAGGTTATCTAAAAATAATGCACACCCTCCAGCCAATCAGAATCCAGCATTCCCTCTGGCTGGTGTCTAATTGCGGGTACATACAATCACGTTATGCTTTTACATTATCACTATCAGTGATGAGAGTCATTTTTAGCTGGTAGTTAAATCAATCACTCACACAGAAATCGACAGGAAAAGCTGTTTAAAATTTCCTGTCAACAGGTTTAAACAGGAACATCAACAAGTGTGCCATTTTATGTTCCTTCAAATCGTAGTCTATTTGGAGTCAGACAAAATCGAAGCCAACTTCCTACTGTTTCATGAAAACCCTCAGAAAAAAAGCTCATTTTGAGGAATGTTTGATGCTCTTTAATGACAACAGGCTCAGAAAAACACAGTGTGTGGTTTCTCACAAAAAAAGAAACAGAAACAGCCCTGTCATCTCAGGACTACCCGTCGCTATGGCAACAGCATAGCAGAACCAACCCCCGTCCAGCCTCAGTGATTTAAGAAAAACAGATTTCCCCTCTTGCAGTTGTCTGCAGTGTTAACGTTTGTATTTACCCTGACAAGGACTCAAAGAATAATGTCTTCATCCCTTAATTTGCCTCCTTTGTTTATCCAAATGCAGACAAACGCTTTCACGTCGTTCTACAGTGTTACAGTATCTTATATCTCCTCTGACACCACATGATGAAGCAAAGCTGTGTTTTTCTGCTCCATTCCAACAAATATTCTACGTATCTTGTGCTTCATTTCCCCCAAATCTGCCAGACACGTTCAGCATCTTCAGCTCAGGGGTTGAATTTAAACTAAAGTACTGTGACAAAGCAACAAAACAAATATTACAGATATTCATCATGCTTTCCTTTGCTTTACTTTGTGATGGATAATGTTGTATATTGCATCTTTACCACAAACAGCACTGTCCCCTTTACTGCCCTGTTTTCAACCAATGTTCAATTCATGCGTCAAATATAGATTCAATTATTTTTAACCTAAAAATGAAGTTGGCAGTAGTGCCTGCAAGTATTTTGTTGCAGCTGCGTACAGCTCCAACAACCTTCACCAACTAGGAAGGGCAGACTGTTTGTGGCCTGAGAGACGAAACTCTGGGCAAAAACCTCCCCCCTGTGGTGCCAGGACAGCAAGAGAGCAATGAACAGAGGGATTTTTATTACAGAAATCAGCCTGAAACTATAAAAGTGAGGGGGTGTCTCTCCGGTGGACTCTACACCCCGAGCTCCGTGGGGATTTATGAAACGCTGTCATTTCTTATTCAAATTAGCCACATCTGTGGCTTGGCTCCAGCTTTACGTTTACTTCAACAACAAACTGTTGTTAGGACTTTGACAATAACAATCTACACACCAATAATAAAACCATGAGTTAATCATTATTCAGTTATCTTCAGTCACAGTTTGTGTTTACACTGTGCCAGTGAGGTTTACAGCACTGAAGTTTAAGAAGGTTGTTTGTTGTATAAAAGGTCAGTACATATCTGATGAAATGTCTGATTACTAAAAACACAATATTCATTGTTCTGTCCTGCAACAATAACTGGTTATATAAGGCTCTTAGTACGTTGCAAACCTCACTTTATGTGAACGTTCTTCTTTCATTAATATAAAGTGAGGTCAGACATAATGACACAAACCCTGGTTTCCACCTTAAATCAATCATAGTAACTGCAGTCTCTCTTCATTTGACCCATTTGTCAGTTTGAAACATGCTGAAGCTGCTGCTAGAAAAACCTCTGAGGGCCACATGTGTGCAGCACAGTTAGCTACATGAGTGGCCTATAAAACCAAATGGCCTCCAAATATACACCGCCTCCAGAGAAACTTGTCCTTGTTTATGCTGCAGGAACCATTTTAGTGTCTACAGAAACCAGGTCTGACTTTTGTCAACTGCACACAGTAGCTGTGAATTCATTACAACAGGTACGTTTCAGAACAGGAAGGTTCAACGAGTCCTGGAAACATACAAATACATAGTTTCTCATTGCCTTTCAAAGTTCCATATGTATAACCTGATCTGATGCTGCTGTCAGGAGGATGGTTGTGTTAGTACCACCACTGTGGTTGTCTTCCACCATAACACACCACTGAATGTGCAGCTGCTGCACTTTACACTAACTTTTATCCCCAGAGCTTCATGTGTGTTGGGTCAGTCCATTTCTGGGCTGGTGTGAGTTTGTTTGATCCTGACATCAGGGAAAGATCACGGTCATGGTTTCAAAGAAAGGTATGAGATGATGGGATGCAAACAACTATCTCCATTGTAAAAAGTCCCACACTCTGTTGACCAACACTCCACCCTAAACGTGTGTGAAGCAGTGCAAATGTTAAGAGGCATAACTGCACACAAAGACGAGAACAGATGCAGATTTACCTGAGACGAAGACTCGTGAGCACAAGAAACTGAGCAAAAACTGTTCTTTGATGTGCTTTGCTTTTGGCACCATGGGATAGTGAGTTGGCTAATGTTACTAGCTCGATAGCCAGGCTCTGCTGCTGGATTACTGTAAATTGCAGCAAGTGATAAGAATTTCACTTTCTGTTGACCCTGACAGAAAACAAATGTTTCTGGAAGCAGACAAGAGGAAATGACTGCTGTGCTGTTTGAACATATCCACACTGAACCTTGTGGTTTGGGCTGAACTGTGCTGGTTTTAGGACTAACTGCACATTTGGGTTGACTGGAGAGGAATATAGAGTCATAGCTTGTGTTTAGGTCAGGTTAGTCCTTCTGCTAACGGCCAGAGTACAGACCATGATTGAAACAAGTCAAATGACAAACCAAACACATGGCTCTCACCAGTCTCTTATACTTCACTCCATGTCCAAAGTTTTTGAGTTGCTGACTGCAGCTCTGAACTCCCCACCACCTCCTTTTATTTTTCTTTCCTCCTCCTCCCCTGGTCTTTGTTGGTGTCTCCCTCAGCTCTCCAATTATCTACTTAAAGCAGGAACAGAGCTGTCTGCTGGAGCAAAACAAACTGCTGATTACAGAGCAGCGTGTCTTTGTGCTGCTTCAATCGCTGCAGAAATTAAAAGATAATAAGCTGACAGTGTAAATGCTGTCAACCTGAACAGCCAGCTCTGTTTCCTGAGTGTTTTTAATGTCTCCTGTGGGGGCTCCACCATGTGGAAAACATGGCTGCCGGTCTCGTGTCCTTAAACCTGCACGTGTGTATTTCAGTCTGAGACCTTCTGAAACGAAGCAGCACGAAATGGAGATAGTCAAGTGACCAACCAAAGACTCGAAAGTGGTCTTGAGCGTCGCACATGGACTCAGTTACTTTACATCTCTGGCTTCATTAAACATGTTGAGACTTGGAGTGTGTAGGACGTTCATCACAGAGAGCTGCTGTCCCTGGTGGATCAGCTCTTTCTCGCTCCTGCAGCTGTTACTGTGTGTTCAGACGGCTGATAAGCCGTGCATTGTTCTGGTGTCCCTGGCATATATAGGTCATGCTCTTATTGTTCTGCCTCCTCCACACTCTGTATGTGCTGCATGTGTGGGTATGTCACTGTTTTCAGTGCCAGAGCCCCTTCATCTGGGGGATGAAGCTGCTGTCACCCAGTGATAACCTCCCCTGTCTCCTACAGTGTGAATACACAACAGAGTGGACGGAGTTATTTCAGCTAACATCTGACTGTAGAGACTCTTCTCTCATGGCAGACATTAACTTGTCAAACACAGTAGAGTAAAAAAATAAAACTTAGAATCCTCAAGGAAAAACGTCAGCACGCACATTAAACAATGTTTGATTTTACAGTGTTGCTTGGAAATACTGTTGTCCCACAGTGCAAAAGAAATGGGAACGTCTCACAGCTGGGAACATTTTAAATAAATTGCAGATAGTGTTCAGACACCTTCAGGACATTATGAGAAACAAAAAATAGTCAATATTGCATCGTTTGCGGTTTACAGTAAAGTACACTGACTACTCTGTGACATGCAGCAAAATGTACGGAGGCCTTCAGTCAGTAGATGGTTTGTTGTTCTGGTGTGATTGCACAACATGTTGCAGAGCCTGATCCACTGAACAACATTTTCTAATGCACCAATGTTGTCGATAAGGTCAACTGATCTTTGTCTGGACCCGAGAACAGTCCCGCATCTCCTCAGCTGATGAAAATGTAACAGAGGAGATAGAAATTTACCAAATGGCCCAGAGGAAGATTTGTTTCCACAGCCTGTATGTCTCTGCTGGAAGCCATATCCCCACCCCACCCCCCCCACAGCTAACAACTCTTCACTGATAGAGGGAGCAACAACCCCGCCTTCGAAAAAATATGTTTGTTACCAACTTGGAACCATATTGCTAACGATTTTCAGTAAAAAAGTAGCTAAAATCTGCAAATGCTGGTACTCAGGTCACAGTCCAGAGACATGGGGTGAGGTTAGGTTAATTTGTGACTCTGAATTGCCCATAGGCGTGAATGTGAGCGTTAATGGTTTGTCTCTATACGTTGGCCCTGTGATGGACTAACGATCTGTCTCGCCCAGTGTCACCTGGGATTAGTTCCAACCCTGCAGGATAAGTGTTACAGATAACGGATGGATGGATGTTCATGTTGGTATCATCATCTAATTCTTTACACATACAAACTGCTCTGTCCCACTTACTGAACATACAAGTGTATCCACTAAGAAACAGGTCTGAGACACAGACGTTTTAAACACCAAAACACCTCCATCTCTAAAGCATCTTGGCTTTTTAAATCACAGATATTTACTGCACAGGATGCATCAAATGTGTGGACATCCATGCAGCTAACTTTTGCCGCTCTGCTAGATCTGAAATCACATTCAGCTAAAAAGTCTGAGAATGAATGGTTGTAATAAGTGGTACTGGGGGAGGAGGTTTTCTACACAATGTGCTAGTGTTGGTTTATTCCCTTTGCTGTGATATGCTGAGCAGCAGACTGATGAATGTGTCGCCCTGCTGCTGCAGTTTAGTCTGAGAGCAGAAACATGCCTCTATAAGGAGACGAGGCCTTCAGGGACACAGAGGCTCCTCCAGCCACTGACGCTACCAGTCCAGACCATTCATCTTGGCACCAGGACTCGTCTTCCCCACAGTACCACACACACACACACACACACACTGAGGAAATGATAATCCATTCTTTTCGCTTCCTGCCTTGTAAAGTGTAGATGAATTATGCATTTATCGGATGACAAAAGAGGCCTGTCAGACTGTGCATAACCAAACAGCAGCTCAGTGAGGCTGCCAGCGGACATCCATCTTCTGTAGCAAACAAAAACCAAAACATGCATGCTCATGCTTTATGTTCACAGTGCAGCAGGGAGTCCAAATCTTTATGTTTGCTTGCATTTACACATGTATCTTTGTATTCTGTGGAGGCTCTTTAATACATTTGAAAACAGGTGTTTGTGTGTTGGTCTCTGGACCTGGTCTGGTCTCATTCTGTCTCTTCTCTTGACTAAAAACTGGAACATGAGGTTGGTAACGTGAAACAAAAAGCACCAGCACCCAGACAACATATGCCTCAGGTGAGAGTCAAACAGACTGCAACTGAAAGCTGAGGTTTAAATACACTGGGGAAGAACGAATGATTAACCAGGTGCAGCTGAGCAGCCAGGTGAGGACAGTCAGGTCATCAACTGAAGCACCAAGCTGAGGAACAACTGACTGAACCTGGACCTGAATCAGGATTTTAAAAAACAAACTGTATTTATTTCAAAGAACTGTGAAGATGATATAAATCAGACTGATATTAGATTAAAAAAGTGACACTTGGTGCATGGTGGTGAACAACAACAACAACAACAACAACAACGTGGCAGCAATTATTTAACTGTAATGTTTAAATAGAAGGTGGAAAACAGTGACCCAAACAGTGACTACAGCTAAAACAACTCACTGAGCCCTGTTTACAAGCACCTGTTATCATGTGAATGAAGTCCTGTACTTAGATACATGAAGATGGTGTGATATATTCAACCCTGTCTCTTAAAATCCCATTTATATATTAGTAATTTACATCTATAAAATATTTTCATCAACACGAGGAGGAGAATGTACCTGCAGTGTAGAAAAGTGTTCATACTGACTGTATCTCCAAAACATTCAATGACAACGTATTTCATTGTTTTCACTACAGTATCTGTTCATTGCAACTGAAGCATGATTTATGTTGTTATGATTCCTTTCAGACTCAAAGCAGTTGGTTGAGAGGGAACAGTGGAGGTCTTGGTTAAATATTTAAAAAGTCAGCATTTGTTCGATATTGAAAAAGTCAATGTTGACACAAGACAGGACATATTTACTTTAATATTCAGCCAAAACCACAGTATTTCCAAAACTTGACCAAAGTGTTTTAGTAGTATAAAAAAGGACGTGAGTTCTGGTCTCCACTGATGGAGTCCTGTATACATATACGATGGTGATGGTGGAATACAGAGTTACGTGCCGGTGCATCGTGGCTTGAATTTGGGGTAAAACCTCCCAGCATCAGAGTATCTATTCTGGTGGATAGCATTAGTGTTATGCCCACTGCCACACATTAGATCACATTTTCTGTTTCTATCCTCTGTCGCAGTATTCCCTGCTTTATTTGTCACTTTTCTCTGTTTTGTTTTGAATCCCACTTCCTGCCCTCTCGTGTTTCCCGCTCCTGTGATTGCTTGCCCCGCCCTAATGTGTTGCACCTGTGTTTCATTGTCTCCCAGTGTATTTAGTCAGTGTGCTCTCTTCCCTCTCAGACACTTTGTTCCTGCTGACACACAGTCAGCCATTATCCTTGTGTTTTACCTCTCTGGAGTAGTTTCTCCAGCTCTTTTTTAGACTTTCCTACCTGTATACTGAACCTTTTTTCCTTCAAGTAAAGAGTCTTTTTTTGTTTGTTTGTTTAAGTCCTCACTCTGTGCTTCCAGTCTTGTCAGTTAGATTATTTATCATATACAGTACAATGTATGTTAATGTAGAGCTCTCAGGCTCCCACTCTGCAGTCATTATTAATAAGTTTCTCAGCTCCTGCAGAGACTGAAAGCACAAAGATGAATGGGAGAATAGTGTTGTATTGGTTTATGAATAAGTTACCTCTGCTTTGAGGTGGTGACTTTGATGTTGCAGTGTGCAGAGGAGTGCTGGGGTTATCTGGAAGTCAGAGTGGGCTGATTGAAGGTTTGGTAAAGTGGGGCAGCAGGGGAGGTGTCTTCCAGCTTCCCTGCCCAGCCAGCACCCAGCAGACTCTCAGAAAGGGCTGCCTTCTTCCAGGGGAAACATCTTTCAGATGGAAATGCAGCAGACTTTTTGTTGCCCCAGTTTTTGTTTGCTTCTGAGCCTCCTCCCACTCACCGGCTCAGTGTTTCTCTCTCCTCTGTTCCCATTTCTGTCATCCTACAGCTTTCCAGAGACTCTGACATTATCTATTGTTATCACTGAGCGTTTGCTTGGTTTTGTCTGAAGCCTGGCACTACCACACTACTGCTCTGATTTACAAACAGAATGCAGAACTAGTGGTTGTTTTTGAAACCGATTTCACTTTCTTTATTTCCCAGGTTCCTGGCTACAGAAATGCAGGAAGAAAGGGCTCTGCCATGGTTGAAAACCCTTCCTTTGTGCTGTCTGCTCTCAGTGCATCTTTATCTTGTTGAGGAACTTGATCAAGAACTCAGTTTGAACGGCTCTGGACACATTTTAGGGTTTTCCAGAGACACACAGGTTCTATGAGTGGAAACACAACTCTACAATTATCACTGCCCACAATTCAAGTTAGGATAAAATTCTTTTTAAGCATTATAGTATTTAAAGCATATGGGAGATGATGTTACAATTCTACAGTGATCTCTCCAACAGAGCCCCACGTGTGAGCATGCTAACATTTGCTAATTAGCACAAGACAACATACAGTTGATGGGAATGTCAGTGTTAGGTCTTAAACCAATGAAAACTAATAAACTAATGAAATATATACATTAATAAATACAGCTGTTTGCATGTAGCCTAATCCCTGGACCCATGTTGAATAGATATCACTAGAAGAAAAGTCAGGGGATCATCAAATAATAAATTCATCACAAATTCTGTCAGTTGTCAAGGCATTTCACTCAAAACTAAAGGCTCCACTGTCCATTTGACAACCACGAATGTCTGTATCATATTGTTTCTTGTTTTACTCTGGACTAGAGTAAATGAATTGGCTGATGAACCAGCCAATGGGCCACAGCCACCCATGGAGCAAAGCTGCTGAATGAGTGAACTGTGTGTGGAGAGACTCTCTGACTGGGACTGTAGTTAATGATACTAGTTTTATGACTGTGGCTACTGCTGCTCTGACTTCCATTTTACTGAAAACACCCAAAGCTCAGACCTCACCAGCATCCTCGAACTCAGCTGTGGTGATCATTTTTAAATCCAGTTTTTAGATTTAGTTGAAGGGTGAGTTTTGAACATTACCCCAAACCCAAGAATATGAGAGCTTTGGACAAAGTCAGAGTCACAATCATTGAGTTATAGCGACTTAAATTCATCATGTTGGTGTAGAACAGCCAGATGGTGAAATGTAATTGGATTTGCAGGATAACTAGAGCGCTGAGGGTTGCGTCTAAATTTGCTTACAGCCTCAGTTTGTTGAATAACAACGTCTGCTTCAAGAATTCACCAACCAGTTACAGATATAAGAAAACATACTGGTCTAACCTGAAACTTGACCTCTAAACAATCATACTTCAGCAGATGAGGGTTCTGCAGAAAACCGACATAATCAGGTCACTTGAAGTGCATGAAAACTCACAACCACCCACTGTGTTTATGAGCTGCTCTGTCTAATGGGTTTATTGCCTGTTTTTTGCACACCTGGTCCTGTGCCCCACTTATTAAAGACTTTGATCCATTACCTTTTGCAGGTGTGGACTTTACAAGAGGAGGAAGTTCTGCTCAACAAAGCCTGAGAAAGCTTTGTTTGTAGGAGCTTCAGTGACCCTCAATCTATTCTTAAATCTTAAACCGACGCCCTTTTTGTCAGAGAAATGCGTCGGTTTAAATCGCTGTCTCTTTCCAAAGACCTGTCTTCACCTGCTTTTTAAAGCTCTTGTTGTTCTGTTACTGCTTAGCTTGAACTTTGCTTGAACTTTCATTTCTTGACTTGGCACCACTGGAATAAATAGTGTAATTTCACATCAGAATGAAGCTGTAAACCATTTCACTTCAGAGGATCTCCTTCTCCTCTGCGTTTCCACTCAACACACTCTGAAATGTGAAGTGTTCCTGTGTCAGAGGCTTCTGTTTGCTGCAGTGACGTGTGATGTTTAGTCGTCCTGACAGCGACGTTTCAAATTCTGTAACTGCCTGACATGTGGAAAATCACTTTACAGAGACAACGTTGTCTATGTTACTGCTTCAGTGGTCAGATCCTCAAATTAAACACTTGTAAACCTGTGTTTTTTGTTTTTTTTTTCCCAAGAAAGGGAAATTTCCTAAAGAGAAACTGCAAGTTCAGAAGTAGATTCCTGTAATTTAATACTAGTTATGGGGGAAATGGAGACAGTGTTCAGCTACAGTGTCAATTAATTTCACTTTATGGGTGTACATCAACTCTGACAAACTAGGAACTGGACCTATATCTAGAGAAGGCGTCCCCAATATACAAATACTTAACTGACTGCTGCAAGTCAGTCAGCTTCCTCCATAGCCATGGTATGGTGAGCAGATTCTACATGCGGTGTAAAGAGCACTGATGTAGCAGCAAACTCTGAATAAATGAAACTAATCCACACTGACATCACTGATTTTTAACAGGATGGTTTCCTCAAAAACCCTGATCTTCCCCTGACTTATTAAACCTCCCAGTGCTGCTCATGTTACAGAAATATGACCTGGTCTAAAACAGAGTGAAATATATAATGTACAGCAACTGATCAATTGTTTGGGGTCATTTTGCTTGAAAATGAGTTTTAGTTAAACTACAGCTGGATGTGCTGCTTTTCATAGCATATGTAACTATTGATACAGTTTACCATAAACTGACAGTTAATTTTCTTTTAACACTTCCTGACTACAAGTCACTTTTCACTGTCTCAGGGGGAAAGAACCATGGCAGGGGTTGACTGTTGTACTAAGCTCTCTGGAAGACTGCAGCCTGTTGGCTGATGGAGGGGGGATGGGTGAGGTCAAAGGTCAAAGCACACTGGGGCTCAGCCTGGCAGAGTAAACACAAGCTGACTTTTACTGCTTCCAACAGCCACTTGTTTCTGTTTGAGTCTCTGGAGGAGTGTTGAACATTAACCGTTAAACGTTTCAGCAGATTGAGAGTAAACAGACGCACGGACAAACGCTCCTGTGTTCCTGCAGGACGTTTGAACATTAACTACAAAGTGTTGAAGCTAATTGATGATTTGGGCTAATAAGCTCCAGAACGGTTTTCATGTCCTCCTCAAAGATCCGCTCTCTCTCTCTCTCTCGTGAAATCCCTGACATGTCAGTGGCTTGTAATTGACTTAATGAAACCCAGCGAGAGGAGCTGGTTCGGTTACAGTTTAATCTAATCGTGACCCCCTCGTCTTATATAACGCACAGAGCTGGAATCTATTAAGTCAAATGAATGTGGCTGTTTTGAACTTAATTTCATTAAAAGACATGAAGACTGCAAACCAGAGGAGAGGCTTGTTAAAAAACAGAGCAGCAACATCTCATCTGGTGATGAAACAAAATCAAAGTCAGAAAATAAACTTGAACACCACATTTAATTTCATGTCGAGTAACAAAGAGTTGAACGAGACAAATTATACACGTGTTTTTGATCAACATGGGATGGTGCTTTTATTAGAAAAGACTGACTGTGCTCCTCTTCTCTGGTTAAAAACAGACTTCAGTATCACTTCATGCTCTGTAAGAGGAAAGAAACTGAGAATTAAGAAAATGAGAACATTTTGCACTTCTTACACTCTTCCTCTGTGCTAATAAGGTGGTTGGAAGGTAATTGTCCTTGATGACATTACAGGATATAACACATTGTTGGTGCTACATTAATCCAGAAGGACTATTAGTGACTAATGACAATTCTCTCAATTTAAGAATAATGGCAGTAGCGACTAGAGACTGGAAAAAGGCCTTGTAGCACTTTTCTAAAAAGCTTTTTGAGTAGCTAACCTGAAAGAGGAAGCATTTGAAAAGGGGGTATCATCAGAAAAAGTCTGTCACAGAGCTGCTAGTAGCTGTAGACTCTTAAGGCTGGATTGTGCTCGAACAGTAAGTATGTATGACAAGTGGTCGGACAAAGTTGTTCCAGTTGTCCATACTGGAGGGTGGGGTAAAAAATGCTGATCTTGTTTAAATGCGGAGATCAGCCCAGATCAAATTTCATCATCTTGCTGGTTCCTGAAGATAGACTTGATTTTATCCCACTTGTGGGAAATTCACTCGTTACAGCAGCTCCTCCACGATCTCAATGTCCAAACCCTGGATGTTCACCGGTGCAGTGAGAAGTGACTTCCTGCTGAAGTCGATCACCACCTCCTTCGTCTTGCTGGGGTTGATGTGCAGATTGTTAATTCCACACCAGTCGACAAAGTTGGTGATGACCTCCCTGTACTCAGATCGTTCCCCTGAGAAACACGCCCAACAATGGTTGTGTTGTCAGAACATCTGGAGATGGCAACTGTCAGTGTTGTGTCTGAGGTCCGATGTGTACAGGGTGAAGAGGAAGGGGGACAGTACTGTGCCCTGTAGAGCCCCCATGCTGCAGACCACCACATCAGATACACAGTCAGGAAGCCTCACATCCTGTGGTCTGTTGGTGAGGTAGTCAGTGGTCCAAGCAGCCAGAAGCAACAAGACCCCACCAGTGTTTTATACTTTTAATAAGATTATCAAATATCCAAGCTCTGGATGACTGAGGCACCAACATTTGTTTGTTTTAAAACATAAGTCACCATCAGCTGAAGAGAAAAAAAAAAAACTAAGGTTTGAGTTAATCACATGATGTGTCATCTGTTAACAATATTGTGTATTTCCAAATGTCCCTCTAAAAACAGAACTGAAAAAATCCCCCTGGTCATCATTTTAGTCAAAGCATCACAAAGGCACCTCCAAAAATACTGAAGATTTCCATGAAATGAACTGTGGATTTTCAGTCTCCAGAGGAGGATTTTGGTGACAAATGTTTCTACACAAGAAGTATCAAAGTTTGTAAAGTTCCTGCTCCCCACAGGATGAACCTTAGATTTTGAGGACTCCACCTTCATCCTAAGTCTAGCGCCTCACTCAGGACAAAACGTTACAGATGGACATATTATATAATAACACACTGTTCAAAATATACTGAGAACCAGGTTTTAATGTGATACTTACGATACTAGCAAGAACCAAGGACACAGCCAAATGAGCTTTGTGTTGATGACAAGAATATCTCCTTTGTATACTGTCAAACAATCCCATGAAATCACCAAAAGCAACGTGTGTGTGGTGTGTACACAGTGTGTCTGTCGATACTTTGACTTGTCTAACTTGCTGTGTGTGGGATTGGTTAACAATGGGGGAAAATGGAGGATGACCTATGAAATAACCTATATTAACTTTTCTAACCCCAAAGCTAACTTGTATAAGTGCTTTCATTGCTCTATCTGTAGCTTTTATGTCTTCTTTAAAAGCGGTCAGTGTTAGCAGGCGACTGGACAACTCACAAGTGGAGGCGAAGCTTTTATAGGAGCAGTGTTTATGATATCAGCTGGAAACTCACTGGTCAGCTGCTGAGACATGGAAACAGCTCAGGCTTTGTTTGGTCTCACAGTGACTGAGTTGTCTGTGTGGAGCTGTGGGTCAGTTTGTCTGTCGATGGAAAAGCTTGTAGTGTTTGACAAAGGCCTGTTGGCTTCACTGGAGGAAGCTGTCGACTGTGGTTATCCAAACATAGTGTGGTTATAGCAACAATGACTCTGACCCTGGTGAATTTGAGGAAATTAAAAGTACTGGGTTAAGGTCAGACTGAGCGGTGATTCATCAGAAACCTCAGCATTAATTTTCCACCTCACTCGCTCTGGAGGAGCCATAAACCACATGATGCAGCGTGTTTCTGGGTTTACCCCAGTTCAGTGATCTAGTTCAGAAACAATGTCTCGATTTATATACATTAGATACAGAAGTTCCCATTCCCTCCTTCAAATAAACCTCACACAAAGAAAACACCACAACATGCACATAACAAAAAACTATTTTTGTCCTCCTCAGATATATTTTACCAGTTACCTGAAGTTTTCCTGAACAGTGTTCTGACTGTGCAGCCACACAGTCCAGATGAGTAAAGATCTGAGCTGATGAGAAAGTTGAGGGCTACACACAGGCTGCTGTTGGAGTGTAAGCTGCCTGAGATGAATGTGCAAATATTACTCAGGGTTAAAATACGGTTCAGCAATTTAAACTTTTCAGGTTAAAAAATAATTGAATCTAACTTAACATCAGTCAAAAATAAGATGGAAAGCACAGTGCTCTTTGCAGCAAAGATGCAAGTACAGCATTACTGTCTACACACTATTCTAACATTACAACAAACAAATGAAATCAGCTTTGTTTTTTGATTGAAATGTTTGTTGCACCTCATTCACCTCCTGACTTCATAGTTACTGAAGCATCCTTCAGGCAAGATACTGAAAACCCAAACTGCTTTGAGTTGTTGACATGTCTAGAAAAGCACTATACATTTAAAAAGCTAGCTAGCTCATCGCTAACTGGACAATACGTTCACTTTAAGCTACAATAGCTTGGTCCGTTGTGGACTCCTCACCTCTGTACCCTCCAAGGTCAAGACGGCTCAAGTTGAACTGGTCGTAAAAAAACAGCACTGATGTACTTTACCCTTGCAAACACATCCCCTGATCTTTGTGGCTCCACTGAGATGAACTGATTTTTGCTACAAAATTTCACTGAGTTGATGTCAGGTGGCGTTTTATGAAAGAGGAAAAGATTTCTGGTCATTAAAGGTGTAAAACTGGGTGTTTACTGTGAGCAGCTGATGCTCACACTATACATAATTTTCCACTCTCTGCACCCTGCTGAGGTGCAAATGGAGGCAAAGAGACTCATCAGAAGTGTTTACACAAGTCTTGACTCAGATATGGATGGTCATGAAATCCCTATTCGAGGCAGCGCGTTTACTTACGCTTTAGCTACATTTGGAGACGTAAAGCTAAACATTCTGACTCCTGTCTCCATCCAGCGTGGATCTGTGTTTCCCTAATCTCATTTAAGTCTTTGTCTTTATGCTGACAGTTTAGGCCGTTGCCATGGTAACGCTCTGCATGTGGAAAGAGGAAACTGGCATGTGAAAGAGGAAAAGCACATTAAACCGTTCAAATGTGCGATTCCAAGCTTCACACCTCGTCGATGATATCAAGAAGTCATTATCACCTCTTGGCGGGAAGAAGGAGAGTCCGAGGCATGGACGGGGATTATTCCTCGCTGCTTCTACTGCAGCAGGTTTCGGTTCCCGTGTGTGGTCACTTGACTCGTGGTCATTATCATGAACTGAGTGTTCGTCTGAGGACACAGCAGCTTTCAGCTCTGAGTGTGAGGGATGAGGGCAGCATTATGACTCCATGAGACTGTAAAAAGGGCTCCTCCTCACACAAATGGTGTAATTGATTCACGTTTCTCCACAATACTCATGAACCCCACCTTCTCCTTCACCCTGTCACCTTTGGATGTCAGCTCCCTTTCACTCACACAGCAGTAGAGAGAACAGTGCGTAGCTTTGTGCTGTTTACCTCTGTAGGATCAGAGTGGAGAAAAGTGTGGCTGCCTTGTTAACTACAGTTGTTGCATTAATCCTGTGGATGTCCCCTGTCCCCCACCAGTCCAACAAAGGAACAAAGCATGCAGACTGAAATAGATGTCTTTATTGTAGTTGTTTTGCGTCTCTTTGTTCATCTATTTATCGACTTTCCTACAAAAGTTAAAGGTGCCTGGTTGGCCTGTGCAGGTATCCCTCCACGATTAACCCACCTCAAACAAACAGGGTGTCCAAACCACCTGGTACAGCAACAGACTGTGGAGCAATGTTAGTGTGGTGGATACATTCAAAACTACAGGGTATGTAATGGTCTTGGGCCAGAAAGACTGTTACCACAACTTGAGCCATTAGATCAAGAAAATCAAAGTTTCTGAGAGCTGTATTGTAAAGTGTAAATACTTTGTTATTCATGTGTGCAGGTAGTCAGACCTTAAGAAATGTCTTTGTTGTAGGAGAGGGATGGACGAGCTGCTTCTACAACTTTAGTTATTCTCTTAATAAAATCCTCTTTGAATATTTAACACTCTGTTTCACATGGCATCTTTTGCATGGCTGTTGTTATCATTATAGTGTTTTGTCTCTTGATATCCATTCAGCTATGAAAGGTTAGAGCTGCCTTTTTCAGCTCTCTATCAAACATACTATCCAAAGTTTCAAAAAGCTACTTCAAGGGAGAAACACTATCTGCTGGCAGTAAAGCTCAGCTAACAGGAGTGTAATGAAACATAAGCTGTGGCAGACCGCTTCAGCTCAAACAGCCTGAACAAAGATCTGAGGTCAGACTGTGACTCTGCTGCTCTGTCACAGGAGGAGTGGATTAAAGGGCCACTGAGTCGGTCACCATCAATTGTTTTGGGATGAAAGCAAAGAAAGGCGTTCACATAGCAACCGGTCAGCTGGTTCCTGTCCAGCTGTCTGTGGCTGTTGGACTGTTTCAGAGATATAGGAATGTCTCCCCCCACCACACACACACACACACATCCATAGGGACAGCACTTATTTGTCAGTCAGCCACCCCCCTGCATTCACATGGCACACAAAGATGGACGCTGAGAGGAGTAACTGAGGGTGAAGTGGGTGGAGTATAAAGTGCTTCTTGGTTTGTCTCCATCAGAATAATGTTAGAATATGTTTCATCTTTGTTTATGGAAACACAGTTTGTTTCCTGTGTCTGTGACAGAGATATCTGAGCACAACCCCAAGAAATTTGGCGTGGCACAGTGAATCATGGTGCCCAGAGGATATTATCAAGTGCTGTGTACAGGATTCACTCAAATCAACAGCATTTCATCATTTAATTAAAACACACACTGTTTACAGCACCTGACCGTAGCTGTGTTTCCATCTGTATTTCTATGAGCAGTTTCAAGTATCTCTTTACAGAAGGTTGATGGAGATGGCAAAATTCAAAACTTCCTCTATTGTGCAAAAGGTTTTACACTTGCTTGAGCTGGTTTTTTTTTTTTTTTAAAGTTACGGCACTTATTTGGAAATGGTGTTTCCATCACCCATTAAGTTTCTGATGTAGCAAACATTTAATTTGCATGACAGATAAGTTAGAAGAGGAAGATGTACTTGCCCAATTGAGAGAGAAAAAAAAATCATGTAGCCCTGTCCTCATTGTTCTCTCGTAGATGACTAGGACATCTTCATCCTGTTTCTTAGTTTTCTTCTTAGTCGCCTTCATCGTCCTCTTCTCGCACAGAGACCTGAACATAAAATAAACAAAACAAGTTAAAATGCATCAAATAAGAGTAAAGCTATAATATATAATAAAAAAAATGCTCAAGCCTGTATGTACAATGACAGCAGAGAAACAGGACTGTTGGTGATTCTTTGTATCAGACTTTAATGTTGTTCAGGCCATTAGTGGAAGTGTGTGTCCTCTAATATCAGGGTCTCTTCAGTGACTCTCATTAGGAATTTAATAACACAAGCAGCTGATCTCTCTGACACTGATATCACACAGTAAGCCGTGCGAGCTAATTAATGAGCAGAGCTTTAAAAAGAGAATAAAGACCAAGGATAGAAAGTGAGCTCTCTGTGGGAAACTCTGTCCTTAAAGCCCATATGTATTAAAGAGGTCATGAAAGAGTCAGTCTGTCTCCTACCACTGGGTGAAGTTGTTTTTCTAACCTTTGGTTTTGTCCAGCTGAGTGAGTCCATGTTTCGTGGTCATCCTGCTGCTTGAAACAGCAGCATCACGTCACTTTCCCTCCAAGGTAAAAGCTCTTTGCTTCCACAGGACAGACTGTGAATATTGTGTATATGGACAGAGCCCCCCCCCCCCCAGGCTCTGGAGGTAAAGTGGTTTAGAATTAGGCCAGACTTTTTTTTTCTTCTTAGAAAAAGTTGCACAAAAGAGTGACTCATTTTAATTTAGAAAACATTAGCCATCCCACTGTCTCAGATAAGAGCTGTGTTTAAAGGGAAACACTGAAAAATGAAGCAGCGTTGGCAAAAATCAGGACGTTTACAAACACTTCTCTAACCAGGTTCCTGTCGGGTTCCTGCAGTGATCTGATATCTTGTCGTATCTAATCAACCACAAACCTGTTTTCTGTGATCAGATTAGAGAAGCCTGATTTATTTATTTATTTTTTCCCAGCTACACTTCTCCTGTAAGACGATTTCTTGTATCTATGTACATACACCACGTAAACTGGATTTTCTAATCTGCTTTTTACATGTGAGCATGTGCGCAACAGTGACTTCAGACAGGGAGTGTGTCACTGTGATGGGAGCGTGGCTGAAGGAAACAAGAGATCATTGCACACAGAGATGCATCCTCATATTCAAAAGAATTTCATGTGTTTTGCAAAGATAGTAAGCAGCCACTTGAAGTCCAAATAAGTCAGTTTCCACCTCTGAACATTTGGCTTTTAATGAAATTCAGAAACTTAGTAGAAATCTGATTTGGTTTTAAAGTAACCACAGTGTATGTTAACATGTTCTCTAAATGAGCTGGGTTTTTTTGTGTGCATGTTAACATTGATGGTCACCTGCTCATCCATATTTCTTGGTTATACTGCTGCTTCACAGAGCACTGCCACTTGTGGCCAAATCAACCTACTAAGGAACTGAGGCACCCCTCTAACCCTAACCCAACCCTAACCCTAACTGCTGGGCCCCTGTTAATTAATGATTTAGACACAGAGTACCAAACATGTGAGCTCAAAGGTGAACTAATGGGCGATATTGTCCTTTTTTAATGGTGCATATTGCCAAATAAATAAAATTGAAAATTTGTTTGAGAATATGCATACTCACAGTTACTACTCAGTGTTGATTAAAATTGCACAAACTGGCTATCTTACTCTGAGCCTGGAGCTTTCGTGGTCCTTGGAGGTCTGGGGCCCTCAGGTATGTGTCCACTGTATTTAGTTGATCAAAACTTGCTCCCTTTGAAATAAAGGAGCTCTTTGCTCTCTTATGGGCAACATGTTTTCTTTTTCTTTTAATAGTTTGAGTTTTAATCTACACTGACTCTCAGCCAGGGTTAGATTACTTGAACCAGGACATCTGCAGTTGTTTGGAGGTACGTGGAGGGAAGTTCATGGAATGGAAATTTGACAGTGAGGTTACTTGAATTCATCTGATAGGACTATGGGAGCAATCTGACTAAAAAGGTTGGAAACCACTGTGTTACAATATCCTACCTACAACAATCATGAAATATACAAATATGGCCAACTACTGCACTGAGTCATGTGTTTGAGGCCGATCAGATCTGATCCCGTGCCAGAGTCTTTGCACAAAAAGCCCTTCAGCTTTGTTTGGTTAAGTCATTTAGGAAGTGATTGCATCATTCATTTTAATATCGTGTAATCTACACTTGTACCACAGGCTGTGGCTGCCAGACACTAATTCTGAGAACACTGCTGCAGAAAGACAATTTATCTAGACTTGAACACACTTTGGTCTAAAGCAGCACTAACAGCAGTAAGCTGCAGCTGCCTTATATTCTGGATGGTAAAACAGCCACAGGCCTTTGGCAGAAGAACATATGGATTAATTTAAATGGTGATTTGATGTGCCTGTTAAAAGCACATTGGGTAGGAAAAAAATGGGAATATCAGCTGTTGTGTTCAGTGTGAGGTGTCTGCCCTCTTTTACTGCTGGTAACTCAACTCTCAGAAGAGAATTCAACGACTCAAACAGATTTTTCTACCACTGCTTTATGGTGTTAGAGGGAAGTACATTAAGAGCTTTTAAACTACATGACCTTCTTTTTTTTTTTTTTTAAATACTGTGGCATAACATAAATATCATATATTACAAAGTTATTCTGAGATGATTTTCCCCAACAAAAAGTCTACTATGTAAGACCCCATTAAAGAAACATTCATATCTTTCTGTGGTCCTGAAATGTGAAAGCTTGTCAGTCTTCACCCCTCACCCAACAAAAATATCCCTGATGTTTTCTATGTGTCTACAAGTCTTTGAAGTGTCCAGATTTTCCACACATTATCTCCACATTAGAAAACTAAATAAACCCACTGTACTCTGGTGTTTGGTACTAATAGCCAGTCCTGAACTTGTAACATCAGCTGCTCTGCAGAAATACAGGGGATGAAATTTAAAACCACCCATATCCTCCAGAGAGAGTCCACTCAGACACAGAGACATGATCTCATGCAGAGTGCATTATTGATGATGACTAAATACATGTACAGTATTTAACACTGGCAGTTATTGACACAGTGGTCACAATAATGTGAGTAACATATAACCGATTGTAAAAATTTGAGAAGCTGGAACCAGATATTTGGCATTTTACTTGATAAAGTCAATACTTGTCAATCTACTAACTGAAAACAAGAGAAACGATTGCAGTCGTTCAGTATTGGTGAGTAGACTGAACCTAGCTAGTTCACATTACAGTTGTTAGGTTACTGATGAGTTAAGCAGCACTTTCCTCCCTCTGTCTTCTCATGTAAAGTATGTGAGGAGACGAGATGAGCTCATAAAATGGTTATTAAGCAACCATTTACCGCAGCTTACACTGAAAGGAGATTTACACCATCAAGAGTGAACATGACTTCCCAACATGACAATAGCGATGTCTTATTCAGCACAGAAGATACCATTCATCTTCAGATATGGACAGAAAATCTCAGGAACATGTTGCATCTTGTCATAAATACTCATGAAAGAAACCTTCATGAAGAAAACAGAGTTAATGCTAGTGAGGCTGGTTATAGGAGCAGGGATGTGGCTCTTGACAAGGATCATGTTTATAAGGTTTGATCAAAGCAGAAAGTTGTTGCTGAGGGGATTTCCTGGATTTCTTAGCCCAAATTCATGCTTAACACCATGGTCATTTATGGGTTAGCAACATAGAATGAAAATCCAGAGTATCCATGTCAACAGACAAGAACACCTGGAGTATAATTTGATTTCTCAAGTTAGATTTGTGGTTCACGTTTCTGATTTTTATTCTTATTTCAGCTAACAAAGATGAGTTAACAGTTTAACTCCAGTGTGTGTGGTTGATTTCTGCTGGACACTAACACAGCTCCGGTTGAGCTTGTTGTAGGGTGGGGAATGAGAAAGGGTTGAAAATGAGTCTCCTCCTGTTTCACAGCAGGTGGTTCATATTCACAACCTCCAACTCTTGAATTATAGAATGAGCTGCTCTCCATGAATCATTGAGAAATTACACAAGGATCCCCTCCAAGCCAGGAATGTAATCTGTCAAAAGCCCCTCTTACCCTCCCAACTGTGAGCTGATATTAAAATGCAGGGAGGGATGAGCGTGTAAAAAATTAAAATGGAGACTGAAGTGGTCCTGTCGTGTTTGTAAAATCCCTCTGATTAAATGAAGTGAATTCTCAAATCCTCAAGTTCCTGTTCCTTTATTTTTTCCACTTTAATCCATCACTGATCTGATTATTGTAACTGATCTTTTCTACTAACACTCTCACAGATTAGAATTTCATATTTCCATCATACAAAACATCATCGTCATTTTATTGAGACACCAGAGATAATTATTAGATGAAATATGTTGTCAGGCTTATTGTGAGTAATCCTAAATGAGAATCAGTAAAGTTAATCAGTACTGTGAGGGTTTCCTTCCGCTCATACAGGATATCTGATAAATGTAGTGCGTCAGTTCTTTGTTTGAGACTTTACATGAGGAGTAAGACTTCTCTGTGACATTGGGCAGCAAACTAACACAAACATTTGCAGAGGCAAGTGTAGCTTGGTCAGTAAATGACATCAACATGGCCTTCAAACATGTACTATTTTTATTTGCCATCACTGTAGTCCTGCTTTCACCAATCCATCCATGAAAATAACCTTGATACACTTTCATTTGGATATTACTTGATGAACAACCTCATGTCATGTTACTGTGGATGGTAACATAAAGGAGGGACACAATAGGACTGTCACTGTTAGAGTTCATATTTAAACAATTTTGGAAACAAAGTTGGGTTGGTGCATCCTGGTGCAGTATGCCATATTTGTGACAAAAAAATGTAAATATGTTACAATAAAACAAAAAATGGTTGCAGAGCCATTTTTTACTGCTGCTCTCAGCTTTGAAAGACTAATGCACTTCATAAAAGTACATTCATGTCACGCTCTGTCAGGGATGGAGTGGAAGCCAGCAGCCATCAGGTAAATGGACGAGCAGTTTGAAAATCCACTAACCTTCATGTGATTCCTACGTTCTGAGAGTAAAAAGCCTTCACAAGAAGTACTCCAGCATTAGAGGCAGCAGTGACCTAAATGGCCAAATTCTGTTTGAGCCAAATATAACCTGAAGTGATGGAGGAGACAGAGATGGACTCTAATGAAATACTAGAGGCATTAAAATAGAGACAACCTTTTAATGGCACAAGGCCCATCTTGAATACCACACTTACCCTCTGATTCAGTGTGCTCTTCTCTACTCATGTCAGTTTTATTTTTTATAATGGTTCTAGGTGACAGAGGCAAGGAAAAACTTTCTTTTAAGAGGCAGAACCAGAGTCAGGGTGGACGGCCATCTACCTTGACCGGTTGGATAAAGAAAGAGAGGGAGGGAGAACACAGTATTTTAAAAATTATATCTTACTATTAGAATGGTGACAATACTAATGGCAATAAGACTAGCAGTAAGACTAATAAATTTAAAATGCAACAAAGCATCATGGGGGCAGCGGGAGGCATGCCATCACATTGGCAGAAATACCTGCAGAGAGCAACAGCGAGAATAAGGGGCTAACTGAAAGTTAAAGTGTAAAGTTGGTTTTAAGTTTGGATTTTACTCTGGGGACAGACAGGCTCAGAGCAGAGCACAGGATGGGATATAAGGATTAAGGAGATCAGACAGGTTCAAGGGGGCAAGTCCATTTAGAATTTTGTAAGTCATCAGATGCACCTTTTTAAAGTCTGATCTGACATGGATAGGAAGCCAGTGAAGGGAGGCTAAACTTGGAGTTAAATTGGTCAAATTTTCTAGATTTAGTCAACAATCTTGCAGCAGTATTCTGAACCATTAGATGACTTTCAGTACCAGCATGTGGCAGGCCAGAAAACAAAGCATTACAATATTCAAGTCTCAATGAAACAAAGGCATGAATTAAGATTTCAGCTAAGACCAAATCTTAGCTACATTGTGCTGGTGAAAAAAGGTAGTCTTGGTGTTGTCTTTTAATGTGCTGATCGATGGAGAGAGCAGGGTCAAATGTGACACACATATTGTTACTTGATCAACTGGTATCTATAACAGGCTGTTTTATCTGACCAAAGGAGGAGCAGGAAGTTTCAAGACATCCAGCTATTCCCAGCAGGCAGACAAACCTCTAACTCTAGGATTTGAGAAGAGTCGTCAGCCTTTATGGGCACATCACTCGGGTATCATCAGCATAGCAGTGAAAATTTGGCTAAGAGACAGGCCCTGAAATGGGCTGAAAGCTGCTAGGACACAACCCTTTGTAGTATTTCTGAAAAGAATGAGAGGTTCTAAAGCCGCTAGTTACTTAGAGACCTTAGATTAAGGTGTGGTTTCTGAAGTAAAGGTTTAACCACAGCTGTTTTAAAGCTAGTAGGAACAATGCTAGTCGTCAGTGATTAAATTCGCAATATTCAGCACTGCAGGTCCCAAGACTGGCCAGAGATCTTTAGAGAGTTCAGCTGGCAGAGGGTTGAGAAGGCGGCAGCTAGTGGGCCAACAACAGCTTGGACAATGATTCAAGAGATACATTTTCAAAATATGTTAGAGAAGAAACTTGTGCTCAACTGATTCTGCAGTAGATGCTGTGTCTAATAAATTCTAGAAAACCATAAACGATAAAGGGTGAGCAGCTGAGAGACACCATTTTAACTTAACTAACTAACTTTAACTAACTTTAACTAACCATGCAGGTTTTAGAGGTTTTTAAGAGCCTATATGTAATTTTTCATTCCGTGTGGACCAAAGTGGTGGACTGACATCACCATCCTTAGGGCCATGCTGCTAGCATGACTGAAAATGCAGGGCTATGACCCACAGCAAAAGGGATGGTTTTAAATCATTTTTATTTGATGGGGCAAATATAGACCTAGTTGCCTTTGGTTGGATGCAGCCTGAACGTACTGGTTTAGGGTCCATCATGGATTTAAGAGTAAGACAAAAAATATATATGTGTCTTAGTTGAGGCTGTTAAAAAGCTGTTTGTCTCCGCTGACTTCGCATCACTGGGACCAAACCAGGCCTGTGTTTCCAGGTCAAGTTCTACTTGGAACATCCAACCAGTCGGTTTCCTCTGGAGTCTGAGTTTTCTAACTGAGAACAGTGGGGGTGATTTAGGGTTTGGTTAAATCTGGGGCAGCTAGCGTTACAGCAGACCTGCTGAACAAACATCCCAGAATAAGAGGTCACTTCATTCAGCTATTCAATGAAGTGGGACAGGTGGAACTGCCTTTGTTTCCCAAACAACAAGAGGGAGAACGGCAGAGACCAGTTCACTATGGGCTGAAATACTATTCATCAAGCATACAGTAGAGCCATCAGCCTTTTGGGTCTGTGCCTGCTACAGGTGGAGGAGGAAGGATTTTTAAGACACCGCAGAGAGGGAGAGAGAGAGAGAGCGAGACACAGAAAGACAGGGTGAGGAAGAGGGGGGTGGTCAACTAATGGCAGTGGTCTCTGTAGGCTTGACATGAAGGAGGGGGCGGGTTATAGGGGTTGAAGGGGGGAAGAGCAGAAACACAAAGGATCTGTTGTCCTTTCCCACTGGAGTAGAGGTTTCCCAGGGAAGCATTACAATTCAGGCCCAGGTCTGAGATAAGAGAGTCCCCCACCCTTTGTGCTTTGGCTGTGGAGGGGTCAGGAGAGCTCGAGAAGGAGGTGGGAGGAGGGGGTGTCTCCAGCTGGAGGATGTAAATCCACTGCTTGTCCAAACCAGCCATGAATGGGTGCTCCTTTTTACAACAGCAAGATCTGCAGTATCTAGAGATGAACTTATGTTATAATTAACACAATGTACAATCTGAAATGTTAAAACAATCACACATTTTAAAATTACTTTCAGAACAGGCTCTTTTTCTGCTTGAAGTCAAGTTTTGACGCCTGTTATATTCCCACAAAAGTAATGACTAATTGCTAATGCTGTCACCTTAGGGGTGGGGCATATGGACTATAACAGTTGTGATAGATATCACAGCCTGATACGGCTTTATGTCATGAACGCTGCGTCTGCAACTCCTGACTGTGTTGTGGACCTAGTCAGCAGTAACCATAATAACTAACTCTCTGCAGTTTTCAGAACACCTGCATGCAGCTTTCCCTGCAGTATCCTCTCCTCACTCCTCACTTCTCATGTTGAAGGGGCCCTCCCCACCCTGGGGAGCTGTGGGAGAGTTGAAAACAGTTTGCTTTAACACACGTGACAAGAATAATTTGTGGAATATTAGGTGGTTGTGAGCTTTACACTTTTACATCTCTATATACACTCATATTTTCAGAGCAGATAGCATTAAGAACAATTAAGAAGTGAACATAATATGTCACCCCAGCAATACTCTTTGTCATGTGTTTTATATCCAGCTGCTTACAGTGCTACGGAGGCTGTTCCTGGTTTGTAACAGGATACTACACACCCTAAAAATATGGCTTTTGCAACATTCTCACTTGCACAATTTCATCAGATACACTTCTTCTGTTTTTATCTCTCTTTCCAGTTATTCTGAGGTTGATGATGATGATGATGCAGGAAATTAATAGTTGCGACACATGGTTGCTGCAGGAAGGTGGAAAACCATGACACAGGGGTGTGCTATGTGAGGCTACAGCCACGTCACTAAGGGGTTGCGTACACACGTGTGTTTGATCACACACCAGTCCTGACTTGTTTGTCGGCCAAGAAGTGCACATAATCCTGAACTGAGCTCTGCTGTTTCTCGTTTGAAGCAGCACAGATGTGACTTAACTGCTCCAAAAGTTCCATGAAAGTATGTGCTATACTGTGATAAAGCTTTTTATTTATTCATTTATTAATCTCAGGAACATTTTAACGATGGGCTGTGATATCAGATCCAGGGAGGGAGGTAAAATACCTATGACAGAAATTAGAAGTCCTCAAGGGAAATTAGGTCTGTTCTTGAGAAATCACTCCTACAACCAACACGTAACAGCTCATCACTTCCTGCTCTACACATCTGCGGCACTTACTGGAAGAACAAACCACAAACTGAGAGTGAAGCATCACTTTCAAACAAACCTTTCCCTGTTATTTTTGAAACCGCTGCAACAAATTATCAAGATTTGTTTTGTCTTGTCCTGATTCTTTTAGTGGGTTTTTAAAAGTTTCAGAGCAGCAGAACATTTTTTTGATGTTTCTCCTGTGCAGCACAACTGGATGTCTTCACTCAGTATGTTTAATTTCTACATCTTAAAAGACAAGTGTAGATGTAGATTACAACATTAGTGTAAAACAAATGCACAGTTTGTGAATATTTATTTATTTTTTTGTGGAGATGTAAGTAGAAAATTGATGTTACTGTGCCCTAACCCTAACCCTGTGCTGGCTACTGCCACAACTTGGTTGGTTCTGAGTTAAATGAAAACTAAAATAAGTGCATCATTCTTCTCTTCTATTATATTTCACACCAAGAGAGAGGGAAGCAGAAGTATTTTTGAAGCAGTACTCATGTTTTATTGATGATGATAGAAAACTCTGTCACTCCTCTCTCTCTACTGGTTTTATTTCTGGCGAGATATTTCATCATCTCCCCATTATTCAACATGCTCAGGCATGACAGTGACAAACTCCTCCATCACATGAGCATTGTCTTTAGTGTGGACTGTGACCATTAAAAGATTTTCTACGATCAAAACGGATGTTTTTTCGGGGATTAAAGCTGCTGATGTTCTGTTTTAAACCTAACTAACAGTAAAACCGAGGATCATTCAGGTCATGTTACTATGGTCACAGCCATAGTGGTGGTGAGTTTTCACTGCAGGTATTAGTGCTGCAGAGCTAATGTCCATGGAAATATGCAAACACTGGAGGATTGCTTCATCAGGATATGTGGTCTCTTGGCTAGGTTTCCATGACTTTTACAAGTCCAGTTCCTGTTCCCCAGAGGACAACACATTTACATTTTAATGACTGCACCAACCTTAGGACAAACATAACACTTTTCACTCCACTACTGTTACAGCTTTATGAATGGAAAACTTGTCAGATGACCTTGAAGATGCATTATTGACCTTGGAAATAAGAATTTTGTTGTCAAACTACTAACAGTGGGTCGATTTAATGGAATATTCCCCCTTTCCCATCCCCTCAAGTATGATGGTAGATGTAATTCTTCCCAGATATATCTACACTACCATGCCTGCTCCATGACGAATCATCTGCTTCATGACCAACAGTAACTCTGTCTCAGCCTGGAGGGAAAAACTCTCAGAAAACAGGTCCCTCCTCCAGGCTGTTTGTTGTCAGATGACGATGAACAAACTCACCATGAGGAACAATCCTTATCATATGTCAAAAGTCTCCAACACTGTTGATGCCATTTTTGTGGGTAACTCCTTTAAACAAAGCGATGTTTACTTGCACTGATTGTGTCTGCCAGATTATATTATTTTTTTGTTTTTTAATGTTACAGATTTTTTTTCTATTCTCCCAATCATCTCGATCTCTCTTATGTTTATCCTTGAACCTCCTTGGTGGGGGTCCCGATCTACGTTGGAAACTACTGTCACAGATAAGCACTTAATTTTTAATTTGCTCAGATTTGGAAGGAGAGGATTAGAGGTTTGTTTTTATAAATGACATGGTCAGTAGTCCGTTCTAGGCCCTGGTTGTTCTTGGAAATGCTGCAGCTCATCATAGACAGGAGAATGGAGGATCCACTGGTTCAATTCCTAATCCAGGACTAGCCTGCTTCTGTGTCCCAGGAATCACCCTGTGGATCAGGCCCACCTTTGGTTTCAGAAGGAAATGATGAAACACCGATCAAGCAGACAGCAATACAGGCTTTCACTTGAATTGAAGGATGCAGGGTCGCTTTCACCCTCCTTACTCCCTTTAAATCACCAGCCATCACTGCCTGAACAGCCTAACACGCCCTCAAGGGTGTAGCCTGACAGACACATGCCGGAATGGCTGAGTTGCCAGCTGTTGTCTGATGTTTTGATTCGGCACAGCAGAGGGAGGTCGTGGATGATGATGGACAAGCACATATTCGAGAGGCCAGAGACGCCACAGTCCTTCACATGCTTTAAATATTCATCCTATCCCATACATA
This sequence comes from Lates japonicus, assembly GCA_033238685.1. Taxonomy (NCBI): domain Eukaryota; kingdom Metazoa; phylum Chordata; class Actinopteri; family Centropomidae; genus Lates; species Lates japonicus. The sequence goes on along the minus strand of BRZM01000026.1, from coordinate 74,450 downwards.
GACTGATGTGGGAGTTCTAGAGCACAGCCATATAATGGTATTTGATTACAGATCCTAAATAAAGTGAGAGGTAATTGCAAGAATACTTGATGGTTGAAACAGATCCATGCTGTTGCAGGCTGGGAAACATGGAGTCTTTAGGTTAGCCATGCAACTCAAGGCCTATTTCTGCTGGAGCTGAGAGATACTCTTATTAAAAAAGAAACATGTTTTTATGTTTTTGTTTTCTTCTCTCACAGTGTGACCTCTCTCAGAGTCCTTCTTCAGTATAACAAATATAAATGGATGCAACTGCTGTGGTTGTTTTGTGTCGTTACATTTCATCAGATAGCACACAGACAGCCTGTGGTGTTGACCCTGTTTCTAAAATGACAGAAAAGTTCACACTGCAATGGACATCTGCAGCAGAAAAAATGCTGTGGAAGAGTTTGTGTGGATGGTGTTGGACAGAGCCTTACCAGTAATAGAGCTAAAACATAAAGTTTGTCATGAGGGTGGGGCTAGAGAGGTGGTGCTAAAGGTCAGGGGGTCATTAACATCTCCAGAGTCCATTCTCTGAGGAGCAGGAATGGTCAGAAAATTTCAAGGTGAATTTGTAAATTTTGTGCTGTTGGTGACGCTAGAGGAAAAGTCAGAGTAAGCAGAGTTTTTTTTTTGTCACACCAGTCATAAACCGACGACAGCATCAGTCTGTTGGTTGGTTCAGACTGTCAACCACCGATCAGTGCATCAGTTTTTTTTCTCTCTAAAGGACATTTTGGTGCCAGGAGGACAACCTGATGACTTTGATTATTACCCGACTTTCCCTGGAAATGCAATCGGGAAGGTCAAAAGTGTTTCTAGTTACTTACTAAATGGATTGGTGCAAAACATTGCACAGGTATTCATGGTCTGCAGAGGATGAAGCTCAATGACTTTGGTGATCCTCTGATTTTTTTCTTTAGCACCACCATGAAATGGACATCACTTTACTGGAATGTTTGACAGTTACTGATGAATTATGGTTAACAGACATTCGTGTTATAATTGGTGGTCCCGACTTTTCATCTCTCGTGATTACTTTGTTTAGACCTTGTACCTGCAAAATTAACAACATTCCCTTCAGCATCAGGCTTACGTTGTGCATCCTACCATACTGAACATGGTTAAGCATTATACCTACAAACATTGGATGGAGTATGTCAAACCCACAGTTCTGCTCCTCAACAGGACCAGTAAAGATGTCTATCAGTTGATCAGCTGTGGTGGTATGTTGACATGCAATATACTGTAATTTCCATTTCAAAACAAGAATGTTTGATGGGCTGTTTCCAGTCAGTGATGCTACCAACCTAACCATCCACAGCTAAGAAAAACATCAACAGACAGAGGAAAGAAGTGAAAACACATGTTCCTTTGATAGCTCAGATCTGCGTACGGAAGCACCTCAGAGACAAAATCAACTAGACCTTTCAATGCACAGATTAGCCTGGGAAAACACCAGCAAACATTACAGTGAGACATACAGCCAGTGCCTCAATGATACAGCTTCATGATACCAAGAAAGATTGTCCTCTACGGCCCACAAGCCGTCTCTAACGCAATTAACAGACTGTGATGACACATTATATGAAGGGTTTTGTCTTTAATGAAACTGATGCCGTATGCACAGCAAAGCTCATGTCAGCATACACTTTAGGCTGAACACTAAACTTTCCTTAACTAAACAAACCTTATACTATATCTTTGTCATTCTGATTTGATTCACAGTCTTGTTTTATGGTATTACTTTTGAGAGCAGCACTAGCTGAATGTCCTGTCGTATGGTCTTACCTGCTTTCATAACTTATTAGCGAGAAAAATAGTTGATCAGTAGCTTGTTGCGTAAAACGAGACAGAGCTTTCTCTTTTAGTGAAGTTAGGTAGAGCTAACAGTTTGTCCCTGCTCTCATTCTTTCTAAACATGTACACCTGCCTCAGTGTGATGGTTAAAATAAGCATTTCCCACACTGAAGGTATTCATTTTTTGTCTTTGACAAGCAAACACTTAGGAGGTCATCTGACAGCACAGCCGATGCTAGATGGGCTGGATAGCTGTTTTTAATGTTAACTAGAGACCATCTAGTAGTGCCCATGTAGTTACTGAAATTTTGAAAGCATTTCCACTTGTCTTTTTGTCCTTTTCTACATTTCAGCTACAATTGTATCATTCATTTATATTACGACGTCTGTTATGAGGGCTGTATGGAGATGGCTCTTGATATTTTTAAAAGGCAAGTCAGAAATAATAATGTTGGAGTATTAATTTAATCCCCTGACTGTATTCTTACCATGTAAATACTCAATACTTACATACCTAATGAGTTGATGAGATGTTAAGAGTTTACCCCCTTAACACCGCTCCACACACAGCAGATGTGGCTTCTCAGGAGATCTGTATAATGATCACTCTGCAGAGCGATAAACAGAGCAACAAGATGATAAAGAACCACTATTAGTGCTGCCAGCCCTCATTTTCTCCCACACCCAGTGCCCTGTCGCCACCAATCTCACATCTGCTCTGCTGAGACTGTCTCCGCTGTCCCAGGATGCCTTGCTGTGTTGATATTCCACACACGTGCAGAGAAGGGTTAATAATCATGTCAGACACTGCTTTGATTTGACTGAACACTTCAGACTGTGTGTGTATCAGACAACACGTCACATTTGACAAAGGCAGTATATGAAACAGAATATGATATACAGAGAAGAACTGTATGAATGCATAATGGATGTATATTCTATGGAGGGTAGTCAAAGCTCTGTCAGCCTTTGAAAATCAGATGCTAATTATCTTGGAGCTCAGTGATGCAGGCAGAGCTGCTGCAAGCCTCACAAACATCCTGGAAAATACGTACTGGAAACATTTTCAGATAACAATGATCAGTTATTTTTCTTTTCACCCCTAGCTTCTTCCAGAGTTAAGTCTCAAGTTACTCGAGACAATTTCAAGTCAGATCTCTTGTTAAGAAAAACATGTCCATTTCAAGTCCTAAGTTAATTAAGACAAGTCAAGTGGATCAAAACAAGTCTAAGTCAAGTCTCAAATTATTCAAGACAAGACCAATTATCCAGTTCAGGTCTCTTTATAACCATGATGAGTCCAATTCAGGTCTCAAGTACACAGAGAAACTATCAAGACAAAGTTCAAGTTAATCAAAACAAGCCCAACTCAAGTCCTGAATTTATCATGACACATCTGAGTCAGGTCTCAAGTTAGCTAAGTCTAGCCTCAAGTTCTGGTCTAAAGTAAACCAAGGCAAGACTGAGCCAAGTTCACATTAAGATAAAACTCAAGTCTTAAACTAATCAAGATTAATCTGACTCAGATGTCACGTTCATTAAGAAAACTCCAAGGTGAGTCTCTAAAAATCTTAAATCAATCGAGACAAGTTCAGGTAAAGTCTCAATTAAACTGAGATTGGCCTGAGTCCAGAGTCAAGTCCAGACTCAAGTTTTTCAAGACATGTCAGAGTCGAGCTGCGACTTAACCAAGACAAGATCAGCAGCAAATAAAACCAAAGCTATCTGCATACATGCATGCATACATGAAGAGATGTGTGAAACTGACCATATCACTTTCACTTCAGCATTGTGTTTTTTTCTTTCTGTGTAATAGCTCATAAATAACCTCTGTCCAATGACCCTGAGATAATGTAAAACAAGATTTGTCGGTGCAGTGTTCAATAAACCAAAGAACCTGTAAAGGACCTAAATATAGTCCAAGCCAAACATAATATGTGACATGGATGTAACTGAAAACCTAAAACCATTACTGCTGTGGATTACAGTAAGAGAGAGCAGGCAGAGAGGGTAGGATGGAGGCAGAGGTCAAGAGGTTGATGGCAGGGAAAGAGACAGAAACAGAGAGGGATAGGAGAGGATTTGGGGGGAGGGTTGGTGTTAAATGAATCACTGGCAGCGATGTTTGATTTCCTTCCAAACTCTCTGTCTCCCAGTCTCCCGGGGACACAGAGCAGCTGCAGGGCTGGAAATCCCACCACTTGGCTGGTCAAACTGTGTCAAACATGAAGAGCTGTGCTGACTGCTGCCTTTCTCCAAATCCTTCACTTGTTGTTTGTGTTCCCTCTCCTCCCATGTACCAGCCGAGCGCTGCTGAAAACACACATTTACATTTGACACTTAGGTGACATGTGGCAACTTGTAAAAGAACAAAGAAGTCACTTTTCTATTTCCCACTTCTGTTATCTCTAAGAAAAGTCAGTGATGTAAAAATGCAGCTGCCTGATCAGTGTAAACCACAAAGAGTCTCATTAGTATGGAATGAGCTGCTGTCACATTATGAATCAGTCTGGTTACACAGACGAACTCTGACGCTGCTTTCACACAGGAAACAGTAACTGAAACTCAAGACTCAAGTACAAAGTGTTGTTAACCTTGTTGCTCTAAAAGGCAACTTCATGAAGGAAAACCTTCACAGTGCATTTTTGATATAAACTGGTGGGTTTCTCCTTTCCTTTTTTTTTTTTTTTTTTTAAAAACTATAAACTGTTACTGTTCAACTAAATTTCTTAGATGATGTAGAATTTTCTCAGTGACTGGCTATAAAACCTCTGCAAGTTACCAAATTATATAGCACTGCCTCAAATATATAACTGGATATCTACAACATCAAAACAAGAGATTAGCTTTATTTTGCTGTGCTGTGTGATGCTGAGCAATAAACTTTATCCTTTGCTTCATTTCACTCAGATCATAATAATGATCTGAGTGAAATGAATATTTACAGTGATGTGAATCTGGAACAATGTTAGTTACTCAGAGTGACTCTGTCAACTCTGCTAAACATTCATGAAACAAACATGTGACCAAAAACAATATTAAAGTGTGTATGGCATTTTTACACATGTCCTTGCAGGGTTTGGTCAGAAGTGTGAAGGAGTTTAGTGAGAGCACAAACACTGGGCTATTCCAGCATCCCGGCGTGTTTCTACATGCTTATCTGTGAACCAACAGGCTCTCCAGGTGTGTAAACACAGGGCTTATGTGTACCTGCCTGAAGGAACCAGCTGGATCTCGCTATGCCTGAAACTTTGTCAAGCATGAGGAGAGGGTGGAGTTTTATTTTGTTGGTTTTCTTAGAATTTTATCACGTTACCCTCAGTCTGTGAAACAGCTGTGGATGTTTGTTGTGTGAAAAGAGTTTTTAAATATCTGAAGTCCCTCAGCTATTAGATACAAACAGAATGCAGACACAAGATGTTTTCTATAACATACCAAATAATGGTATTTCTGAGCAGCCTAGAAATAATCAACAGAGACAGCAACCCACTCTCCCCGGCCACCCAGGTTCAGTTTGTCCAGAAGAGAAGCACCAGCATGGCTTGTTTTGTTCTGATACTGATAAGAAGAGCTAAACCATCAGTGTATGGTTTGTTCTGTCCAGCACTTTCATATCATGGCTGAACTGAACACTGCAGCCTCCAGAGGACGCTAGCTGTGTGCTGGACTCCTGACATACACTGAAACTCTATAATTAGCTTTTTTCCCCCATCCTGTAACAAGTCAAAACATTAGATTATCTGTCAGACATTTTACCCTCCTGTAGCCTTGTTTTCCTTTGTCTAAACTTTGCTTTGCTAATATGAATCGTAAAACATTGGCTCTGATAACCTTTGGAGCCTTGAGGCCAGGATCAGTGTGTTTCCCGCTGCTGGGTCCACTGCTATTCAGTGGGTGTTGTCAGTGCTTGAGTTTCCCACATGCCTCAATCCATTCAGCTCCACATCCACCACCACCACCACCACCCTCCCAGCACTGTGGGAGGTGACTGCAGCTGGGGGGAGGGAGGGGTATGTTTGGCTGCAGGGTGATGAACACAGTAGGAGTTCCTCCTTTTTATCACTTGTACAAGCAGGGTAATTCTAACCCATATCCCCTATTAGCACAACAATACCTCCACCTCACTGTGGGCTGACTCTGTTGTTCTCCATCCTTCCATTAATGTAACATTGTTTTGTTTTGATAAGAACAGGAGGTTTAGCGCCAATAAAGATGGTGCTGTGTCTCTCATGGGAGAAACTCCACAGAGGAGTGAAGAGACTGAAGCTCCTGTAATAAAATCTCATTGAAACTGAGGGCACTATAGTAATTAGAGCTGTGACGATTAGTTGTTTGACAGAAAATTAATCAACAACTACTTTGATGTGAGCACAAATGCCATAAATTCACTAACCTCTCAAATGTGAGAGTACAGTATGCTGCTTGCCATTGGTCTAATGTTTTTGGGGTACAGACTGGGAATATTATAATGAGCAGCTTTCACTACTTGAAACGTGACATTTTATAATCAATTACATAGTAAATCAATTGCTTAAACATATTTTTAGAGGAGTGGGATCAGGAATAACCAAGTGACTGTAAGATAAATCCAACCAATCATCTAAAACCCTGATGACCGTGACCCTCCTCAGACTGACGGTCAAACGACAGTTGATCTGACGGAGACTCAGTCCGATTCTAAAATTAGTTGTGGTCGACCAATTCAGGGTTAAAATCAGACTTAATCCATACTGTACTTGCCCGGCTTAAAGCAAAACCATAATCTTTCCTGAACCCAAACGTGAGTGCTTGTGTTGCCTAAACCAAACCACATGCAGGACAGTTTCCTGCAAAAGGCAACTGGCAGAACAAACTCATAGTAGGATATATAAAGGTAATTGCGGTGTTGCTTCCTAGCCTTTAAAAATTAGGTAGGAAATATCAAAACTAGTCGACATCACCACACTGTAAAGAATCACAAGCCAAAAATACTGTGAATAACCTGGAGCTGAGTAAAATACCAGGTAATAAAGTAACTTTACACACATCTGAATTTAAATACAATTTTCAGGTACTTTTAGTTTGTGTAGTTTTATTCAGCCTGTTTCATTTGACAACTGTAGTTACTGGTAACTTCACAGATTTTACAAACAAAACTTATGATCAGTTTATGACATGACAGTGTTGTCAACCCAACAATGATGAACAATTTGCTCCAGATCAACCCACAAAATAAGGTGTTAATTAATCAGTAATAATAATCCAACATATATAATATATATAATATATAACATAATATAACTCTGAAATGGTACGTTCTACAGTACCGTTTTATTTTAATACTTGAGTGTATTTCCTGGTATTACTTTCACACTTCCTCAGTACAATTAGATATGATCAACATGTTTTACTGCCATCAGTTCCAACCCACTCCTCAGTAAACTCACCCCAGCTCTCAGAAACTCTTCAGCCTGAATATAATTTGCAACTCAACTGCTCCACAGCTTGACAACAGGCCCTCACTGCACATTAATCAGATCGTGTATTCAATGCTGTCAGTCTTTGCTGGGAAACATATATTTCAGGAGCATGGTGAATTTCAACATACTGATTTTGTCTTTCCTCAGGCTGTTTTAGTTGTTTTTTCCTCCTTTATTTAGAATATAATCACTTTACATGTTTTCATTGTAGCAGGAAATTCTCTTCTTTATTACCTAAAAGCAGTGAGGAACTGGTGGTAATCTGAGACTCTCCTCTGGTTGTTGCAGACATATTAAGATATTCTGCCTATCTCATGTTCATCAGCACACAACTCCTCGGCTTTGTGTTTGATCCTCAGCCAAAGTGGACTGAGGATTTCCCCTCTCGTTCTCTCTCCCTCCGTCTCTCTCTGTCTGTCTCTCTCCACCCAAACATGTCAGTCTCCCCCCGAGCGAGTGTGCTGTGATCCCATCACTCGCCACCTCACATGCAGACAGGGTTGCCAGGCAACCATGTCTGGTCACCCAACAGCCCTGTAATCCAACAGAAGATGCAGATTTTAGGGGAAGGAGGGGAAGGTCTTTCTCTGAGTGTATGTGCACATATGCATACACTATACAGGCATGTGGGAAGATTTAAAACCCTGCTGCAAATCTGCAAGTCAAATATGAAATGTATTTCCATTAAGATTTATCTGAGCACAGTACAGAGAGAGAGAGAGAGAGAGAGAGTACATTGTGTGTTTTGTTTACCTGCATCTCAGCAGCCGAGTCTCATTTTGTATTCCAGGCAGAATTCCTAATGTGGAGGCCCCAGAGTCTATTTAGAGGAGCATCAATCTGAATTCACTGGCTGTTTACTTCAGCAGTGCAGGTATTTTCAAATCTTGGCATTGTAGCACTCTGAAATGTACTGTGTACACGTCCCGGTAAAAACCTGGAACCTGTCGTTAATCCCATTTCTATTCAGCTCCAGCTTTACCAGCCTTTCAAGTTTCTGTATGGATACTGAACATAGGTTATGTCAACCAATCTGGGCCGGAGTAAGGGAGAGAAATGGCCAATCAGAAGACATGATTCAGACTGTTTTTGTGCCAAGCCCCCAAAACGTTCTGTCTTGGTAGGAGAGAGGCAGTGTAATAAGAGGTAGATATGTTCTGATAATGGTTATGGGTTAGGGTTAAAGCACGGCACAGTGGAGGTGAGGGCTCCAGGAGTAAATTGCAGGATTGTCCACTGATAAATTGAACCTGGATCAAATGTATCAATCATTTCTAGGAAACAGCATTGTCTTTTGAGATGGAGAATATCTCTAAAGTTACGGTAGTCTGACCTGTAGTTATTGAGACGCCTTGTTCTGGACATGAATTTCACCCAAAATCCTCATTCTGAGACATGGCTGCAAACTATTACTACCAAAAAACACGGCGAGTTAACGGAGGAACCACACATGGGATGAAGAGAAACACTCCATAGATGCTCATCAGCTGCTTTAAACCAAAAGATGATAAGAGCACGAGTTGATTCATTTTCTCACAGTCCCTTCACCACCCTGATCAGCAGTGACGTCAGTCTGGTTTTAGTCGATGAGAAAATCCACAGGTCGCTTTATTTCAGAATGAGCAAAGAGAAGGAATGAGACTCTGTTATAAGCTGAAGAGTGTTTCAGGTATGATAGGCATGCACTCTCATTCAGCAGCTTATTCTCAGTGCTAACTGAAAACCAGTTGGCTGATTTACTCTGGGTTTATGGGTTCTGTGCTGATGTGTAAAGACCTGGTCTCCATGGCAGTATTTACACTCCCAATAACAAAGAGCTGCTTTTCCTGAAGAGATGGTCAGTGGCTGCATATTCAGTCAGATAATGTTTTAAAGAGAAACATCTTTGCTGTGTTTAAAACTGCTCTCTCTTAACTACTGAGAAACAGCAGAGGAGTCTGACTGTATGAACGTGAAGCAGGATGTTGTTGATAAAGAGTAAGCATGCTCTAAACAAACCTTTTATAGATGTACCATTTTGATCACTAGTATTGCTGTGGAGCTGTTGTGTACATGCAGAGGGACGCACAATAACATACATATCATACAGATCCCTGCTGTTTTTCTGCTGATTGACAGTTGGTGATGCACATTGGCAAATACAGATGTAAACATTTATTTAAAACTTTTGTTTCCTAAAGGTCTTATGAGGAAGGAAACATATGTGCAAAGTATTTGTTAGACTGCAAGGAATCACACAGTTACGGTTGGACCATGGGGAGAAACAGAACTTTTTTGCATCTACAAGAAAACTCCACAGGAAACCTTTGAAACACTGACTGAAAAAAAGGTTTGTCTATTCCACCCTTTGGTCTGTGTTTGACCAAAGTGAAAGGTTCATGGTCAGTGATTATGGGGTTCGGTACGTACAGTAGTAAGTGAACACATCACTGTTCACACAGCTTAAAGTTCAGTGCCAATTCAGACTTCAGTTCTGTGGTACGTTCAGGCTGTTGCTCGTCAAAGCTGTTCTACTCAGTTCAGGACAAAACTACAAGCTCTGCACATGTGGTTAATAGTTCACTGGCCCGTTAAGTACAACAGAGTTATCAAGTCAAGTCAGTTTTTATTCATACAGAGCTGATAATGATAACAGAAACAGAAGAAAGCTGTTTGAGTGACTGTGGGACTGGAATCGAAGGCGTTTGTTTTCAGTGAAATTTCCTTTTTCACATTCCTGCTCCCCAGAGGATGAAATGTTTTAGCTTTTACTGAACCCTTGACCTTTCTTCTAGTTCCACCCTCAAGACAAACTTTACATTTTTTTAATTCAGTGGCACAGCTCTCCAGCTAAATCATCAGTGTGTGATACCAGCTGAACTGAAACTGATCAGATCATTTTGCACCTAATGCAGTTTATCAACGCAGGTGAACAGATGATTCAATCTGCAGCTGGTGAACACATGCAGTGAAAGTGATCCTCCAGTCCGATGGCTCCAAATGTTGCTCGTAACCAGAGATGAGCAGTGGAAATTCACATGGTATCGATTATCAATAGACATTTGCTGCATGATGGAGACTGGCTCTGAAATACGAAGAGAGTGATGTCATTAGTTTTTATGAGGCAGTTAAACACATCAATGGGATCATTTACAACCAGTCAACTCTTACAGAATTTCTATTACTGGAAAGACTACTTGTGTTGCCACGTAACGGTGATGGTGATGGTGACATTAATCTTCCCAGGGACTAAAATAGAAATAAGTCTTCAGTTAAATGAGACACATTTACCTCAGAATGATGTCAGTTAATGTGGGCTCTCCCTGATACACGGATAGAAATACAAATAATTTGTTCATAGGACAATAATAATCCCAGTCATAGTTTCACAGATTGTATGTAATCATATATGATAAGAAGACTTTATCAAACTGTTTTTAACAGTATCTCTGTATTATAATATACCTTAAAGGGCACTATGACTTGCACCATTGTGACTTTTAATTCATGTTTTATTTGCTTTATGTAAAGTGAGGTGCTTGGTTCAGACTTTAATATATCTCAACAACTGCCCGGATGGATTGCCATGAAGTTTGGTTCACACATTCATGGTCCTCAGAGGATGAATAGTTATGCCTTTGGTGATCCCTTGACTTGAAATAGACATTGAGTTTCTAAACATTGACAAGCCAGTGGTGGTGTAAATATAGCAACTTTAAACATACAGTTCTTCACAGTATTTGAATGACTCAGATCTGTGTCTGCCAGACCAGCAGGGTTCAGGATCAGAGCTGGTTGAGCGTTGTGTTTTTCTGACTCGACCTCGCAGCAGAAAGATGAACATTCCCAGAGTAGGATCCAGTTACCAGCTGGGTCGAGCTGCTGACCTCTGCCATCTGCAGAGCTCTGTGCTGGGGGAGGACTGCGGACTGGCTCCTGTTTATGGCTCCTGGATGAAGAAGAAACACAAGAGTCAATCTGTGGACTGTGTGAATCTGATTTTAGAACAGCACAACATGAGCTGACGGTGACACTTTATTTTAACTGACCTATTTAGCATTTACATGCAGCACTTTAACAATTAATAAATGGCTTGTAAATTGTGAATAGATATATATTGATGCATTTGTCAATAATTTCTCCTGTGAAGCATCTATAACCTGTGTATAATGAAAAAAGTATTATTAATATAACATGAGACAACTGTAATCATGTAAAATATGTTCATGTCCCTTAATGTGAAATAATTAGTATTTATTTAATGTATTTAAATGATTATGTTGTTTTTATTATATTCATTAAGTGCTTATTTAGAAATACATCTTCTTCACTCTCAAGACAACTAATTAAATTCCATCAGCTGATGAAGGCCACATGATGCAGCCAAAAGCTCTGGGAGACAGTCTACTAAGTGAACCTTGACTTTGATTAACACATGTTCTTCTGTTTGTTTACAACTACACTGACAAGTTTTATAAACCACAACGGTGACTGCTACCCGCTAGTTACTACCAGCAGAAAACATGAACATATTTGTAAAGTTGCAAAATGTATATTAATATAACAGATATAGTTTGGGAGGCATTAGGTTTCTCTCAAAATGCCTATTCTGTCACACATCAACGTAGATTTATGATGTTGTGTGTAATCTTGATCCAAAAATAAAGTGTTCAGCAGCAGCACTGTCCAAATATCAGTGTGCTCATTAAAACATAGATAAAATCATATTATACTTAAATATACTTATTTAACTTTCACAGTACAAATAAATTCAGACATTAAGTAAAACCACCTTGGTTCTTCTCCTCTAATGTTTCCAGACAGGACACATTAATTAAAAGTCCCACATTAAGCTTGAACATGCTATAAAAGCTAGAGGAAATATTCCAGACAAGGTGAGTCTGTCTCATCAGCTCACCTCCTGCCAGTCCTGTCAGCTTTATTACTCACAGCTGCAGGATTTCACTTTTACAAGATTTACAACATTTTCCATCACTAATGAGTTTTTTTTTTTTTTCTTTTTCTTTGTCTTATTTTTGGTAGGTAACTTGATTAAAGACACTGAAAATGGCTTTTTATTAATTGTCATCTGTATGTGATGATTGTTAGGACAGATTTTCCTGATTGATCGCAGATACAACTGTCAGTTTGTAAATCTTTGCCTTCTTTACTCATTTGATGATTAAATATAATTTTTTTTAAATTAAAATATATTTATTTACTTTCATTTTTATTTTGTACAAATGATGTGCAGTGTAGCTGGAACTAGTTTTAAATAATCTTTTTAAAAATATTTTTCTTAACCTTAATGCAATTGTCAGTTTGTGTTACCACAGCTCAGACTTTTCTGTTTAAGACAGCAGAAGAAGTTTCCCTATCAGAGCTGTATATAGGTAGAATGCAGTTCTATTCTGTTGGTTTCCTTCAGAATAAATGTGTGGCATGGCAGCACATCAGCACCAAACAGGAACCACTGGGACAGCATAGTATACAGTGCATCAGAGCCATCCTTGTAGGCCAGGAGCTGCCTCTCCCTACTGAAATCCACATCATTCACCTGTGGAAACAGGAACACTATATTTTTCTTTAACTTCCTCTTCTTTTAAAAGTCTGAAAAGAGAGTCTTGAACCTTGACACTTGATGGTTTGGTTAATCCATCACATTACAGGTCATGTGTTTTTGTTACCGTCAAAGTTACATTGCAGCTGTACTGTAGCTGTACATGCAGACTGGTTTTAAAATCTGTACACAGTATATTGGTCTATGAGTTGAATGACCTGGTATCATCATACAGTTTACTGCAGCTTCCCAGCCGTGAAGGTCAGTCACCCATCACTCGGACCGCGGCTTTAGGGCTTTAGTGTGTGTTAGAAAAAAATCAATGACAATTGTGTAAATGAATGTTTCTTCTTTTTTTGTGATACAGATCAGACATCTTGCTCAGTCTTGTGTCATACAGTGTTAGAGCACATGCTTCAGGAGATCAGTCTGGGAATTAATTAACTGTTTGAGAAAAACCTAAAGAGCACATCATGATGATTCACCCCTCCATTCTGTGAGTGACCTTTGGCAGTGAAGGCCAAATGCTGCTGTGGACTTCAGTTTCACTGTGGCCTGTTTTCAGCTCCACCAATCACAATTAACTGTGTCAGCAGCTGCCTGCTGGTTGCCATGCACAGGATGTCTGCACGACAATAAGCACTGCTCTGTTTTCTTAAATTCAAAATACTTTTTAGTTAGAATGCATGGATGATCTGACTTGTTATTTAAAACAGGGGTGAAAGCATTGAATGGGAGATAGTAGAAGGTTTGAAAAGAGACAAATATCTGCACAAAACTACAACAAAAATTATTTGATTTGAATTGAATCACAGGTTTCTATAATGACTCTTCATGTGTAGACTTTAAATCATCTTTGGTATCACTGCACAAAGAGCCACTGATGGTGAAGTATGAATGAAGCACCTGATGCCAACAACGCAACTTCACTGCTCCACCTGAACTAATACAATGCTCCATTTAACAAAACCTGATTTATTTCAGACTTGAAGGTAAACATGAACCTGAACACAAACTGTGGCTTTACCGTTATGCTCCTGTCAAAAATAAGCAGCTTTAATCATGGGATGAAGCTGAAGACCAGCTGAAACCTATAAAGTTTGGACAAAACACACACCGAGATCATTTCAACCAACTTGCACAGAGTTTTTAGTCTTTCACAGTGAGGACAGAGCATAAACCTGATAACTGAGTAAATCCACCACCACCACCTGGACTTCTGGAGGTAGACGACTTCATAAATCCACCGAGAGCACACCCTATCACGTGTTATTATATCAAAACAAACATGGACAGCACATACAGTGGCACTGAGATCCTGAATGGAGAGGTGTGCAGAATCTACACAGGGAAGTGGAGGTGAGAGACCAGGGCTTTCCGTGAGCGTTGGCTGAAGGAATCCTGACCTCCAAACAAGCTGAGCTAACGTTAGCAGCATCTCAGCTAACAGACCGCAGTCCCTCACTGACATCCCATGTCCACCGAAGTGTGTCACGGAATAACACAGATTTTTAACATCTGCTGCTGCATCTGCTCTGTTTGTTCTGGAGAGGAGGAGACCTCTGAGGAGGTTTCAGCTCCTGGTAAAAACCTCCTGAGCCACTGACACTGAAGGAATCTGAACCTACACATGAAACACAATGAGTTGTTTAACAATGCGACTACTTCACCTGTCACCCAGCTGTACATCCTATGTATCTGTGGAAAACCCTGAGAGACCTTTGTAAAATGAAGCTAACTTCAGGTTTAAAGCTTATTTACTTTGGTTGAAGCACAAGTGCATCATTGGTTGATGTCAATTGAAACTATGTCCAAAAAAATCTTAAAAAGAACGACTGCTGAACAGTTACAATTAGAATCTTTACATATCACACTACATGATTTTATCTACTGCTGTCAACACCAGCTGACCCAGATACGAACAGACCCAGTCCAACCCAGTCACAAATCATACTCATAATAGCTGAGTGGTTAGATCTGTGCAGATATTACTCAGTGATATTTGACTCATGCAGCTCAAAATGTGATGGTTCAGATTTTCCTGAAGATTCTGTTGGTGTGTTTATGAGTCTGACTTCAGCAGCAGCAGCAGACGGGGTTAATAGCGGGTTAAATGTGGCGTGCCGTGGAAGACTAAGCCGTGTTGACGTGAAGACAATCTGCTCAGCAGTTGACCCGCAGCGCTGCAGGACAGTCGGGCTTTGATGCAGGTCAACTGATCAAAGAGGAGCAGGATTTTTCCGATTTTCATCTCCTCACTCAACACAGAGTCGACGTCATCTGAGCTCACTGTGATCAAACACCAGGCTGTTAGGGTCAGACTGATCCAGAGTTCCTGAGATCCTCCTGCAGGTGATTCAAGCTTTTATTAAACCCTCTTTTTTTATTGTGGGGCTAAAGTGCAGGTCTGAGGTACTAAACATCAAATCCCAGCATCCCATTTGACAAAACCTCAGATTTTGTCTGTTGATAATTTTTTTCCCCTAGAAGGTTCTGATTCAAAAATAACAGCACACAGCATTAAGGAGATTATTACTTTTAAAGCCTTTTTTTTTCTCTAAGTACAGAAAATATGTTTTTGCATATTACATGGAGATTATCTTCACTCCCTCACCAGCTGATGATTTTGTGTCTCAATTCTTAATCTCTGTGATTCAAATACTCCAACACCTCTGTCACTGCTCAGCTCTGTATGTCCAAACCAGTGAACACATTCAAGTTCCCCACATATTTTAAATGGTTTACTGACTGACAACATGTGTGGTCTGAGCTCACAGCTTTGTTTTTGTGTTTATACTGATACATGTGGTTTTACCAGTATTTTCCATGTGCCTACTCCACAACTTGTTATGATCATTTGTACAGATGGAACCAGACTCTGAAGGTGGGTGCAGAAAAGTTACCTGCTCCACCAACATGAAAATGTTGAAAGGATTTGACTTCAGCTTTCAGTGACATCTCTTGACAACTATGGGATGGATGGCCTTGGTACACACATTCATGTTGCTCAGTGAATGAATCCTGATGATATTGGTTATCCCCTGGCTTTAACTTCAGTGCAATCATCAGATCATAATTTTCAGTTTTCCAGTCTAGTAGTCTTGAAAACTTTTGGATGGATCACATGGTTTCAGGTGAACAACCCTCATGAGTTTGGCGACCCACAGACTTTTCCTCTAGTGCCACCATGAGGTTCTGTGTGAAAGGTCTCAACAACTATTGAAAAACTGAGCATGAAATCTAGTTCAGACGTTCATGTTCCCCTCTGATGATCCTCTGACTTTTAATCTAGCACCATCATCAGGTCAATATTTTTGTTTGTAAAATAAATTATGGTGCCATGCTCACCCACAAAACTAAGATGGCGACCACAGTTAAGATTATACTTGCATTTTTCATTTTCAAATGCACAGATGAATGCAGGGTGTTGAAAGTTTTCCACAAACTGACCATAAGCACTGGACAATCTGTTTACCTATACTTCAGTCAATAATCTACAAATCTCATTAGGCTGGAAACTACTTTTCTTGACTTTGATGTTGACTTGTGAACCTCTGAGTATAAAAAGATTGTGAGTGGTGGGTGTTTCTTATTCAGTGAGCTGCACTAAGCATCAGTCATTGTCTCAATCTGGGAGGGATTTAGCTTCAGTGATTTCAAAGAGCTTTTGATCTCTGAGGCAGAGATGGTTTCAGTCCTGGAGACTCGACATGTCGACATCCATCAGGATCTCTCGTCATGGTGAGCAGAAGGTCTTCAAAGCTGATTCAGACTCACAGACAGCTCACTCTCCCTTTTTGTCCTGATTGTGCTGTTTGCTGATTGACCGCGCTGTTTGGTATAAACAGCTGTACAAATACAGTTTACTTGCTGTGAGCCTTTTTAACCAAGTAGTCCTAGAAAGTTTATGGGACACTGAATGAGTATGCTTCATCCCTTCCTCGCCAAAAAGTTAGATGAGAAGATCGATATCACTTCGTGTCATTAAATATGAAGCTACAGCCAGCAGCTGGATGACCCTGTGACATTTTTGCACATGATAACACAGAGTCACCATGATGAGTAACTGTGTGACTGACTTGTTGTGTGAGAATGACGAGCACATTCAGGGGTGCTAATGAAAACAAGGTAACATGCAAAACTAAGATGGCAAACATAGTAAACCTGCCAAACATCAACATGTTAGCACTGTCACAGTGAGCATGTTAGCATGCTGATGTTAGCAGGTACAACCTCACAGAGCTTCTAGCATGGCTGCAGACTCAGAGTCCAGACATATCATTCCTAAGCTCATGCTGTTGTTGTGTGTTATTAATTAATTTAAGCGTTGTGTGTGCAGTAGTGATACTGGACTGATGGAACAAGATCTGTACGAAAGAAATCTCCACACAAACAGCCGTGACAGTGACAGACAGGAATCCCACTGTGACACTGTGCAGGGAACAGAAAGAGGGGAACTATCATCACATCAGCTGTCCAGTTTGTGTTTGTGTGCAGCTATGATGGATGCATGCTTGGTCTCCTCTCTTCTGAGGAAAATAAATGGCGCAGCATAAAACTGTAAGACATTTACCTCAGAGTCTGTGAGGTCAGTAGGTCAGAGTGGGGCCACGAGTTAGCTGGTTTAAGTAGGGTATCAGACTTTCTGTTCATCCTGTTAACATGATAACATGAGCACAGCAGGAATCTCCTGCAGAGACAGTGTGCTGGTGGAGAAGCTCCACTGAAGCTTCGTGGAACGTGAACAGTTTTGTTCGGGAGCTTGACTTGCACTGCATTTTATCGCTTGTCGCTCGGCCGGCCAATCAGACAAGCCGCTCAGTGTGGAGTCACAGATGCAACCATCCAGTCCCCTTTCGACACCGCCGCTTGTTGCCAGGGTTGTTTGTGCCCTGCGGGGGGAGAGGTGGAAGTAGAGCAGAAAATGTTAACAGAGAATAGACGGGCTGTAGATCTGCCACCTGAGAACAAACATCACACAGATACCCAGTCTGTGTTAGAGGAATGATGAGAGGCTGAGAGGTTAAAGGAATTCAACAGGAAACAGCAGGTAGATTTAAAACACAGACAGACAAAGCTGAAAAAGAAGGAGAACAACACATGTACAAAGATCAACAGTTATCACAGGTTACGTGAATTTTTCATGTTTTCAAAATTCTTTTTAACAACGTGCAGCTCAGTGCAGTACCACTACAGGATCACCACTGTCTTTGAAGTGGCTTTCATTTTTACTAATTCACTGCATAAGCCAAGATTCTATCACAACAAAAAAATGACACCTTATTAGTGTATTGCACTGATTGTGCTACCTTACAGTATATGTTACAGAAATAATGAATCAGAAATCCTCCAATGTGCTTCATTTGACTTTCTAAGCAATTCCACTAATCCGATACAAAACTACATACATGCTACAGTCACAGAGATACAACAGCTCGGGTCAACTCTGTCTGCTCTAACTGACTCTCATCAACATCACACCTCATGTCATCTGGGAAAGACTCGTTTTGTCTGGTCCATCCAAAGATGTGAGATGACTCCACACTCCTGGAGCCTGGAGCAGAGGTGAGGAGTGGGCTGCTGAGGTGTGCTAAACTCACTTCTTTCTAACTCCACACCACCAGATTTTTTTGCTTGTCAAACTTACGTATTCAGTCCCAAACTCTGCTGGTTCTACTGCAGTGTGTCTTATTTGATACTATACCCTTTAGAGGCTTTAATGTTACAGTAAAAACACAAACAGTTCTATCGAGATTCAGCTGTATTCACCTTCTATTAACAAAATGCAGAGGTCAAGAACATATTAAGACAATTTTCAGGATGAAAACTTAAACATAAGCCCAAGAAATACAGTTTGCATAGTTAGAATAGTCAGAATCACCTGATCAAACCTCAAGCAAACAAAACACAAAAATAAGTGCTCCTGCTTGGAGAGGACCACCCCCTCCTCAGGTGCAATCACTTTACTTTAATGAGAGTCTATACATGCTGCCTTCCTCCCTTTGTTCTTTGCTTTTGACCCCAGCCGTGCTGTGCAGGTCCTAGCTTATATCACACACATAAACATCAATTGGAGTCACTCTTGGAGTCACTGGGTCTCTTACCCTCACTTACCCAGTAGGTTTAAACCCAACAAAAATACTGTACCACAGCCTAACAAAAAGTGTCAATTAAAACATAAATACACTTTAAAAATCAGAAGGTGCATTTCAAGTGAAGCAGCTCTCCGTGACACAAATTTCAGAAACTAATTTAAGAGTGCTAACAAGGCTTCAGGGCCCACTGTGACCTGTGGCCTCCACACAGCTGAGGGGGAAGGGTTTGTCTGACCCAGGTTCAGTCAGGGGGGATGGAGGAATCCTGAAGTTCCTGTAACCCAGCAGGGGCGGTTCATAATTGGAGTCTCCCCTGCTGATCTTAATGTGCTGGCTAGTATTCACACTTCAAGGCCTTAACCCTGTTCCAAAGTACAGGAGGGGGAGAGGGAAATGAAGCTCTCACTTCGATTAAACACAAACATAAAGATGATTTACTGTAGCAAAGGAGAACAGGTTCACTGAAGGCAGCACTAAAACACAGCATTCAAAGTTACAGCTAAACTTACTGCAATATAACAACAGTGCTTCATGTGCTACTCTCCATATTAACATATATGCACTTGTATTTTCTACAGTTGAGGTTCATATGCAACCATTTTACATAATAGCAGTAGTCTATACATTTTGAGAAAAAATGTAAGGCTCCTTTTTAATGCATTAGACAAAGTTTACTTTTTTTAAATGAAAAATGAAATGAAAATCCCAAACCTCCAGACCGTGAGAAGGTGGTCCATGCTTTAATATAATCTAGCACAGTTAAAATCTTCTTTACTAGCTCAACTCCAGCTTCTGCTTGTTCACATGACATCTACTCCACTTCATTTTGTAATCTACAGTACACAATGATCAGCTGTTCAGTAGAACCAGATGTTGCACCCTGGGGACAACGGATTCGCAGTATCAGAAACTATTCAAGTCAGTTTCAGATATTTATGCCCTTCATGTCCTTGGCCTTTAACTCATCCATCAGTTTGGCTGACAGCCTCCAGCATGCTGCAACACCCAGCTTCTTCTTCACACACCAGCGATGAGCTTGTTACATAAACTGTGTTTTTCTTGCTGTCTGACACATGTCTCAACATGATCACTTCTGTTCTTTGTGACTCTCAGTGAACCATGCCTGTCTTCAGTCTTAATGGTTTACATTCCAACTGTTTGTCTCAGGATGGGATGTCCCCAGCTTCATGTGGCTGGTGATCAGGGCAGTGGTTCAAGAGAATAAACCAATGAGAGCAAACAGGAGGGTGTCACATGACTAAAGGGTGCCACAGGCTGAGGCAAGTTACCAAGGAGCTCTAAATGTAAAAATTACAAATGCAGGGGGAATGATGTTTGTCATTTATAGATGTCTTTTACTTTTTTTTTATCTTTATGAACTGCAAAATAACCTTGTTACTCACAGTGGCTGCATTGTAAGAAAGGCAACCCAGACAGGGATCCCAAGACATCCTGAGGCCACATGGGATATTGTTAAATCCCAAAAGCATGTTCTGGGTCCCCTCTCAGATATACCAAGAAACCACATCACTGAACCACCTCAAATGCCTTTTGAAGGTGCAGTGGTTCCACTCTGAGCTCTGTCCAGATGTTCATTCTCCTAGAGTATCTCTGAGCCCAGACACTCTGCAATGGAAACTCTTCCCAGCTGCTTTGTATGTACATCTCTCTTCTTCCAGTCACTACCCACAGCTCATAAGCATCAGTGAGTGTTCACCACATCAGTCAATCTTCCTCTCTGTTTTAGCCTCAGTTGTAAATATAACTCTACTCCAACTGAAGAAGTATTTCAGGGCCTGGTTTACAAGTGAGGTTAAGATGGAGCAAGGGATGAGCACATTTAGTGTTAAGCTGGAATTATGCTTTTGTGTGTATAACTGTATGGATTGGTGGTATAATGTAAAAGTCCATGAGGAAGCAGTGCCACATCTGGCACACCACAGCTTAAGGAAAACGTAGAAGAAATCAGGGAAGAGAAACCCATCTCCTGGTCACAGTGTAAACAAACCACCACATCCATGAAACAGATGTGATAGAATTTGGATTTGTTAATGTAAATGGATGAGACAATGTCAAGATGGAGAATGCTGTTAAGTGCCTTGAAGGGGTATTTGTTTTCCTCTGCTCAGCTACAAGATCAGGTGTAGTAGTACTGTGCTGAAATGTAACTACGCCTAAACTCTTTATGGGAGATTGAGAAGGTGCCATCTGTTTCTCTGCAAACAATAATTACCCATAACACCTTTCTCTGCGTAGGTTTTCAAAGATGTTTATGTTCATGTCTTAGAGGGTGGGGCACACAAACTCAGTCTGCAGCATTTCAATGAAAATGCCCTACATATTTGTTGTTTAGTATTATTTATGTGGCAGTAGACACATTTCTAGGTTTTGGGGTCTGACTAAACTACATTTTCTTTGAGGGTTTTTTTTTTTTTTTTTTTGCTACAGCAGCTTTAAAAAACAGCCTCCAATTCATCCACAATTTAAAACAGTGTTTAGTCGCACAGGCTGTGTAAATGAAGACTTCTGTCTCTGTGTCATTGTGTGTGTAAATGACAGGAACAAGGGGAAACTTGCAAATATAAAATGAAAACATAATCTCAATATTACATGAATTAGTATGAATCACAGCAAGTATTTTGTTTCAGAATGGACTGTGTCTTTGCAGAAGGAGACAAGGTCAGAGACGACTTCCCTGAGAGGAACGTCAGTTTTCATTTGAGGGTGAAGTGGTGGAGTGTGTGTGTGTGTGTGTGTGTGTGTGTGTGTGTGTTTGCAGACACCCCCTGGCATGAATAAAACACACTGATCCTCAGCCAAACCATCAGTCTGACACATTGTCGCCCCTCCCTCGTCTCTCATCGTCTCTCCTCCTGAAATGAAAATGAAGTCCTGGGTTCATGTTCATGTTTGGTCTTGTGGGTGGAGGACAGAGGGGGGTGAAGTAATGACTAAGGTTATCTGGTGTTGAAGCAGAAATGACATAAGAAACATTTTTAATAATCATTGTTGTTTTTGTTCATGTAAGATATTCCAACATCTTACATGTGTAACTTTTAGAATAAAAACATGTTTGTGTTTTGTATTAAGGTAAAAGTCATTCCAGATTAAAAAGCTTGTTTTTGTTTGTTTGTTTTTATTTTAGTTTTTGTTTTTGTCTAAACTCTGTCTCCTAGAAATTCTATTTATTTATTTACAACTAATTTGTGACAGCAGATATGTTCTGAACGAAAGGTTATGCCACCACAATGAGGACGTTACGTTTTGCAGAAATATTGCTTAGTTTTACAATTCACTATTCTACTAAAAATATCTTTGTCAGTATTTCTGTTTGCTTTTGCTTACTTTTAACAACCCACTAATGCAACCTTTACTTTTGAAAAACAAAAACAGATCTTTCCACAGCATATTTCTTGTTCCTGTTTTAATCAGGCTGGAATGTGCAATTACTAAGATCACTGTGTAAGAAATGTGTATTTGTGATTTTCTCCTGTGGCATCTCAACCAAACTCCACCTTGCAGAATTTGCACCAACTTCCTGTGCATCTGATCCAACGTCAGCCACATCACATACTGTGTCTGCTTTCACACTCTTGTTCAACTGACTTGTATCACATTAGGAGTTAAGCTGCCAAATAATCAGAATACGACCTTGTACAGAGTTAGTGTGATACACACACCTGGAGGGAATGCATGACTGGTTCTGTGGTAATTGAACAGTAGCAGTGTCAGCTCCAGAGTAGATGATTTTTAAAGCACAAATTCAAGGAATCTCACCAACTTCAACTGCAGTATGAGACATTTGCTTTAGTTCACGTTAGTAATTTATGAGGCTGGACACCTTCAAGATAACGGTAAAACACAAAGTGTTTTTGTAGCAGCTTTATTGAACAATCTTTAACATTATAGATGTTTTTTTAAAGTCAGTTTAGGTTTTACTTTTGACTATTAATATCATGCAAGGGTTTCAAAAATGAATACCGAGAGATGAGGAAACTGGGCCAGTGTTAGAGACAACGCTGTGTACTGTGGCCTCTACTTGAGATTTGGCCTGAAGGAAGAATTAGATTTTAACAAGAAGACTTTCTGCAAACATTTTGGTTTTCATATACTGATAATGTGTCAACATCCTACACTTTAACCAATCCCTGAGAGAGAAAAGTGATGTCTATCCTCTGCTCTGCCCGTTAAACCGCAGGACACTCTGAGCTGCAGAGGGAACAAGCACAGGGAGGAATGTGCAGCAGCTCCAGACATGTCGAGTTAAACACAACCACACAGGCCACAGACATGTGTGTGTATGTGTGTGTAGTGTGTTGCACATGCTTCAGGTGTATTTGAACATTTATTAGCAGTTGTTTTTGGGTTTTTTTAGGTTTCATTTAACCATAAACCATAAAGGTACATCAGCAGTAATGACTGATACACCTCATTAGCACATGAGTGCAAAGTGAACTGACTGCTTTGAAAATGTATTTGGTTGTTGTAATGTTGTTTGTTTGTTTGTTTGTTTGTTTGTTTGTTTGTTAAGAGGATATCTTAAATAGGTGGCCAGTTCACATTGTGGCTAATAACTCCTCCTCCTTTTCTTCTTCTTTTAAATTTTTTTTATGTAACAAACCAAATGCAAATATCAAGTCTTAGCATTCCTACCAAAGTTTGACTTTGACTTTTAGAAAAGCTGATATATTCTCAGAGCAGCACTGTGTTCCAGGATTTGTATTTTTGTCTTAAACAAAAGTCCTGATATCAGTCTGGACATTGGCTCTACTCAGGGTTTCCACTGCATATTTCTCAGATTTCTTCATTTGGTTTTTAATAACATGAGAGTGAAATGAGAAAGTAGTCTTTTTGGAGCATATGCATTTTATTAAAGTAGCAAGATCAACTTTAATAAGATGATATAATAGTCTCAGCCACAGAGTTCACAGACAAAATCACTGGCTCAAATAGGGACAACAAAGCACTGTAGTGTTATCATGCCTGACCTTGCTCAGTTTCTAGTTGAGTAACTTTATGTCATAACTGTTGTTGTGATACTGTCATTGTATCAGTGTCTTTTTGTCTTGAGCCAGAAAACCTGATGACATGAGTTGTGTGCTGTCAGTTAACAAACACGGAGCTGCTGCTCTTGTTCAGACTTGAGGTAAATGTACGGCAGAGCTGGGTGTGAGCTTCAAAGTCCAGATGACACACTCAGACTAGAGACGCCTGTCCCAGAACTGACAGAGAGAAACAGGCCCTTAAGTAAACAGATGAGTGGATATTCTATGTGCAGTATGTGTCACAGCATATCGTATGTGTACTGTGCTGATAGAGCAGCAGAGACCTCTACTGGTCAGAGAGGGTTGTAGAAAAAATCTGAGACCCTGGTGGATTCACAGCAGCTGTGATCAGTGACAGCGCCTGCTTTCATGTCAGTGTCTGAGCAGCATCTCACTGAAACATGAAAAATAAACATTTCTAATCAATAACCCATGAGATGTGGTCAAACTTTCCCTCTAACTGAGTCTTGTCATCTCAACTGCTTCACTTCATTTCTGTCATGTAAAAAAAATAATGGGACAGCACCACCTTCTGGCAGGTCAGCAGAATGAACAGATCACAGAGACTGTGAGGATTCATGAGTAACAGTTTAATCATGCAGATGCAGGTGTACACTGAATAATCCTCTCAGATGTATTAAAAGACAAGGATCAAAATATTCTACAAACAGCACATTTACTACAATAAGAGGTGCCTGAAGTCCCCTTTACTTTATGCCCCACATAAATGTAGTTGTATACAGCTGTTGAACAGTATTTTTCACCCCTAACTGCTGAATGTGTCTACAGGTAATATGTATGGATAAAGTCTTAACAAAGAAAAAAATGCATGAGTCCATCTGTCCTCTATCACAGGACTGACAAATCCCCCCTACCCCTCCTGATGTGGAGACCTCAGGCAAACCCAACTACAGAGGCCTTCTCACCCTCTCCCTGACTATCGGTATTAGCCATTAAATATTTTTTCATTTCATTTCTATCTCCGGCACTTCCATGACACCAATATGCAGTAAGCCACATGCTGAAATCAAATTGCTTTTAAACTTTGTGTGTATTATTAACAATAATAAAACCACAAAAACAATTTTCATCATTTATGTCATTAATTTGTGGTTTTTCAAAATTCAGGAATATTTCACAATGTTATTTAACTGGGATGACTTCATTTGTCCTAACGTGTCATAGAACCGGTGCTTGGGTGTATAGTCACTGTTGTCCATTTAAAGTACACGCTGCACTTCTGCTTTAAAATGATCTCATTCATGAATGGCAAAAAAAAAAAACAATTCTTCATCATCAGTAGCCTCAGGTACATCTTCATTTGCAGAGCTGCTAATCTCAAAACCATCAAATATCAAAGAAAAATGCTGCTCTGTACTGAACCTGACACTAAGGCACTGCAGCTACTGTGACAATATACCAATATAAACAGACTTCTCCTAAATGGAGTCAGCAGCAGTTTTCTTATTCACTGCCTATTTACGGCGTACATTTTCACTTATGCTTTTTGAATTTGAATTCAGTAGAAAATCTTTGTAAAGCAGCAGTTGCCTTATAGCAAGAAGGTTCTGGTTCAAGGTTCGCTTTTCTCTGCGTGGAGTTTGCATGTTCTCCCCGTGCCTGTGTGGGTTCTCTCCAGGTACTCCAGCTTCCTCCCACAGTCCAAAGACATGCAGCCTCTCACCCAATGTCAGCTGGGAGAGGATCCAGCCCCCCCACAACCCGTAACAGATAAGCAGTAAAGATAATGAATAAATGAATCTTTTTGAAGCAGATCTCATTTCACTCTCTACAGTATGTTGGCCTCACAGGAGCCAGGCTGCAGTATCTCAAGAGTGACAATGAGTTTAACAGCTTTCCTGAACCAGGGGTAAAACAAGGCATAGATCACAGGGTTTAGACAGGAGTTAAAATGCAAGAGATATATCACAATAGATGCAGATGAGGTGCTGAACAAGTTGTCCCCTGCAAGAGAAACACAGTAATATGGACAGAAACATATTAGAAACACAACTACAAGAACACCAAGAGTCCTGGCTGCTTTCAGCTCAGATTTCTTTGTTGTTAGAGAAGCTGAACGCTGGAGAGTGACAGCTGTAATGTGAGAGCGCATGGCACGAGCCTGAGACACAGCCACCACAAATACTCTCATGTACAGAATTATGATGGTGGTAACTGGAACAATAAAGCTCAAGACAATGTCAATAGTTCCAACAACATGATCAATGAAAAATGCACATTCTCCATAACAGGAATTATGTCTGTCTGGTTGAGTCAGGTCGTCCTTTACAAAGAAACTGCTGTAGAAAACAGAACAGATCCAACACAGACAAACACAGAGTTTAACTCTTCTCTCAGTGACTCTGGTGGTGTAACGCAGAGGGTCACAAATAGCCACATAACGGTCGACTGATATGAGCACCATGTTTCCTATTGAAGCACAGGTGATGACGACAGTCACATAATTATACAGAGAACACATCAGATCACCAAGAAACCAACAGGTTGTGTTTGTTAAGATTTCTCTCGGCGTCACCAGGAGGCCCACAAGAAAGTCTGAGACAGCCAGAGAGAGGAGGAGGATGTTAGTGGGTGTGTGGAGTTGCCTGGAGGGAAAGAGAAAAACATCATTAAACCAACAAGTCCTCATATCTAAATGACAAAATAGCGATTTTAGGAAATAAAATCTCTTCTGAACTGCCACCTCTGTAGTTCAGTGTGGATAATAAAAATTACAATGCTTAAGGTAGAAGTCTAGTGCATATGTGCAACAAGCTCAGACACCATTCTCCTTGTACATCTACAGAAGCTTTTCATTATTTGACACTGAAAAATGTAGGTTCAGTTTGTCTGCCTGAAGTGGGAGATTGAGATGATGACGAGCAGGTTGAGAGCTACAGTGAGCACAGAGATGAAGGACAGCACAATGTGAAGGAGCACAGCTGCAGACCAAAGAGATGTGGGCTTCCTGCAGGAGGTGTTGAGGAGTAGTGGAAAGCAGAGCTCTGCTCCGTCCTCAACCTCCATCTTCAGAGAGATGCAGAGAGCTGAGTCATATAACTGCTCTACCTCTCTCATATTCTCTTAATTTGTTCTCCCAGTGTCTGCTCGACTTTACTGTCCCTCCTCCCTTTTTTTTCCGTGTCCTAAAAAAGTAGTGTGCATGCCAGACCAGTAGATGGCGATGTAACTTCATGAGTCTGCAGCACAAATACAGCTCGATACTCCTGATTTTTTTCACCACAAAAGTCTGGGTCATAAATTTTCAGTGGAGGCTTAGACTGAATTCAGGCTAAAAAATTACCAGAAGGTTTGTCGAGGTATCACCCAGAAAAGACAAGCTAAGGGTAAGCCATCAACTCATCAGGCAAATGTCAGAGTTTCTACACGTCATCAGACTTCAGTTTACTCATAGCAACTAAGAAATATATTCAGGGGCTTCACTGGCAATCTGAAACAGTACAACTTGGAAGTAAGGGATTCATTAACAATAGGCAGTGTCCAAGGACCTACAGTGACCAGAACCATCCAGTCGTTTTCCCCATATGACCTATGGCCTGATTACAGGGGCAGCAGCAGGCTAAGCAAGGTAGTCCAGATCACTCCAACAAGGTCTTTAAGCTTCTCTTGGAGGATCTTGAGTCAGATGAAACATATAGTATAATCTCTGCAACATGTTCTGGGTCTACCAAGAGAGATACGTGAAAAAGCCTCTAGAGGGGGGCGTCCATGAAGCATCCTTTTATTTGGCTGAACCACCTCAACAGGTTCGTTTCGATACAAAGGAGCATCTTACCCTGTAACTAAGGGTGAACCTTGACTGCCCTTTGGAGGAATCTCATTTTAACCACTTGTATGTGCATGTCTCATTCTTTCCGTCATTACTCACAACTAGGGTTACAAAGGGGCGGAAAATTTCCAGTAAATTTCCAAAAACTTTATGGAAACTTTCCATGGGAAGTTTAGCTGGGGAACTTTGAAAATATTCCAAGTTGGAATCTTGTAAACTTGCATGTGATGGAGGAAAGTACAGTGCAGGGGAGAAATTCAGCTCAATTTGGATTAAATCTGGTTGTTTTAATCAAGATTATGTTGAAACAGATTTTTTAAAACTACTTCTCAGTTCCATGTTACAGGCTAACCTAATTTAGCAAATTTCCAGTTAATTCCTGTTAATTTCCATATATTCCAATTAATCCCCATGGAAAATTCAAACTCTGAAAATTACCAGGATTTTGGAACCCTTCTCAAACTCATGACACAGGCGAGGGCTGGAACATAGATTGATAGATTGGTAAATTGAGACTGTGACAATAGGCTAATACAAACAGACCTGTCCATCATTGTTTCTATTTATTCAGACAACAGCTCGATCATGAGGTCGCTGTCACTTGCACCCAGCAAACCACAAATAAAAAAGTTTCACTCTTACATACCTCAGGTTGCTAATGGCCCCACAGACTTTTTAGAGAAAAACATTAGTGAAATTTTCATATACTTTGAGAATACCAGGGAATTAAGTGCCTAATTGAAGAAAATAAATGAATTAGATAAGGTGTAATATACAGCAGTACAGGGCTGCTAAAGGCCTAAGGTGTGTATTGATTGCCATAGATTCTGTTTTCTCTCACTGGACCTGCCACTGAAAAGTAAACAAGTACAATTACTCATGTACAGCTGTGGCCAAACGTTTTGAGGATGAAATAAATATGAATTTTCACAAAGTCTGCTGCCTCAGTTTTTATGATGACAGTTTGCATATACTACAGAATGATCAGTTGAATTGCAATTAATTGCAAAGTCCCTCTTTGCCATGGAAATGAAATTAACCCCCCCCCCCCCCCAAAAAAAAAACAAACAAACAAAACATTTCCACTGCATTTCAG
Source organism: Lates japonicus (assembly GCA_033238685.1). Classification (NCBI taxonomy): domain Eukaryota; kingdom Metazoa; phylum Chordata; class Actinopteri; family Centropomidae; genus Lates; species Lates japonicus. Next base: position 45,605 of record BRZM01000026.1, on the reverse strand, counting down.
CCCTGCCACAAAAGGACTGATATCATGTCCATGATTCTCTTGTTAACACAGGTGAGAGTGTTGACAAGGACAAGGCTGGAGATCACTCTGTCATGCTGATTGAGTTAGAAGAACAGACTGGAAGCTTTAAAAGGAGGGTGGTGCTTGAAATCATTGTTCTTCCTCTGTTAACCATGGTTACCTGCAAGAAAACACGAGCAGTCATCATTGCTTTGCACAAAAAGGCTTCACATGCAAGGATATTGCTGCTAGTAAGATTGCACCTAAATCAACCATTTATTGGATCATCAAGAACTTCTAGGAGAGAGGTTCAATTGTTGTGAAGAAGGCTTCAGGGCGCTCAAGAAAGTCCAGCAAGTGCCAGGACTGTCTCTGCTGCAGGATTGGGCACCACCAGTGCAGAGCTTGCTCAGGAATGGCAGCAGGCAGGTGTGAGTGCAAATGCACTCACAGTGAGGCAAAGACTTTGGAGGATGGCCTGGTGTCAAGAAGGGCAACAAAGAAGCCACTTCTCTCCAGGAAAAACATCAGGAACAGACTGATATTCTGCTAAAGGCACAGGGATTGGACTGCTGAGGACTGGGGTAAAGTCATTTCCTCTGATGAATCCCCTTTCTGATTGTCTGGGGCATCCAGAAAGCTTGTCCAGAGAAGAAAAGGTGAGTGCTACCGTCAGTCCTGTGTCATGCCAACAGTAAAGCATCCTGAGACCATTCATGTCTACGGTTTCTTCTCAGCCAAAGGAGTGGGCTCACTCACAGTTTTGCCCTAAGAACACAGCCATGAATAAACAATGGTACCAAAACATCCTCCGAGAGCAACTTCTCCCAACCATCCAAGAACAGTTTGGTGACGAACAATGCCTTCCAGCAGGATGGAGCACCTTGTCATAAGGCAAAAGTGATAACTAAGTGGCTCGGGGAACAAAACATCGAAATTTTGGGTCCATGGCCAGGAAACTCCCCAGTCCTTAATCACATTGAGAACTTGTGGTCAATCCTCAAGAGGTGGGTGGATAAACAAAAACCCACCAATTCTGACAAACTCCAAGCACTGATTATATAAGAATGGGCTGCCATCACTCAGGATTGACAGCATGCCTGGGCGAATTGCAGAGGTCTTGAAAAAGAAGGGTCAACACTGCAAATATTGACTCTTTGCATAAACTTAATGTAATCAATTGACACTTATGAAATACTTGTAATTATACTTCATTATACCATAGTAACATCTGACAAAAAGATCTAAAAACACTGACGCAGCAAACTCTCTGAAAACCAATACTTGTGTCATTCTCAAAACTTTTGGCCACGGCTTGTACTATGTTTTTGTATACTTTTTAAGTAGTTTACTTGAATATTTCCATTTTTCTTATCTCGCAAAACCTTTGACCAGTTTACATGAAGCTATTTTCTTGAATAAATAACACAATAATTTCCACCTCTGAACTAGCTGCAAGTACAATTATTAATTATTATTAATTAATGTTTTCATATAATGCTTAAATCCTTTCCTTGAATATTATCATTTTCTGATATTCTCATTTATGCAACCTAAGCCAGTTTACGTGAGCATTTTTTTTAGTTCCACCTCTCAACCAGCTGCAACATTAAAATGTTATAATTATGTGGTATAATAATATATCACTCAGAGAGGCCATTCTGCATAATGAGAAGACTACTGATGATACTTAAAGACATTTTCACAATTATAATCCCATAATGTACCAATGTGAAACTCTGAACACAGGAGGTTTACTTGCAATTGAGTATTTGTACAGTTGTAATATTGATAGTCTACTTTAAATAAATCAATGATCTGAAAAAATTCTTCCACACTGGGAACAGCATGTTGCTTTCTTGCTCTTGTTTTCTCTCTCCCTCCTTTTCTGAAATGCAGACTCTTTGATTGTACTGTATTATCATAAATATCTTTATCTCTATTTTCATGAGAGAGAAAATTGGGGACTTTGGTGCAGTCATCTAACAAATGAGCCAATGCACCAGGGAAACTATGTTAGTAACACGTGTGTTGCTAGTGGTTACAGAGAGGTCGACTTTTAAAGGAGAATCAGCAACATTTTTCTTACACACTATTTATTTACTGTGTACATTTACACAAACATTTTTTTTTTGAATTCAGTGAAAACCTTTGTGAAGCAGATCTCATTTCACTCTCTACAGTATGTTGGCCTCACAGGAGCCAGGCTGCAGTATCTCAAGAGTGACAATGAGTTTAACAGCTTTCCTGAACCAGGGGTAAAACAAGGCATAGATCACAGGGTTTAGACAGGAGTTAAAATCAAAGAGATGGAATACAATAGATGCAGATGAGGTATTTAGCAAGTTGTCCCCTGCAAGAGAAACACCGTAATATGGACAGAAACATATTAGAAACACAACTACAAGAACACCAAGAGTCCTGGCTGCTTTCAGCTCAGATTTCTTTGTTGTTAGAGAAGCTGAACGCTGGAGAGTGACAGCTGTAATGTGAGAGCGCATGGCACGAGCCTGAGACACAGCCACCACAAATACTCTCATGTACAGAATTATGATGATGGTAACTGGAACAATAAAGGTCAAGACAAGGTCAACAACTTCAACAATATGATCAATAACAATCACGCATTCTCCGTAACAGGAACTATGTCTGACTGGTTGAGTCAGGCCCTCCTTTACAAAGACACTGCTGTAGAAAACAGAACAGATCCAACACAGACAAACACAGAGTTTAACTCTTCTCTCAGTGACTCTGGTGGTGTAATGCAGAGGGTCACAAATAGCCACATAACGGTCGACTGATATGAGCACCATGTTTCCTATTGAAGCAGAGGTGATGATGAGTGACACATAAGTAAACAGAGAACATAACAGATCACTAGGAAACCAGCAGGATGTTCTTATGAAGATTTCTCCAGGCATCAGCAGGAGGCCCACAAGAAAGTCTGTGACAGCCAGAGAGAGGAGGAGGATGTTAGTGGGTGTGTGGAGCTGCCTGGAGGGAGAGAGACAAACATCATTAAACCAACAAGTCCTCATATCTAAATGACAAAACTATAAACAAAACAAAACAAAAAAAACAATGTCTGCCACATCTGTAGTTATCATATGGTTAAGTATAGGCAATTAAAACTACAAAGTAGAAGATATAAACTTATAAATATAGACTATAAATCTAGTGCATTTTTGCAACAATCTCAGACACCATTCTCCTTGTACGTCTATAAAAGCTTTTCATTATTTGACATTGAAAAATGTAGGTTCAGTTTGTCTGCCTGAAGTGGGAGATTGAGATGATGACGAGCAGGTTGAGAGCTACAGTGAGCACAGAGATGAAGGACAGCACAATGTCAACCAGCACAGCTGCAGGCGAAACAGATGTGGTCTTGCAGGAGGTGTTGAGGAGTAGTGGAAAGCAGAGCTCTGCTCCGTCCTCAACCTCCATCTTCAGAGAGCTGCAGAGAGCTGACTCATATAACTGCTTCACCTCTTTCACATTTTCCTGATTTATCTTCTCCTTGTTCTCTCTCTCTCTTGGATTCTAATGTCCCTCCCTCCTCTCTGCCCCCACCCCCCAACAACCACTACCACCAGTCTGAGAAACAACAACAGAAAAAAGAGATACTTTAACAAAATGTGGTTACTTTTATTTCAGTTTCCAAAACTGACCAAACGCTCCAGCATTGCTCAGGCTTGGACTGGACTCAGGTTAAAACATTACAAGACAGTTGGCAGAGGCATCACTCAGAAAGGTAAAGCTGAGGGTAAGCTATCACCTCATCAGGCAAATGTCACTGAGTTGCTGCACATTATCAGATTTCAATTTATTCACAGCAACTTAAAAATGTACTGAGTGGCTGCATTAGCAATCTGAAATAGTGAAAAATACAAGTGGAAGTAAGGGTTGCAGTAACAATCCACAGTATCCAAGGACTTACAGTGACCAGAACCATCTATCCATTTTCCCCATTTTATTTGAGGCCAGATCAAAACAGCAGCAGACTAAGCAAGGTAGTCCAGATGCCACGCTACCCAACAACATCTTTTAACTTCTAGGGGATCGTGAGCCAGATGATATACATACTATAATCAGCATGTTCTGGGTTGCACCAAAAAACCTCCAAAGGGAGACGTCAAGGAAGCATCTTTTTTTAGATGGCTGAACCACCTCAACAAGTTCCTTTTGACACAAAGAATCAGTGACTTTACTCAAAGCTCTCTCCATGTGTCTGAGCTTCTTGTCAGAGTTTGAATGTTTTTCCTGTTTTATTTTGGTATTTTGTCTTGTCTTCCTGTTTCCTGTTCCTTGGTTATTCCAGTTGTCTTTACTTCCTCGTCTTGATTACTGTCCCCGCCCTAATGTGTTTCACCTGTGTCTCTTTATCTCCTTGTGTAGGTGTATTTAGTCAGTGTCTCTTCCTCTTGTCAGTTGCCAGATTGTCTTGTCCCTTGTGTCAGCTTTCCAGCCTTGTTTCCAGTTTTGACTCTTTGTGTTTCTGACCGTTGACTGAGTACCCGATTTTGGATTTTGCCTGTTGCCTTTTGATACTGTTGCCTGATCAGACTGCCTACTAGTGTACCGGACTTTTGCTCGTAATAAAGAACCTGAACTGTGATTGTGTCTGAGTCCTGCATTTGGAGTCCTGCCCTGCCGTGTGCTTGATACTTCTTACTCTGTATCTGGGGGTTAACCCAGCTACCCGGTGGAGGAAGCTCATTTTAGCCACTTGTATGTGCGATGTAATTCTTACAGTCACTACTCAAAGCTCCTGACATAGGCAGGGGCTGGAATGTGGATTGACTGGTAAATTGAGAGCTGGCTCACCTCCAGTGGTGGGTAGTAACGTGTTACATTTACTCTGTTACATGTACTTGAGTTTGTTTTTTGATAAATTCTACTTCCAAGAGTAGTTATGTTGCAAGATACTTTTACTTTAATTTGTGGTAAAATATCTTTACTTTTACTCTGTTACATTGGGCTACATGTCAAGTCAAATTTTATTTATATAGCGCCAATTCACAACACAACTTATCTCGAGGCACTGTACATATAGAGCAGGTCTAGACGGTACTCTTTATCTTATAAAAAAACACTCGGCGACTGTGGCAAGGAAAAACTTCCTATTAAGAGGCAGAAACCTTGAGCAGAACCGGACTCAGGGTGGGCGGCCATCTGCTTCGACTGGTTGGGTTTAGACAGAGAGAGGGGGGTGGGGGAATGGGGTAAGAGAAAGACAACATTGCAGATACAGACTAAGTCAAAATGTAAATAGTAATAATAATAATTATAATTATAGCTAAAGGAATAAAATGACAAAACAGTGAAACATTAATAGCACTAACACTAATAAATGTTTAATTATTGTTGCATCATCAGTTGATCTGGATCATGGGAGCAGCAGGAGACTCTATAGCTCCGGATGCAGAACCCTGCAGTGAGAGATAGTAGAAGAGAGAGAGAGAGAAGCACAGCCTGGGCACTAATGTGCTTGAGGGAAGACACACAGTTAGAGTGATGCAGCGATATTAAGACGGTTTATAGTAATCTCGTTGGCAGGACATCATGGACATCATTTACTAACTACTAAGCTTAACTGATGCATTGAGACTGACCCAACCCGCCAAAGGAAAAATGGTAACCTGAAATAAGAATCAGAATAATATGCTAGCCAAAAGTTAAGGCATAAAGATGAGTTTTTAGTTTGGATTTAAAGGCCTCAACTGAGTCAGCCTGTCTAATATCAAGGGAGGTTGTTCCAGAGGAAGGGGGCTCAATAGGAGAAGGCCCTGCAGCCTGCTGACTTCTTTTTAACTCTGGGGACAGACAGCAGCCCTGCACTCTGAGAACGCAGAGCACGGGAGGGAATATAAGGGTTAAGAAGATCAGACAAGTATGAGGGGGCTAACCCATTTAGAATTTTATAAGTCATTAAGAGAACTTTAAAGTCTGATCTAACATGAATAGGGAGCCAATGAAGGGAGGCTAAAACTGGAGTAATGTGGTCAAACCTTCTCGACTTGGTCAGCATTCTAGCTGCAGCATTCTGAACCATTTTCAGACTTTTAGTGCTAGCACGCGGTAGTCGGGAAAGTAAAACATTACAATAATCCAGTCTAGAGGAAACAAAGGCGTGAACTAGAATTTCAGCGTCTGCCATGGAAAGAAAAGACCGAATCCTAGCTATATTACGTAGGTGAAAAAGGCGGTCTTTGTAATGTCTTTAATGTGCTGATCAAAGGAAAGAGCAGGATCAAGTGTGACACCCAGATTTTTGGCTGTTGTACTTTGAGAAATCACACAGTTGTCAAGAGATATAGTTACTTGATCGAACTGGTGTCTATATCGCGCCGGGCCAATAACCAGCATTTCAGTTTTGTCTGAGTTAAGAAGCAGGAAGTTTCGAGACATCCAGCTTTTCACAGAAGACAAGCAGATCTCTAGTTCCCTAATTTGAGAGGCATTGTCAGCCTTTATAGGGACATACAGCTGGGTATCATCAGCATAACAATGAAAATTAATTCCATGATTCTGAATAATTTGGCCAAGAGGAGAAATATAAAGAGAGAAAAGCAGGGAGCCAAGAACAGAACCCTGGGGTACACCATATTTCACATCAGAAAAGGCTGATATGGTGTTATTACAAGAGACGCACTGAGTTCTGTCAGATAAGTACGATTTTAACCAGCTAAGGGCCAGGCCAGAGATTCCAAACCTGTTCTCCAGTCGGTCCATGAGTATACAGTGGTCTATAGGATCAAAGGCTGCACTGAGATCAAGTAAGAGGAGCAGAGAGGTGGAATCTGAATCCAAAGAGAGTAGGAGATCATTTACTACTTTAGCAAGTGCTGTTTCAGTAGAGTGAAAGGCCCTAAAGGCAGACTGATAAGGTTCGAATAGATTATTATCAGCTAAATGAGCTGAAAGCTGCTGAGACAACTTTTTCTAGTATTTTAGAGAAGAATGGGAGATTTGAAACAGGCCGATAGTTACCTAAAGACCCAGGATCAAGGTGTGGTTTCTTAAGTAAAGGTTTAACCACAGCTGTTTTAAAGATAGAGGGAACAGTGCCAGTCGTCAACGATAGATTCACAATATTCAGCACTGCAGGGACCAAGACTGGCCAGAGATCTTTGGAGAGTTTACCTGGTAAAGGGTCAAGAAGGCAAGTGGTGGATTTAGAAGCTAGTACCAGCTTAGATAATGAATCAAGACATACAGTGTCAAAATTCATCAGAGTAGAAACTCTCTGAGACTCAGTGTGATGCTCAGCTGGTTCTGTAGCAGATGCCGGAGAAAATGACCTGATTTTTAATCTAATCTCATCAATTTTACTGCAGAAAAAATTCTGAAACTCACAAGCAGTAAAGGGTGAGCAAATAGGAGCCTGCTGCTTTTCAGTGAGTTTAGCTACAGTGTCAAAAAGAAATCTAGGATTATGTTTATTGCTATTGATTAAGTTTGAAAAATATGCTGCTCTGGCAGTAGACAGTGCACACTTATATTCCAGAACACCCTGGTGCCACTGGAGATACAGAGCTTCTGATTTTGATTTACGCCATTTGCGCTCTAATTTCCGACAGGCCTGCTTCAGAGCACGTGTGTCATCTGTGAACCAGGGCGTGGACCTCTTTGACTGTCTAACTTTAGTGGTGAGAGGTGCAACTGAATTGAGGAGACTAGACAAGGTTGTATTTAAATCCCTGGTACAGTTATCAACAGAACCTATTGCTGCAGTAAAAGGCGCCAGGACCTCTGGTAGTTGCTCACCAAGAACAGTTAAAGTTGTGGGACCTATGTGTCTGGTGGAAGATACATTTGAAACAATTTTAGGGGGACAGGCTAAAGTTGCATCAAATTTGATAAGAAAATGGTCGGAGATAACCGATGTGACAGGAGAGATAGTCAGATTAGACACCTCTATCCCACAGGAAAGAATCAGAGTGTTACCACCACAGTGAGTAGGTTCATGTACAGACTGTGTGACAAGACATGATAAAAAATTTCCAAATTCATATAAAAAATGTGAGTAGGGGCCAGGTGGTCTGTAAAGTACCACAAGGTGTTAAAAGTGACATTAAGAGCTGAGGTTAGACCAAAGAAAGATTTATAAATTAAAGCAACGCCCCCACCTTTTTTCATAGCCCGAGCAACATGTGCATTGGTATACTCAGGTGGGGAAGCTTCATTTAATGGCAGGAACACATCCGGTTTAAGCCATGTTTCACATAGACCAATCATATCCAGATTATGTTCAAGAATCAAGTCATTTATCAATAATGCCTTAGTAGAAAGTGATCTAATATTTCTAAAGCCAAATTTGAGGATCATATTGAGCCTGGAGCGGCCAGTAGGAGGCTGGTGTGGCAAGGTACTTATAGATGAAGTATTAGTAGGAATGAGGCATCTAGTGTTTCTATTAGGAAATTTTTGTGGCCTTTTGTTCAGTACTTTATAGGACACAGCTCTGTCACCAGTGGCAGGAGTGGTGATTTGTACATGGTGGTTAAGAAACTTAGGAAACTTGTGATTAGTATGGCGGGGAATGGAGACAGTCTCAATGCTGTAGATCAGGCTATCAGTCTGAGCATCTAAAGTCTGCAAATTTTCCTGGTTAGATTTATCATCTAAGCTAGTGGACTCCAAAACCGCACCACCTAAAGACCTAGCAGATTCTCTAATCACCTGCGACCTGCCAATCACTAGTGCCCTACTGTCAAACCCGATGTAAACACCTGTCTATATTCCTAGATAAAATAGCAGCGCCTGCTCCAGTAGGATGCAGGCCATCTGCCTTCAGCAGGTCAGGGCGGCCCCAGAAAGAAGGCCAGTTATCCAGAAAACTATATCCCTGCTCACTACAGTTGCTGTACACCTCATCATTACCCCTCATGGGTAAAGGACCAGAGACAACTAATCGATGCCGACACATCTTTCTGGCAAACTCAAACGTCCTAGCTAAACTAGCTTTGGTGACCTCAGACTGCTTCATTCTAATGTTATTGGTGCCGACATGAATCACAGTGTTGCTATAGCTAGGTGTGGAATGTGCCTGAGCCCCCTGTTTCTCCCTGCGTGATGCCAGCACCCTAAGATTATCCTCTATGTCGAAAGCTCTGGCCCCAGGTAGGCAGTAAACATTGGCTGGCGAAGCTAACCTGACATTGCGAGTGATGGAGTCCCCTATGACTAGAGTGCGTTGTTTAGCCCTGTCAGCGGGAGCGGGGGAGACACGCAGGCAAACAGGACTACCAATGGGGAGAGGCGACTGCAGACCAGGCCACACAACCGGTTGCTTGCTCTTACGTGCCCCTCCTCTGTCCCGTCTGACAGGGACGAACTCCGCACACACTGCCGACGAGGATAAGCTAGCCCTAACAGGCTCGCTGTCGAGCCTGTGGCTAACGCTATCTGGAGTGCCCGTCATATCCAAGGTAATGCTAAGAGAAAGGAGCTGCTCTAGTTGACAGACACGTCTCTCTAGCAGAGACACCCTGTCTTCAAGAGCAGAACAGCCAACACAAGCCATAGTGGTAGTTAGTTTAAGCTAGGTTAGCTGTAGGAATGAGAAGGTGAGGCTACAATTTAAGAGGCTACAAACGGCTAAACTAAACTAACAACAAACAGGCTAGAGTCTCACTCAAAGAAAGTGTCAATAATCAGGTAGCAATCAAAAAATAAAATAGAGTAGTACAAAGCAGCAGCAGATAATGTGTAACAGAAGACTTCAGGACAGAAAGTGAAGAGAGCAAGCAGAGCAGCGAGTAAGAGTCGGTCTCACAAAATCACGGCGTATGATACAGGTAGTGTCACAGCGTCATGTTTCTCGTTACTTTGATTTATCTATAAATATAGAGATAATGCGAGAGATAATCATTAGCTTACTAGCCAATCATAGCAGCAGCACCACAGGTGGACGGAGGTGTAGCCCCACCCCCTCTATGACCCCCTTTCAATTGACTACATTTCAAGAACATGACGGAAAATGAAACCCTCCTCTCTCAGTAGCTCTGAGAGTCTCCCACAGATTGGTGCCAACTGCATGACACCCATAAGGGATTAGAGAATCTCTTTCCCATGTCCTACCGGTGGGATGACATACCGTTTTTCAGAGGGTGTAGCAGGCTCATTGTTAAGGTCACATATATCATGTGAAGGACAACCTAAGGAATTCATATATACCAAGCATGTCATGCTAGGTTATCGGACAGGGAATCAAAAAATGGTCCAATGTTAGGCTACATTTTAGTGAGGAAAAAAATTTGAATGAGTGGGCCAGACATCCAGAGTTCCCCCGAAATAAAACAGTCTAGGGTGAGATGTCTGCTACAGGAGCTGAGAATCCAGTCCTATACAACAGTATTCACATTGAAAACTGCTACATGGTAGCTAACGTGCATTTTGAACTGAATTGGCTCTCACTCTGCAAGAATTTACTTTTACACTATATTGCAGGTGTTAACTTGTAGTAGGTTAGGAAATAACATTAACCCAATTGAGGAACAAACCAACAAAATCTGAATATTTAAACTCTCAAAAATGAAATTTCCCCACTACCTGCACACACTATTAAATATCAGTGTGAAGATGCTAAAGTAATTACTGTGTCTTGCAGATGTAGGCCTACATTGATAATATTATATAAGAAATCACATCTGAAGTTACTCACTACTTATTTTTAGGACTACTTTTACTTCCACTTGAATCATTATATTATAAAGTAACAGTACTTCTACTTAAGTACTGTTTTTGTGTACTCTACCCACCACTGCTCAGCTCCCCCTTCAATACAAGTCAAGTCAGTTTTTACTTATATAGTGCAAATTCACAACAGAAGTTATTTCCAGGCACTGTACATATAGAGCAGGTCTAGACCGTACTCTTTCTCTTATAACATTTACAAAGAGAAACCCAACAATTCCCAGCATGAGCAGCACGAGGTGACAGTGGCTAGGAAAAACTTCCTTTCAAGAGGCAGAAACCTCAAGCAGAACCGGACTCAGGGTGGGTGGCCTAGACCAAGTGGGTTAAGACTGGGTGGGCAACATTGCAAAATAGCTATAAAAATAATTGTGATAAAACAGTGATAGCAATAACAACACCATTAACACTTACACATTTTAAATGTAACAATGTAACAATGTCTGTTGAGCTGGATCGTGGGAGCAGCAGGAGACTCTACAGTTCTGGAGGCAGAAAACCTGCAGGAGAAGAAAAGAGAGACGAAAAACACAAAATTACAGGAGCAAGTGATGAAGAGAGGGGACAGAGAGAGAGAGAGGCACAGCCTGGACGCTGTGCTTGACTGGAGAAACACACAGAGTTAGAGTGATGCGGTGATTACAAGACGGTTTACAGTAATCTTGTTGGCAGGACATGGACAACATTTTCTAAAGTACTTAGCTTAACTGATGCACTGAGACTGACTGCCTCAACTGACTCAGCCTGTCTAATATCAATAGGGAGGTTGTTCCAGAGGAAGGGGGCCCGATAGGAGAAGGCCCTGCAGCCTGCTGACTTCTTTTTAACTCTGGGGACAGACAGCAGCCCTGTACTCTGAGAACGCAGAGCACGGGAGGGAATATAAGGGTTAAGAAGCTCAGACAGGTACGAGGGGGCTAACTCATTTAGAATTTTTTAGGTTTCTAGGAGTACTTTAAAGTCTGATCCAACATGAATATGGAGCGAATGAAGGGAGGCTAAAACCAGAGTAATGTGGTCAAACTTTCTGGACTTAGTTAGCATTCTAGCTGCAGCATTCTGAACCATTTGTTGACTTTTAGTGCTAGCATGTGGCAGGCCCAAAAAGAAAACATTTCAGTAGTCAAGTCTAGGGGAAACAAAAGTGCGAGCAAGAATTTCAGCATCTGCCATAGAAAGAAAAGACTGAATACTAGGTATGGTATGGATCTGAAACAAGGCGGTCTTGGTGACTTGGTGGTCTTTGACCCCTTACTGCCCAAATATATTTACAATTATATTAAAAAAATATATTATTTGTGTTTTTGCTGTCAAGCAGATGGAGATTGTTAATTTGAATATAGCACATACAATAAGATTGATGGTATGATGCAAATTAGTGACATTAGACATAGTTGGGCATAATAGTAATTAAATTTTCCAGTCTCAGGTTTGTACATTATTTTATTGATTCTGCTATGCTATATCATTGCTGTTCCATCATCACATTGTCATTAAACTAGCAACGGAGACCACAAAAAACATTAGAAAGCACCTTATTGCAATAATAAACCAACTTGGGTCATTTTGTCCTAAATGTCCATCTAGTCAGAGTTCTTTTTAAAACGATCCTTGATATGTGGGAATATGCATCAACCTGCAGTAGTGGGATACAAACATTTACCTCGGCTGCATTCAGACCGGAAACGGTTTGAGTCTACAGTCTACAAGAGGTTAATGTGCTGATAGAAAGAGAGAGCAGGGTCAAATGTGACACCCAGATTCTTGATTATCATACTTGAGAAATCACACAGTTGTCAAGGGATACTGTTACTTGATCAACTGTCCAGCAATGCTCAGTCTCTCCAGTCTTCCAACTCTACCTCCTCCACAGAGGAGATGTTGGTTGGGTTCAGGTGTGCTCTTTCCACTGCTCGACAGCATCTCCAGTCAGGGTCAGCAGTTCTCCTCCCCTGCTGAACACAGTCTGAGCCACAGTGGCTCACTAGAACTTCCTTGAGGCCAACTGAAAGTCCTTCTCCAGGGCCTCCCAACACTCCTACCCCATCTGGGTTTTTGCTTCAGGGACCAGATCACCAAAGCTGCAGCCTCTCTGGCCTCTTGGTATCTGTCTGCTGCCTCAGGAGATTCCTAGGCCAATCAAGCCTGAGAGGCCTCCTCCGTCTCCTCCAGTGTCCACCACCTAAAGGTTGCTGCCATGACAGACACTGACAACCTAGTGACCAAAGCTCTGAGCAGCCGATTCCACAATGCAGACTTTGCTAAGACTCCATGTCCCTAACTTTCCTGAATGCATGGGAAATTCTTCTAGAGGTGGGAAATAAAGACTTTGCAGACAAATGCCTGCACCAGATGTTCCTACCTGGTTACTCTGTAGTTTTTGGCAGCGACTGAGAAACCTGCATGTGATTAGAAGGGATGGTGTGCTTAATCTGAACCTGAGTGATAGTTTCTTAGATCTCACCTATTACATGGTGCATCGCCACCTTGTTACTGTGACGATAAGCAAATACAAACAGACCTCACCAACATTGTCTCTATTTATTCATAGTAACAGTGAGACAACAGCTCAATCATGAGGTCGCTGTTACTTGCACACAGCAAATCACAAATAAAAACTTGGATTCTTACATACCTCAGGTTGCTAATGATCCCACAGACTTCTTAGAGAAAAACATTAGTGAAATTTTCATAGTGTCTAATTGAAGAAAATGAATGAATTAGATAAGGTGTAATATACAGCAGTGCCTGACCAGCCACTGGAAAGTAAGTAAGTACAATTTCTCGAATAGTGTTTTTATATAATGTTTAAATCCTCTTCTTGAATATTTCGATTGTATATTTCCATGTCACATAATAATGATTATGTGGTGTAATAATATATCACTCAGAGAGGCCATTCTGCATAATGAGAAGACGACTGATTAAAGACGTTTTCACAATTATAATCCCATAATGTACCAATGTGAAACTTGGAACACGTGTGTTGCTACTGGTTTCAGAGAGGTCATCTTTAAAAAGAGACTCTGCAATTATTTTCTTATACACTGTTTATTTACTGTGTACATTTACACAAACATTTTTTTACATTTTGAATTCAGTGAAAACCTTTGTGAAGCAGATCTCATTTCACTCTCTACAGTATGTTGGCCTCACAGGAGCCAGGCTGCAGTATCTCAAGAGTGACAATGAGTTTAACAGCTTTCCTGAACCAGGGGTAAAACAAGGCATAGATTACAGGGTTTAGACAGGAATTAAAATAGAAAAGATAGAGCACAAAAGATGTGGATGAGGTATTTAGCAAGTAGTCCCCTGCAAGAGAAACACCATAATATGGACAGAAACATGTTAGAAACACAACTACAAGAACACCAAGAGTCCTGGCTGCTTTTCGGCTCAAATTTCTAACTTTGTTGTTAGAAGCTGAGCGCTGAAGTGACAGCTGTAATGTGAGAAGCGCGTAACGCGAGCCCTGAGACATAGCCACCACAAATACTCTCATGTACAGCATTATGATGATGGTAACTGGAACAATAAAGGTCAAAACAAGGTCAATAGCTCCAACAACATAATCAATAACAATCACACATTCTCCATAACAGGAACTATGTCTGTCTGGTTGAGTCAGGTCGTCCTTTACAAAGACACTGCTGTAGAAAACAGAACAGATCCAACACAGACAAACACAGAGTTTAACTCTTCTCTCAGTGACTCTGGTGGTGTAATGCAGAGGGTCCTAAATAATACATAACGGTCGACTGATATGAGCACCATGTCTCTATTGAAGCAGAGGAGAGGTAACAATGAAGGACACATAATTATACTGAGAACACATCAGATCACCAAGAAACCAACAGGATGTTCTTCGAAGAATTTCTCCAGGCATCAGCAGGAGGCCCACAAAAAAGTCTGAGACAGCCAGAGAGAGGAGGAGGATGTTAGTAGGTGTGTGGAGCTGCCTGGAGGGAGAGAGAAACACATCACTACACTGATAAGTCTTCATATCTAAATGATTTAACAGCCCAAACTATTTTTTTAAATAAAATCTTTTATAACTATGATGCAAAAGGTAAAATTTTGATCTGATGTCAAGATGCGACAATCTCAGAGTCCATTCTCTTTGTTACATCTACAGAAGCTTTTCATAATATGAAGTTTAAAAAATATAGGTTCAGTGGAGAAGTTTGTCTGCCTGAAGTGGGAGATTGAGATGATGACGAGCAGGTTGAGAGCTACAGTGAGCACAGAGATGAAGGACAGCACAATGTCAACCAGCACAGCTGCAGACCAAAGAGATGTGGGCTTCCTGCAGGAGGTGTTGAGGAGTAGTGGAAAGCAGAGCTCTGCTCCGTCCTCAACCTCCATCTTCAGAGAGCTGCAGAGAGCTGACTCATATAACTGCTTTACCTCTCTCATATCCCATCTTTGTTCTCCAAGTGTCTGCTGGACTCTAATGTCCCTCCTCCTTTGCTCTATACATTACATCATTGTCTCTGTAAGCCTTCCTCTCACTGTCACTCTCTGGGTGCCCCCCCGATTTCATTTACTGTGTAGTTTTATTGAGTTAATACCAATACCTGATATTAATCCCCGGTACATCCTCCTCACAATGGTCCAGTGCAATATTTACCATTATTGATGATACTGCACAAACCACCTGCCAATTTCCCACTCCATCCTACCCTCACCCACGAACAAGATACTTAGCCTCCTTCTCTTAGAGCAGAACAACTCACCCTTAACCCAAAGGGACCCAGTGTGAGCTGAAAGTCACGGTCTGATCAAGGCAACAGAACCGCATCATCTGCAAAGAGTAGGAACACAATTCTGATGTCCCCAAACCAGACACTCTCTTTAGCTTGGCAGTGCCTCGAGATCCTGTACATAAATATCACAAACAGGAGCAAAGACAAAGAATGACCTTGGAGTCCAACACCCACTGAAAACGTGTTTGACTTTGTGCCCAGTTGTTCAAGCTTGGACAAGGACTGGAGAATTCAAGTGATGCCTGGTGGAGAGTGGAAAGACCAGGGAGACAGCACAAAGAGTCAGCCAGGTGATCAAGACTCCAATCTCTGAAGTTCAAGTAGCAGAGGTGGTTTCAGAGGAGATCTGGGCAGTGAACTGATCACAGGAGAAAAACAGTTAGTACAACACCATAGACTAAAGAAATATGAGCAAACAAAAATACTAGAGACAGGGCCTTGTGTTACCTCAAACTGAGCAGAACTACTTGGCAAGGAGTTGGAGTGGAGCCGGATGTCTTTGACAGAGAGCAATGAGTCGATTGGTGACACGTGTGCCTGGAGCTTCAGCTGTGACATGCCTCTTCAGGGAAGACAGACCCATATATACAAAGACAGACAGCACAAGGGAGGAAACACCAGGGAAGCAGACAGGGCAACAAAGAGACAGAAAACTCTAGGGGAAAACTGGAGGTCAGAGGGAGAGCTATGCTATACTGTCCCTGACCTCCACATGACGCTGAACAGATGTATCAACCAAGAGAGCCTTACAATGTCCAGAGTCTTCCAGCACCTCAGGGGTGAGGCTTATCCACACCCTGCACCTTAAGCCCGTGAAGCGTCTTGACTACCTCAGCGACCTCTGCCAAGGATATGGGTGAGGTTTCCCCATATCCATAAGACTCTGCCTCCTTCACAGAGGACACACTGTTCAGGTTCAGAAGCTCCTTAAAGTGCTCTCTCCATCTCTCAACAATATCCCAGGTCCAGATCAGCAGTCCCCCCACTCCTAGCTGAACACAGGCTGGGCCAAGCCCTGCTTTCCCCTCTTGAGTCGTCAAACATTTTGCCAGAACTTCCTGGAGACCAACTGGAAGTCCTTGCCCACAGCCTCCCTGAACTCCTCCCACGCCCTGGTTTTTGCTTCCACGATTGCTGAAGCTGCAGCCAATTGGCTGTGTGGGAATATTTCGGGTACAGACAGAAAACAGACGGCCACAACTTTGATGAGGAAGGTCAGAAAAGAATGCAGTTTATGTTCTGTTCTGATTTAGAGTTGTATAGTAATACCGCCAAACTGTGATATTTTTGCTATAGGTTATCATACAGTCAAAATCTCACACCGGCCCTCACCTAGCTCGAACATGGTGTTTGCTATGACCAATCCATGTCTAGCACAAAAAAAGTAGTGCTCAGGGTCAGATCAGGCAGGCCATTCCTCCATCACGCCCCTCCAGGTTCCTCCATTGTCACCCATGTGAGCACTTGAGTCCTCAGCAAAACTATAGAATCTCCAGGTAGAACCCTTTCCAAGACACTGCCCAGAGACTCCAAGAAGGCTGGGTACTCTGAGATGCTGTTTGGTGCAGAAGCAACTATCCCCCATTCCCAGCCAGTGCCTCAACCCTGGACAACCGTGGTTGGGTCAGTCCCTCTCGGTTGGTTCGGATCCTGTGCTATATAGAGTTGACCACAGCTATATCTGGTGCCACTCCACTTCCTGCCAGCTCAGGCTGTTTCATCACCAGTGGTGACATTACATGTCCCTAGCATGGGTCTGCATCACTGCCAGTGAGCTCCCCTCCTGGGTCTCTTTCCAGGAGGGGGCTCCAATTCTCTATTCTGGGCATTACCTTGGCTGGGGCCTTCTTCAGTTTGCTGTTTCATTTGGGTTCTGTGAATTGGTCATACTCTGACACCTCCCACTGGGACTAATTTGTCTTGGGAGACTCTACCATGGGTTAATGCCCCGACAACAGAGCTCCCAGGTTCATGGGGACACAAAACCCCTCCACCATGTTATGGTTTATTTCCATTTCCTAATATTTTTACTCACAAAACCTATGACCAGTTTAGATGAAGCAATTTTCTTAATTCCACCTCTCAACCAGCTGCAACATTAAAATGTCACTGAATATATATGAATCCTGTGGTGTAATAATGTATCACTCAGAAAGGTTGTTCTGCATAGTGAGAGGACTATTGATGATACTTACAGACATTTTCCCAATTATAGTCCTGTAAAATGCCAATGTAAAACTTTGGACATGGGACCTTTACTTGTAATAGAGTATTTATACAGTTCTTTCTAATATTGATAATCTACTTTTAAACAAATCAAGGGTCTGGAAACTTCTTGAAGTCTGGGACCAGCATGCTGCTGTACTTACTCTTGTCTTCTCTCTCTCCTTTTCTTAAATACAGATTTCTTTGTATATATTACTTTAATTATCTTTGTCACTGTTTCATGACAACAACAAATAAGCCAATGCACCAGGAAACTATATTAGTAACATGTGTTGCTTGTGGTTACAGAGAGGTCAACTTTAAAAGGAGACTCAGCAAAACTTTTCTTATACACTGTTTATTTATTTATTTTTTAATTCAGTGAAAACCTTTGTGAAGCAGATCTCATTTCACTCCTCTACAGTATGTTGGCCTACAGGAGCCAGGCTGCGGTATCTCCAAGAGCGTGGGTTTAACAGCTTTCTGAACCAGGGTAAAACAAGGCATAGATCACAGGAGTTTGGGAGTTAAAATGAGAAGAGATAGTCACAGTAGATGCAGATGAGGTGTTGAACAAGTAGTCCCCTGCAAGAAACACAGTAATATGGACAAAACATGTTTGAAACACAACTACAGAACACCAAGAGTCTGGCTGCTTTCAGCTCAGATTTCTTTGTTGTTAGAAGCTGAACGCTGGAGGTGACAACTGTAATGGCGCATAGCACGAGCCTGAGACACAGCCACCACAAATACTCTCATGTACAGAATTATGATGATGGTAACTGGAACAATAAAGGTCAAAACAAGGTCAACAACTCCGACAAAATGATCAATAACAATCACACATTCTCCATAACAGGAATTATGTCTGTCTGGTTGTGTCGGGTCGTCCTTTACAAAGACACTGCTGTAGAAAACAGAACCAAGATCCAACACAGACAAACACAGAGTTTAACTCTTCTCTCAGTGACTCTGGTGGTGTAACGCAGAGGGTCACAAATAGCCACATAACGGTCGACTGATATGAGCACCATATTTCCTATTGAAGCAGAGATGATGATGATGGACACATAAGTATACAGAGAACACATCAGATCACCAAGAAACCAGCAGGATGTGTTTGTTAAGATTTCTCCTGGCATCAGCAGGAGGCCCACAAGAAAGTCTGCGACAGCCAGAGAGAGGAGGAGGATGTTAGTGGGTGTGTGGAGCTGCCTGGAGGGAAAGAAAAAACATCATTAAACCAACAAGTCCTCATATCTAAATGACAAATCAGCCCAAACAATTTAAGGAAATAAAATCTCTTCTGAACTGCCTCATCTGTAGTTATCAGTGTGGATAATGAAAACAACAATGGTTAAGGTAGAATAGAAATCTAGTGCATATGTGCAACAAACTCAGAGATCATTGTCTTTGTACATCTGCAGAAGCGTTTCATTATTTGACATTGAAAAATGTAGGTTCAGTTTGTCTGCCTGAAGTGGGAGATTGAGATGATGACAAGCAGGTTGAGAGCTACAGTGAGCACAGAGATGAAGGACAGCACAACGTCAAGGAGCACAGCTGCAGACCAAAGAGATGTGGAAGCTTCCTGCAGGAGGTGTTGAGGGTAGTGGAAAGCAGAGGCTCTGCCTCCTCCTCAACCTCCATCTTCAGAAAACTGCAGAGAGCCTGACTCATATAACTGCTTTACCTCTCTCATGTCCATCTTTGTTACTCCAAGTGTCTGCTGGACTCTAATGTCCCTCCTCCTTTGCTCTATACATTACATCATTGTCCCAGTAAGCCTGCCTCTCTCACTGTCTTTCTCTGGTGCCCCCCCACCCCTCTTGTAATTGGACCATTGCATCCCCAAAGTCTCTCCAAGACTTTCACGTAAATGTAGTAGTTTTTGATGAGTGTAAGAAGAGAGAGTGTTTATTTCATTTGAGTTTCCAAAATCGGGACTTTTCTTTCCTTTGTCATTCCACTTTATTGAACATAACGTTTTTATGGATTGGAATGTTATGATTTCTTTTACTGTGTAGTTTTATTGAGTTAATACCAATATCTGGTCTAAATTTCACTGCATTGGAAATATGTTTGATGAAAAAAATGCTGATGTGTTGAATCCTTATTCCCCCACTGTATAATCTGTTCAGCAACATTTTCTAGCTCTTCTCAGGCCAGATGAGATATACAATCTCCATCCACCAGGCTGGGCCCAGTCACCTTACAGAGGAAATCCATGTCGTCTGCTTTTAGCCATGATCATTCTTTTGGCCACTTCCTGAAGCTCATGACTATAGGTGAGGTTTGGAATGTAAGTCAACTGGTAAACCAAAAGATTTGCCCTCTGGCTCAGGTACATCCTCCTCACAATGGTCCAGTGCAATATTTACCATTACTGATGATGCCGCACCAAACTACCAGTCTCCTACTCCATCCTACCCTCACCCATGAACAAGACCCAGATACTTAAACTCCCTTCACTTGGGCAGCAACTCACCCCTCAACCCAGAGCAATCCACCATTTTTCTGGCTGAGAACCATGGTCACAGACTTGAGGTGCTTCACATTTTGCTGCAAACTGACATAGAGTGAGCTGAAAGTCACAGTCTGATCAAGACAACAGAACCACATCATCTGCAAAGAGTAGAGATGCAATTCTGAGGTCCCCAAACCAGACTCTCTCCTTAGCTTAGGGAGGCTGAGCAGCGTGATAACCTGATAATTCGACCACACCTTCTGGTCCCCTTTTTGAGAAATGGGAACCACCAACCTGGTCACTCCACTCTCCACCAGGCAATCAATTGCCTGGGACCCCCATCCCCCACCACCGGGACACATCCACCCTCACCACCATTTCTATTTAATCATTATCATTAAATTATTCTTTGCCTTATTCACTGGTGTCTCTGGGTCTGTTTCTGCATTGGGGTCCAAAACGTGACATGATATCTGTGGAGAGACCAGGTAGACAGCACAAAGAGTCAGCCAGGTGATCAAGACTCCAATCTCTGAAGTTCAAGCAGCAGAGGTGGTTGCAGAGGAGATCTGGGCAGTGAACTGATCACAGGAGAAAAACAGTTAGTACAACACCATAGACTAAAGAAATATGAGCAAACAAAAACACTAGAGACAGGGCAGAGGAGTTGGAGTGGACCCGGATGTCTTTCACAGAGAGTGATGAGCTGATTGGTGACATGTGTACCTGGAGCCATGCAGGCAAAACACACCCACATATACAAAGACAGACAGCACAAGGGAGGAAACACCAGGGAAGCAGACGGGTCCACTCCAACTCCTCTGCCCTGTCTCTAGTGTTTTTGTTTGCTCATATTTCTTTAGTCTATGGTGTTGTACTAACTGTTTTTCTCCTGTGATCAGTTCACTGCCCAGATCTCCTCTGCAACCACCTCTGCTGCTTGAACTTCAGAGATTGGAGTCTTGATCACCTGGCTGACTCTTTGTGCTGTCTACCTGGTCTCTCCACAGATATCATGTCACGTTTTGGACCCCAATGCAGAAACAGACCCAGAGACACCAGTGAATAAGGCAAAGAATAATTTAATGATAATGATTAAATAGAAATGGTGGTGAGGGTGGATGTGTCCCGGTGGTGGGGGATGGGGTCCCAGGCAATTGATTGCCTGGTGGAGAGTGGAGTGACCAGGGAGACAGCACAAAGAGTCAGCCAGGTGATCAAGACTCCAATCTCTGAAGTTCAAGCAGCAGAGGTGGTTGCAGAGGAGATCTGGGCAGTGAACTGACTACAGGAGAAAAACAGTTAGTACAACAATTACAGACTAAAGAAATATGAGCAACAAACACTATAGAGACAGGGCAGGAGGAGTTGGAGGACCCGAGTCTTTCACAGAGGGATGAGCTGATTGGTGACATGTGTACCTGGAGCCATGCAGGCAAAACACACCTACATATACAAAGTTATAGACAGCACAAGGGAGGAAACACTAGAAGCAGACAACAAAGAGATAGAAAACTCTAGGGGAAAACTGGATGTCACAGGGAGAGCTTCGATATACTGTCCCCGATCTCCACATGACTCTGAACAGATGTATCAACCAAAACAGCCTTACAATGTCCAGAGTCTTCAGCACCTCAGGGTGAATCTCAGCCACACCTTGCACCTTAACCCTGTGAAACTTCTTGACTACCTAAGTGACCTCTGCCAAGGATTCCTAGGCTTCCCCCTAACCCTCCTCCACAGAGGACATATTGTTCAGGTTCAGGAGCTCCTCAAAATGTTGTTTCCACCGCTCAACAATATCCCAGGTTCAGATCAGCAGTCCCCCCACTCCTAGCTGTCCTTCTTGATAGCCTCCCTGAACTCCTCCCACGCCTGGGTTTGCGGCAGCCAGTTGGCTGTTTGGGAATATTTTGAGTACAGACTCAATTTTGTTGTACTTAAACTGTACAATGACAATACAGCCTATTCTATTCTATTCTATTCTAAGACAACAGCCACAACTTTGATGAGGAAGGTCAGAAAATAATTCGTTATGTTCTGTTCTCATTTAGAGTTGTAATCGCAGTACAGTAATATAGCAAAACTGTGATATTTTTCCTATAGGCTATAGGAAGGCTAGGTACTTGTGGTCGCATAGAGGCAACCCTCTCATTCCCCAGGGAAAGCTCCAACACAGCAGTGTTCAGCCAGGGACTTGTGATTATTCCCACTCCTGCTGATGTCTCTGACCCTGAACAACTCTGGAAAAGAGGAGAGTACAGCCCCTTTCCAGGAGTTTAGTTTCTGTGCTGTGAAAAATGCTTCTGATGTGTTGAATCCTTATTCCCCCACTGTATAATCTTCCTTGGGGATCCCAAGAGGTCAATTCTGAGGTCCCCAAACCAGACACTCTCGTTAACTCGGCAGTGCCTTGAGATCCTGTACATGAATATCACAAACAGGAGCAGAGACAAAGAATGACTTTGGAGTCCAACAGCCACTGAAAACGTGTTTGACTTTGTGCCAAGTTCTACAAGAGCAGGAGAGCTCAAATCATGAGTACCACCCACAGGGTCCCCCGGGGGACACAGTCATAAGCCTTCTTCAGGTCCATGGGCAGTTAATCGACTGGTGGAGAGTGGAGTGACCAGGGAGACAGCACAAAGAGTCAGTCAGGTAATCAAGAGTCCAATCTCTGAAGTTCAAGCAGCAGACGTGGTTGCAGAGGAGAGCCGGGCAGTGAACTGATCACAGGAGAACAGTTAGTACAACAGACAACACCATAGACTAAAGGAAATATGAGCAAACAAAAACACTAGAGACTTGTGTTACCACAAACTGAGCAGAACTACTTGGCAAGGAGTTGGAGTGGAGCCGGATGTCTTTGACAGAGAGCAATGAGTCGATTGGTGACACGTGTGCCTGCAGCTTCAGCTGTGACATGCCTCTGCAGGGAAAACACACCCACATATACAAAGACAGGCAGCACAAGGGAAAGACACCAGGGAAGCAGACGGGGCAACAAAGAGACAGGAGGTCACAGGGAGAGCTATGATATACTGTCCCCGACCTCCACATGACTCTGAAGAGATGACTCTGAAGAGATGTATCAACCAAGAGTCCAAGAAGGCTGGGTACTACTTGCAGTTTGCCTACCAGCCTGGCATCGGGGTGGATGATGCAGTCATCTACCTTCTCCACAGAGCTCTCTCGCATCTGGATAAACCTGGGAGCAGCATGAGAGAAGCATGTTCTTGATTTCTCCAGTGCTTCCAACACCATACAGTCCACACTCCTGAGGGACAAGCTGGAACTCATGGGGGTGGACCAGCATCTCACATCCTGGATACTGGATTACCTCACCAACCGACCACAGTGTGTGAGGACACGGGACTGCATGTCTGACATGGTGGTCTGCAGCACGGGGGCCCCGCAAGGAACAGTCCTGGCTCCATTCCTCTTCACCCTCTACACTGCAGACTTCCAATACAATTCACCTCACTGCCACCTGCAAAAGTTCTCTGACGACTCTGCAGTCGTCGGCCTCATCACAAATGAGGATGACAGGGAGTACAGAGAACTGACACAGGACTTTGTGGACTGGTGCCTGCGGAACTGCCTCCAGATCAATGCTGGGAAGACCAAAGACCTGGTGGTGGATTTCTGCAGGAGCAGCTCTGTCCTGGGGTGCCCCCTTGACCCCGTTGAGGTGGTGGGTGAGAGGAGGGTGATAGCAAAGCTATCATCCCTGATGGACAATGAGCTCCACCCCATGCAGGACAGTCTGACAGCACTGAGTAGCTCCTTCAGCGATAGGCTGCTTCACCCAAAGTGTGTGAAGGAGAGGTATCGCAGGTCCTTCCTTCCTGCTGCTGTCAGACTCTACAACCGGCACTGCTCCTAGTACACCACATACACACACATGGGCCATTTTCACTAGGTTTTCTGCACTTTAATTAATCCATCCTAACCCCAAACAGCTGCTATCAGTCATATCATTGTGTGTAATTCCATTTTCAAATGTGCAATATCTGTATTTAGTTAATTTTCTGTCTATATATAAAGTCCTGTGATTATTGCTCTTCTGTTAATATTTTTTTTATTACATTCTCATGTTTATACTGTTGTGTATATTTTTTATAGCCTTATCTGGTTTTTTTATCTTGCCTTTACTCGTATTTATGTCTTTTTCATCTTTTCAATTGCTTATTCTGCTGCAACAATGTAAATGTCCCCATTGTGGGACTAATAAAGGATTATCTTATCTTATCTTACTCTGAGCTGCTGTTTGGTGCAGAAGCAACTATCCCCATTCCCAGCCAGTGCCTCTCACCCTGGACACCTTCGTAAAAGTTGGGAGTCCAGTCCCTCTCCAGGAGTTGGTTCCGGATCCTGTGCTATGCATAGAGTTGACCACAACTATATCCAGTTGGTGCCACTCCACTTCCTGCACCAGCTCAGGCTCTTTCATCCCCAGTGAGGTGACATTACACATCCCTAGCATGGGTTTGCATCACTGCCAGTGAGCTCCCCTCCTGGGTCTCTTTCCAGGTGGGGGCCCTGATTTCTCAATTGTGGGCATTACTTTGCCAGGGCCTTCTTCGATTTTGCTATTTCATTTGGGTTCTGTGAATTGGTTATACTCTGACACCTCCCACCGGGACTAATTTGTGGGAGACTCTACCAAGGGTTAATGCCCCCGACAACAGAGTTCCCAGGTTCATGGGGACACAAAAACCCCTTCACCATGTTATAGTTTATTTCCATTTCCTAATATTTTTTCTCACAAAACCTATATATGAATCCTATGTTGTAATAATGTATCACTCAGAAAGGTCGTTCTGCATAATGAGAGGACTATTGGCGATACTTACCCTTGGACATACTTAAAACCCCCTTGCCATTGGGCTTAGTTTGTCTGAGGTGAACGAAATTCTGAGGCGTGATGTAACATGCCGAGACGCACCAAAAAGTCTTTTGACATCATGGCCTCAAACCTACAGGAAGTCGAACATTTTGATTTTAATTTGGAAATTTTGCTAATTTTTGGTCATTTTTTGGCATTTGGGGACGTTGTATTTGATCGAACTCCTCCTACAGTTTTTATCATATCAACCTCAAACTTGTTCAGGATACTCTCAAGGCCTTTGTGATTAAAAGTTATCAAAAAGATTTTGCTGATGTCGAAGGGTGTGGTCGTGGCGGCACCTCAAATTTCAATGACTTTCCATGAAACAGGAAGTTGTATTTAAGTTGCTGTAACTCAGCCATGCTTTGTTCAATCAGACCTAAATTTCACAGTGATGACGAGGGTCCCGACATGAACACACCCACGTGTCAATATTCGCAAAAAATATAGCGCCACCTACTGGACACAGGAAATGACATGTTATAGACTTTGACGTCCTGTTACTAGAAGGTTGATGTGATCCACTCTAGACTTGGTCAAGAAAACCTTAAGGCCTTCATGATGTCTTACTGTGAAAATGTTGATGTTCTGTTGAAGGGTGTCTCTGTGGGCGCTGTGGGTGATGCATCACCATTAACAGGGGGTGATGTAACTCATGCATACATTGTCTGATCTGCCCCAAATTTCACAGGTTTGACAACAGACCTGTCCTGAACACATCTACATTCAAATATACAGATATTATCATAGCGCTACCTATTGGAAACAGGAAATGATGTGTTTTATCTAAGTAGGTTAATGTGATTCACCTCAGAGACTTAGACTTAGAGACTAGACTTTATTGATCCCTTGATTGAAATTAAGTAGAGGTGGTCAGACAAGCATTAAGATCATAATAGTGCTATATTGTGAAAACTGAGTCTTCATGGGATGCCCTTGCTGTGTCACCATGGCGAATTTTGATCCTTCGCCGTTAAACAGGAAGTTGTTGTAACTCTCGCATGCACTGTCCAATCTGCCCCAAACTTGACATATTTGCTAAGTGTCGTGGCCTGAACACATCTACGTGCCAATATTCAGGTATAGTCATAGCGCCACCTGATGGGGGCAGTAAGGGACTTCTGACTCATTCGTTCTGTGTCTGGTGCTTACACAGTCGCAGAACCGCGTCGTACGACTTGTGGGGACCCGACGGGCGCGCGGTGCAAGGGCCCGTTCAACGCTGCTTGCAGCCTTAATACCTTAATTATCTTTGTCACTGTTTTCATGACAACAACAAATGAGCCAATGCACCACGGAAACTATGTTAGTAACACGTGTGTTGCTTGTGGTTACAGAGAGGTCGACTTTAAAAGGAGACTCAGCAACACTTTTCTTATACACTGTTTATTTAATCAGGATCAGAGACAAAGAACAACCTTGTTAGAGTCCAACATTCACTGAAACCGTGTTTGACTGTGTGCCAAGAATGCAAACACTGCTCTCACATTGGTTGTACAAGTACTGGAGGGTTCGCATTAGCTGCCCCTGTACCCCATGCTCCCATAGTGCCCCCCACAGCATCCCTCAGGGGACATGGTTATAAGTTTTCTCCAGGTCCACAAAACACATGTAGACTGGATGATCAAATTCCCATGACCCTCCCAAGCATTCCAACAAGGGTAAAGGGCTGCTCTACTCTTCCACAGCCAGGGAAGAATCTACATTACTCCTCCTAAATCTGAGATTTAACAGTTGGTCCTTATTCTCCCAGTGTCTGTTGAACTCTAACGTCCCTCCTCCCTTGCTCTGCAAATCAGACCATAACAAGGTCTTTCAGCTTTTCTTGGAGCATCCAGGGCCAGATGAAATACATAGTGTAAGATCTCCAGCATGTTCTGGGTCTACCACTGGGTCACCTACTTGCTAGATGTCTCCAAAGGGAGGCATCCAATAAGCATCCCATTTAGATGCCTGAACCACCTCAACAGGTTCTTTCCACAAGAAGGAGCAGTGGCTTTAATCTAAGCTCCCTCCATAGCTCTGAGTTTCTTACACTGTATCTCATTCTTTCAGTCAATACTCAAAAAGTCATGGCTGGAAAGTAAATTGACTGGTCAATTGAGAGCGGGCTCACTCAACTCTTCAACACAACTGTCCTGTCTTCAGTCTCTCCAGTCTTCCAACTCGACCTCCTCCACAGAGGAGATGTTGGTTGGGTTCAGGTGTGCTCTTTCCACTGCTCGACAGCATCTCCAGTCAGGGTCAGCAGTTCTCCTCCCCTGCTGAACACTGTCTGAGCCACAATGGCTTGCTAGAACTTCGTTGAGGTCAACTGAAAGTCCTTCTCCAGGGCCTCCCAACACTCCTACCCCATCTGGGTTTTTGCTTCAGGGACCAGATCACCAAAGCTGCAGCCTCTCTGGCCTCTTGGTATCTGTCTGCTGCCTCAGGAGATTCCTAGGCCAATCAAGCCTTGGAGGCCTCCTCCGTCTCCTCCAGTGTCCACCACCTAAAGGTTGCTGCCATGACAGACACTGACAACCTAGTGACCACAGCTCTGAGCAGCCGATTCCACAATGCAGACTTTGCTAAGACTCCATGTCCCTAACTTTCCTGAATGCATGGGAAATTCTTCTAGAGGTGGGAAATAAAGACTGACAAGTGCCTGCACCAGATGTTCCTACCTGGTTACTCTGTAGTTGTTGGCAGCGACTGAGAAACCTGCATGTGATTAGAAGGGATGGTGTGCTTAATCTGAACCTGAGTGATAGTTTCTTAGATCTCACCTATTACATGGTGCATCGCCACCTTGTTACTGTGACGATAAGCAAATACAAACAGACCTCACCAACATTGTCTCTATTTATTCATAGTAACAGTGAGACAACAGCTCAATCATGAGGTCGCTGTTACTCACCAGCAAACCACAACTAAAAAACTAACTCTTACATACCTCAGGTTGCTAATGATCCCACAGACTTCTTAGAGAAAAACATTAGTGAAATTTTCATATAGTTTGAGAATACCATTGAGTTAAGTGTCTAATTGAAGAGAATGAACGAATTAGATAAGGTGTAATATACAGCAGTACAGGGCTGCTAAAGGCTTGAGGTGTGCATTGATTGCCATAGATACTGTTTCCATGACATAAACCTCTCACTGGACCAGTCACTGAAAAGTAATTAAGAACATTTACTCAAATAGTGTGTTTTCATATAATGTTTAAATCCTTTACTTACATATTTCCATTGTCTAATACTTTTACTTACTACCAAAACCTATGACCAGGTTACATGAGGCAACTCTCTCAAAATGAACAACACAATAAGTTCAACCCCTCGACCAGCTACGTTATAATGTCTTTTAATAATAATCCTATGAAGTAATAACATAATAATATATCACTCAGAGAGTCCATTCTGCATAATGAGAAGACTACTGATGATACTTATAAACATTTTCCTAATGATTTTCCTGTAATTTACCAATGTAAAACTTTGAACACAAAAGGTTTATTTGCAATCAAGTATTTTTACAGTTTCTTGTAATATCGATAGTCTACTTTTTTTCAAATCAAGAATGTAAAAACGTCTGCCGCACACTGTTAGTAACACTGGTATGGCTAGTGGTTACAGAGAGGTCAACTTTAGAAGGAGACTCAGCAACACTTTTCTTATACACTGTTTATTTACTGTGTACATTTACAAACATTTTATGATTTTTGAATTCAGTGAAACTCAGGAAGCAGATCTCATTTCACTTACAGTATGTTGGCCTCTACGGGAGCCAGGTTGCAGTATCTCAAGAGTGACAATGAGTTTAATAGCTTTCCTGGGAACTAGGGGTAAAACAAGGCATAGATCACAGGGTTTAGACAGGAATTAAAATAGAAGAGATAGATTACAAAAGATGCAGATGAGGTGTTGAGTAAATTGTCCCCTGCAAGAGAAACACAGTAAAATGGACAGAAACATGTTAGAAACACAACTACAAGAACAATTAAGAGTCCTGGCTGCTTAGCTCAGATTTCTTTTTGTTGTTAGAGAAGCTGAAAGCTGAGAGGACAACTGTAATGGAGAGTTTACACGAGCCTGAGACACAGCTACCACAAATACTCAAGTACAGAATTATGATGGATGGTAATCGGGAACAACAAACAAGGTCAACAACTTCGACAACATACCACGACAAATGCACATTCTCCATAACAGGAATTATGTCTGTTCACAGTCAGGTCGCCCTTTACAAAGACACTGTAGAAAACAGAACAGATCCAACACAGACAAACACACAGAGTTTAACTTTCCAGTGACTCTGGTAGTAATGCAGAGGGTCACAACAGCTGTAACGTCGACTGATATGAGCACCATGTCTCCTTGATTGAAGAGGAGGTAATGATGAGGGACACATAAGTGCCAGACACATCAGATCACCAGAAAACCAACAGGATGTGTTTCGACGATTTCTCCTGGTATCACCAGAGGGCCCACAAGAAAGTCTGAGACAGCCAGAGAGGAGGAGGATGTTAGTGGGTGTGGAGCTGCCTGAGGAAAGAGAAACATCATTAAACCAACAAGTCCTCATATCTAAATGACAAAACAGCGATTTTAGGAAATAAAATTCTTCTGAACTGCCACTCTGTGTTCAGTGTGATAATAAAATTACAATGCTTAAGGTAGAATAGAAATTATGCATATGTGCAACAAGCTCAGACACCATTCTCCTTGTACATCTACAGAAGTTTATTTGACATTGAAAAATGTAGGTTCAGTTTGTCTGGCTGAAGTGAGATTGAGATGATGACGGCAGGTTGAGAGCTACAGAGTACAGAGATGAAGGACAGCACAATGTCAAGGAGCACAGCTGCAGACCAAAGAGATGTGGGCTCTGCAGGAGGTGTGTGAGGAGTAGTGGAAAGCAGAGCTCTGCTTCGTCCTCAACCTCCATCTTCAGAGAGCTGCAGAGAGCTGACTCATATAACTGCTTTACCTCTCTCATATCCCATCTTTGTTCTCCAAGTGTCTGCTGGACTCTAATGTCCCTCCTCCTTTGCTCTATACACTACATCATTGTCCCTGTAAGCCTGCCTCTCTCACTGTCTTTCTCTGGTGCCCCCCCACCCCTCTTGTAATTGGACCATTGCATCCCCAAAGTCTCTCCAAGACTTTCACGTGATTGTAGTAGTTTCTGATGAGTGTAAGAAGAGAGAGTGTTTATTTCATTTTAGTTTCCAAAATCGGGAAACTTTTTTCCTTCATTTGTCATTCCCCTTTATTGCACATAACGTTTTTATGGATTGGAATGTCATGATTTCTTGTCCTGTGTAGTTTTACTGAGTTAATACCAATATCTGGTCTAAATTTCATGGAATTGCTGCACTGGAAATATGCTTGATGAAAAAAATGCTGATGTGTTGAATACTTATTCCCCCACTGTATAATCTGTTCAGCAACATTTTCTAGCTCTTCTCAGGCCAGATGAGATATACAATCTCCATCCACCAGGCTGGGCCCAGTCACCCTACAGAGGAAATCCATTTTGTCTGCTTTTAGCCATGATCATTCTTTTGGCCACTTCCCACAGCTCATGACTATAGGTGAGGTTTGGAATGTAGGTCACCTGGTAAACCTGGCTCAGGTACATCCTCCTCACAGTGGTCCAGTGCAATATTTACCATTACTGATGATGCTGCACCAAACCACCTGCCAGTCTCCCACTCCATCCTACCCTCACCCACGAACAAGACCCCAAGATACTTAAACTCCTTCACTTGGAGCAACAACTCACCCTCAACCCAGAGGGAGCAATCCACCATTTTCTGGCTGAGAACCGTGGTCACAGACTTGGAGGTGCTTCACATTTTGCTGCAAACTGACATAGAGTGAGCTGAAAGTCACAGCGTTCAATTAAGACAACAGAACCACATCATCTGCAAAGAGTAGAGATGCACTTGAGGTCCCCAAACCAGACTCTCCTTAGCTTAGGAGGCTGGAGCATGGATAACCTGATAATTGGACCACACACCCTCTGGGTCCCTTGAGACATAGAACCACTAACCTGGTCTCTCCACAGATATCATATCACGTAGTTGGACCCCAATGTGAAACAGACCCAGAGTACACCAGTGAATAAGGCAAAGAATAATTTAATGACAATGATTAAATAGAAATGGTGTGTGAGGGGTGGATGTCTCGGTGGTGGGGATGGGGTCCCAGGCAATTGATTGCCTGGTGGAGAGTGGAGTGACCAGGGAGACAGCACAAAGAGTCAGCCAGGTGATCAAGACTCCAATCTTTGAAGTTCAAGCAGCAGAGGTGGTTGCAGGGGAGATCTGGGCAGTGAACTGATCACAGGAGAAAAACAGTTATTTCTTTAGTCTATGGTGTTGTACTATGAGCAAACAAAAACACTAGAGACAGGGTAGAGGGAGTTGTTGAGGGACCCGGATGTCTTTCACAGAGAGTGATGATTGATTAAGACATGTGTACTTGAGCCATGCAGGCAAAACACACACCCATACATATACAAAGACAGACAGCACAAGGGGAGGAAACACTAGGGAAGCAGATGGGGCAACAAAGAGATAGAAAACTCTAGGGGAAAACTGGATGTCACAGGGAGAGCTACGATATACTGTCCCCGACCCCCACATGACTCTGAAGAGATGTATCAACCAAGACAGCCTTACAATGTCCAGAGACTTCAGCACCTCAGGGTGAATCTCAGCCACACCCAACCTCCTTGCCCTGTAAAACTTCTTGACTACCTAAGTGACCTCTTCCAAGGATATGGTTAAGGCTTCTCCCTAGCCATAACACTCTCCCTCCTCCACAGAAGACAGGTTCAGGAGCTCCTCAAAATGCTCTCTCCACCACTCAACAATATCCCAGGTTCAGATCAGCAGTCCCACTTCTAACTGAACATAGGCTGGGCTAAGCCCTGCTTTCCCCTCTTGAGTCATCAAACATTTTGCCAGAACTTCCTGGAGGCCAACTGAATGTCCTTCTTGATTGCCTCCCTGAACTCCTCTCACGCCTGGGTTTGCTGAAGCTGCAACCAGTTGGCTGTTTGGGAACATTTTGAGTACAGAGTACACACAAGACAACAGCCGCAACTTTGATGAGGAAGGTCAGAAAATAATTCAATTTATGTTCTGTTCTCATTTAGAGTTGTAATCGCAGTACAGTAATACCGCAAAACTGTGATATTTTTGCTATAGGTTATCATACTGTCAGAATCTCATACCGGCCCATTCCTAGCTCAAACATGGTGTTTGTTATGACCAGTCCATGTCTAGCACAGAAATCCAATAACAAGGCAGCACTTAGGGTCAGATCAGGCAGGCCGTTCCTCCCCATCACGCCCCTCCAGGTTCCTCCATTGTCACCCATGTGGGCACTTAAGGCCCCAGCAAAACTATAGAGTCCCCAGTTAGAACCCTTTCCAAGACATCGCCCAGAGACTCCAAGAAGGCTGGGTACTTGTGGTCACATAGAGGCAACCCTCTTATTCCTCAGGGAAAGCTCCAACACAGCAGCTGCTCAGCCAGGGACTTGTGATTATTCCCACTCCTGCTGATGTCTCTCACTCCCCTGAACAACTCTTGGAAAAGAGGAGAGTACAGCCCCTTTCCAGGAGTTTGGTTTCAGTGCTGTGCTGTGCGAGGAAGCAAACCCATCTATATCTAGTTGCTACCACTCCACCTTCCACACCAGCTCAGGTTTCTTGCCTGCCAGAGAGGTGACATTCCATATCACTAGACCTGATATGTGCCTTGTCCAACTCATGTCACCTCCCACAGGTGATGGAGATTCATGGGCAGCAGCCCATGTTACACATTCTGGCTGAGCCTGACCAGGCTTCTCCCATGGCTGCAAGCCCAGCCACCAGACGCTGTTAGCAAGCACCCCTTTGGAATTAACTGTTTATCTGGGGCTCTGTGAATCATTCTTAGTCTGCCCCTGGCCTTGACCAATCACAAGGAGACGTGTGGACATACATACTCCCAGTGCACAGCCCCAGGCTCATGTATACAAAAACTCTCGCACTCACATTAAGGTTTATTTCTACTTTGTAATACTTATTGGCTATACTATACTGGTGCAGTGGGTGCAGTAGTTAGCACTGTTGCCTCACAGCAAGAATGTTCCAGGTTGGAGCCCTGCTCCTTGCTGCATGGAGTCTGCATTTTCTACCTGTGCCTGCATGGGTTTTCTCTCTGGCATCTGCTTCCTTCCTACCAACTCACCCTCAACCCAGAGGGAGCAATCCACCATTTTCTGGCTGAGAACCGTGGTCACAGACTTGGAGGTGCTTCACATTTTGCTGCAAACTGACATAGAGTGAGCTGAAAGTCACAGTCTGATCAAGACAACAGAACCACATCATCTGCAAAGAGTAGAGATGCAATTCTGAGGTCCCCAAACCAGACTCTCTCCTTAGCTTAGGGAGGCTGAGCAGCGTGATAACCTGATAATTCGACCACACCTTCTGGTCCCCTTTTTGAGAAATGGGAACCACCAACCTGGTCTCTCCACTCTCCACCAGGCAATCAATTGCCTGGGACCCCCATCCCCCACCACCGGGACACATCCACCCTCACCACCATTTCTATTTAATCATTATCATTAAATTATTCTTTGCCTTATTCACTGGTGTCTCTGGGTCTGTTTCTGCATTGGGGTCCAAAACGTGACATGATATCTGTGGAGAGACCAGGGAGACAGCACAAAGAGTCAGCCAGGTGATCAAGACTCCAATCTCTGAAGTTCAAGCAGCAGAGGTGGTTGCAGAGGAGATCTGGGCAGTGAACTGATCACAGGAGAAAAACAGTTAGTACAACACCATAGACTAAAGAAATATGAGCAAACAAAAACACTAGAGACAGGGCAGAGGAGTTGGAGTGGACCCGGATGTCTTTCACAGAGAGTGATGAGCTGATTGGTGACATGTGTACCTGGAGCCATGCAGGCAAAACACACCCACATATACAAAGACAGACAGCACAAGGGAGGAAACACCAGGGAAGCAGACGGGTCCACTCCAACTCCTCTGCCCTGTCTCTAGTGTTTTTGTTTGCTCATATTTCTTTAGTCTATGGTGTTGTACTAACTGTTTTTCTCCTGTGATCAGTTCACTGCCCAGATCTCCTCTGCAACCACCTCTGCTGCTTGAACTTCAGAGATTGGAGTCTTGATCACCTGGCTGACTCTTTGTGCTGTCTACCTGGTCTCTCCACAGATATCATGTCACGTTTTGGACCCCAATGCAGAAACAGACCCAGAGACACCAGTGAATAAGGCAAAGAATAATTTAATGATAATGATTAAATAGAAATGGTGGTGAGGGTGGATGTGTCCCGGTGGTGGGGGATGGGGGTCCCAGGCAATTGATTGCCTGGTGGAGAGTGGAGTGACCAGGGAGACAGCACAAAGAGTCAGCCAGGTGATCAAGACTCCAATCTTTGAAGTTCAAGCAGCAGAGGTAGTTGCAGGGGAGATCTGGGCAGTGAACTGATCACAGGAGAAAAACAGTTATTTCTTTAGTCTATGGTGTTGTACTATGAGCAAACAAAAACACTAGAGACAGGGCAGAGGAGTTGGAGTGGACCCGGATGTCTTTCACAGAGAGTGATGAGCTGATTGCTGACATGTGTACCTGGAGCCATGCAGGCAAAACACACCCATATATAAAGACAGACAGCACAAGGAGGAAACGGGAAGTGATGGGGCAACAAAGAGATAGAAACTCTAGGGAAAACTGGATGTCACAGGGAGAGCTACGATATACTGTCCCCGACCCCCACATGACTCTGAAGAGATGTATCAACCAAGACAGCCTTACAATGTCCAGAGACTTCAGCACCTCAGGGTGAATCTCAGCCACACCCTGCACCTCCTTGCCCCCTGTAAAACTTCTAGACTACCTAAGTGACCTCTTCCAAGGATATGGTTAAGGCTTCTCCCTAGCCATAACACCTCCCTCCTCCAGAAATACAGGTTCAGGAGCCCTCAAAACCTCCACTCAACACATCCCAGGTTCAGATCAGCAGTCCCCCCACTTCTAACTGAACACAGGCTGGGCTAAGCCCTGCTTTCCCCTCTTGAGTCATCAAACATTTTGCCAGAACTTCCTGGAGGCCAAATCACTGTCCTTCTTGGATTGCCTCCTGAACTCCTCCCACGCCTCTGGGTTTCATATGAAGCGCAACCAGTTGGCTGTTTGGGGAACATTTTGAGTACAGAGCACACACAAGACAACAAAATGTTAACTTTGATGAGGAAGGTCAGAAAATAATTCAATTTATGTTCTGTTCTCATTTAGAGTTGTAATCGAGTACAGCAATACCGCAACCGTATGTTTTTTATAGGTTACCACTGTCAGAACTTCATACCGCCCATTCTAGCTCAAACATGGTGTTTGTTTATGACCAGTCCAAGGTCTAGTACAGAACTAATAACAAGGCAGTACTTTAGGGTCAGACTGTAGGCCGCCCTCCCCATCACGCCCCTCCAGGTTCCTCCATTGTCACCCAGGGGCACCCTCAAGGCCCCAGCAAACCTATAGAGTCCCCAGTTAGAACCCTTTCCAAGACATCGCCCAGAGACTCCAAGAAGGCTGGGTACTTGTGGTCACATAGAGGCAACCCTCTTATTCCTCAGGGAAAGCTCCAACACAGCAGCGTTCAGCCAGGGACTTGTGATTATTCCCACTCCTGCTGATGCCTCTCACCCTGAACAACTCTGGAAAAGAGGAGAGTACAGCC
This sequence comes from Lates japonicus, assembly GCA_033238685.1. NCBI lineage: Eukaryota > Metazoa > Chordata > Actinopteri > Centropomidae > Lates > Lates japonicus. The sequence continues at coordinate 9,831 of BRZM01000026.1, read as the reverse complement.
CCTTTCCAGGAGTTTGGTTTCAGTGCTGTGCTGTGCGAGGAAGCAAACCCATCTATATCTAGTTGGTACCACTCCACCTTCCACACCAGCTCAGGTTTCTTGCCTGCCAGAGAGGTGACATTCCATATCACTAGACCTGATATGTGCCTTTGTCCAACCTCAATGTCACTCCCACAGGTGATGGATTCATGGGGCAGCAGCTCCATGTTACACATTCTGGCTGAGCCTGACCAGGCCCCATGGCTGCAAGCCCAGCCACCAGACGCTTGCTAGCAAGCACCCCCTTTGAATTAACTGTTTATCTGGGGCTCTGTGAATCATTCTTAGTCTGCCCCCTGGCCCTGGACCAATCTGCCAAGGGAGACGTGGACATGGGCTATTACTCCCAGCAGCACAGCTCCCAGGCTCATGGGGACACAAAAATCCCTGCACTACATTAAGGTTTATTTCTACTTTGTAATACTTATTGGCTATACTATATTGGCAGTGCAGTGGTGCAGTAGTTAGCACTGTTGCCTCACAGCAAGAATGTTCCAGGTTGGAGCCCGGTTCTTTGCTGTATGGAGTCTGCATTTTCTACCTGTGCCTGCATGGGTTTTCTCTGGGTACTCCGGCTTCTTCCCACAGTGCATGCAAGTTTGGTTAATTGGTGACTCTAAATTGCCTGTAGGTGTGAATGTGAGTGTGAATGGGACTATTTAGTCTAAATTCATATAAATCAGCTGGATTGGACACCCTAGACCCCTTCTTCCTGAAGCTAGCAGCTCATATTATAGCAGCCCCTATTTCTTCTCTGTTTAATCTGTCCTTGCAAACATGTGAAATTCCCAAGGACTGGAAATCTGCTGCTGTTGCCCCTCTTTTCAAAGGGGGTGACAGCCTAGACTTCAACTGTTATAGACTCATCTCCAACTTCCCTTGTTTATCAAAAGTCTTTGAGAAATTGGTCAACAAACAGCTCACTGACCATCTGGAGTACCACAGTATCCTTACCTCTATGCAGTCTGGTTTTAGGACTGCTCACAGCTGTACCTCTGCAACACTTAAAGTCTTTAATGACATCATACATGCTATTGACAAAAAAAGAATACTGTGTAGTTGTGTTTGTTGATCTGGCGAAGGTCTTCATTGCTTGGCATGGTTTAAGAGTTATTGCTCTGGCCATGAACAATTGGTGACAGCAGAGGGCTTTCTCTGATCCACTGCCCCTGTCCAAGGGTGTTCCTCAGGGATCCATACTTGGCCCAACCCTTTTCAAAATTTACATTAACAATATTGCTCATGCTGCAGGTAATTCTCACATTCATTTGTATGCGGATGATACCATTTTGTACACCTCCAGTCCATCCCTGAACACTACCATGACTTCCTTACAATACAGTTTCAACAGCTTGCAATATGCTTTCACGAACCTTCAGTGGATGGTTCAGAAATCCAATTTGTTAATACCTATAAATCTGGCTTGACAGCTCCCTCTCCTTTGACGTGCATATCAACACCTTCCTTTCCAAAGTCAAATCCAGGATTGGTTTCTTGTACCGTAATAAATCATCTTTCACTCACTCTGCAAAGCACTTGCTGGTTAAAATGTCAATCCTTCTTATCTTTGATTACGGTGATGTAATCTATAGAACTGCTTCCAAGAATCTTCTCAATAAACTGGACGTCATCTACCACACTGCCATCCACTTTGTCACCAGCGCTCCTTTCACCACCCATCATTGTAGTCTGTATCTTCTTGTCAGCATCAATAAATCAGTTTATTTATAAAGCCATAATTGGCAAAACCCCCGCTTATCTCCGCTCTCTACTCAATATCCATAACAGTGACCGTAACTTACGCCCCAGTAACTACATTAACTTACTTATCCCAAGAGCCTGCCCCTCCTTTGGTCGTTTTTCATTTCAGTTTGCAGCTTCTAGTGACTGGAACCAGTTGTAACAGAATCTAAAACTCAGTTCGCTCATTCCCTTTTCTTTGATAGAAAATTGTATAAACTTGACTCATTGCCATATATGTATCAATGTATGTTTTATGATGTCTTTGCTGCCTCTGGCCCAGGTCGTCATTGTAAATGAAAACTGGTTCTCAATTGACTTACCTGGTTAAATAAAGGTTAAATTAAAAAAATAAAATAAAAAGAATGGTTGTTTGTCATCTGGGATAGGTTCCAGCCCCCCCACAACCCTTAACAGATAAGCATTATAGATGATAATGATAAATACCTTTACTTACAAAACCTATGATCAGTTTACATGAAGCAATTTTTGTGAATAAAAAACAAATAAAGATTCACGTCTCAAGTAGAAAATGATTCTTCCTAATAATCCTGTGGTGTAATAATATATCACTCAGAGTATAATGAGTAGACTACTGATGATACTTGATGAGACATTTTCACAATTATAATCCTATGGATTTACTTGAAATAGAGAGTGAAATAGAGTTTCTTGTAATATTGATAGTCCACATTTGAATAAATCAAGGATCTAAAAACTTCTTCCACCATGAAGTCACTGATTGTCACTAATTTCATGAAAAAACTTCTGCCACACTGGGACCACCATGCTTGAAGAAACTGAATGAATTACACAAGGTGTAAAAATGGTAAATGGACTGTACTTATATAGCGCTTTTCTAGTCTTTTCGACCACTCAAAGCGCTTCACACTACAGATCACATTCACCCCATTCACACACATTCATATACAAAGTGCTTTTTTTTTTTACTATACATTCACACACATCGGAGGCAATTTGGGGTTCAGTATCTTGCCCAAGGATACTTCGGCATGCAGACTGGAGGAGCCGGGAATCGAACCACCGACCTTCTGATTGGTGGGCGACTGCTCTACCTCCTGAGCCACAGCCACCTAGTGTATTATACACTAGTCCAGCATGAACCTCTCACTGGAGTAGCCACTGAAAAGTAACACACTACAATTACTCAAGTACTGCAGACTCTTTGATTGTACTGTATTACCATGAATATCTTTGTCACTGTTTTCATGAGTGAAAAAATCAGGGACTTTGATCATAACTGAAATGCCAAAACTATATTAGTAACATATATGTTGCTAGTAGTTTACAGAGGTGACTTAAAAGGAGACTCGCGCCCTTTTCCTATCCACTGTTTATTTACTGTGCTTGTTTTCCACGACATTTATGATTTTTGAATTCAGTAGAAACCTTTGTGAAGCAGATCTCATTTCCTCTGATATGTTGGCTCAGAATAAAACATTATCTCACAGAGTGACAATGAGTTTAACCTTTCCTAGACCAGGGGTGACAGGGCACTGGTCACAGGGTTTGCAGGTTGGGCTGAGGAACACTGTGGTCTGGATGAGGTGTTGCCGTGGTCCTGCAAGAGAGCACCCATTAATGGACAGAGCATATTGGAAACCATTCACGGGCACTGAAGTCCATTTTCCAGCTCAGATTTCTTTGTTGTTAGAAGCTGGGCAGCTGGGTAATAGCTGTAATGTGAGGGCTGAGCCTGGACTGTGCAATCTCTCATGGGTGAGTGGTGGTATTAACGCTGGAATGATGAGATTCGAAATAAGGTCAATGCTCCTGCAGCATAATCAATAACAATCCACATTTCTCCATAACAGGAACATGTCTGACTGGATTTGAGTCAGGTGCGTCCTTTTGAAGACCTGCAGTGAAGGCAGAGACAGATCCTTTGAACACAGAGTTGCTCTTCTCTAGTGACTCTGGTGAGTGTGGCAGAGGTCACAAATAGCCACCAGCAGTGTGCTGGGCATGTCTCCCTGTGGAAGCCCAGAGGTGATGATGGGGACACATGGTTAGCCAGAGACATCAGATCTTGAAGCCATGGGATGTTTGTGTGGTTTCTGGCATCACTGGGAGGCCCATGAAAGTCGAGACCAGCCAGAGGGAGGAGGATGTTAGTGGGTGTACTTAGGTTGCTGGAAAGAAAACATCAATACGTGGCAGATCCTCATATCCGTAGCCAAAAGGCGACAAACTGTTGAGGAAATGGAAATCTCTTACAGACTGCCTCATCATTATAGTGGATAATAAAAATTACAATAATGCACTTGAGTAGAATGAAATCAAACACATCTCCAGCAATCTCAATTTTCATTCTCCTTGTACATCTGAAGCTTTTCATTTGTTTGATGACAGTTCAGTTTGTCTGCCTAGAACAGTTGAGGATGATGGCAGGCAGTTGGGAGACTACAGTAGGCACAGGATGAGGACAGCTGTGCTCCAATAGCTGGCTAGAGACTAAAGGATGTGAGCTGCAGGGTGTGAGGTAGTAGGCCGAACTCTGTAAGTCTCAGCCTCATCTTCAGAGCTACAGAGCTGAGATCATACTTCTTTGCACTGCTCTCCTGCTCCCTCACTTTACTGGTATGCATTTAGACTCCAGTATTCTCTCATTTGCTCCCACCGTCACATCATCTTACATCGTCAAACGAGAGTTGGACAGTTCAAGGCTAAAATTGCAAGGTTTGTCGAAATTATATCACCCAGAAGGAACCAACAAGGGTAAGCCATCAACTCATCAGGCCAAATGTTACAGGTTGCGCGTCATCAGACTGGTTACTTCAAAGGGCCCACTAGCAATCTGAAACGGTACAACTGGAGTAAAGTTCGTAACGTAAACCATCAAGGACCTACAGTAGAACCATCGGTAAACTTTATATGACCTATGGCGCACGAGGAATTACAGGGGCATATGTGAAAGCTAAGCAAGGTAATTCAGATCATCAACAAGGTGCCAAAGCTTCTCTTGGGGACATGGAGGCGGATGCAATATACAATATGATCTCTCAGGGTGTAGATTTTCTGATATACTAGCGAAACTCCACAGGATGGCGGACTCTGGGCTGCAGCTGGCAGGCTTTCAACTCTTCAGGCGGATCCGAGCACAGTACTTTCAGGCCAAGGCAGAAGGTGGGAAGATTTGTTTGTACGCAACGGTGGCTGAATTGTACTGATGTACAGTGATTCAACAGCACTGTTCTACTGATCTGAGTCTTTTTTTTTATCTTTTATTGCAGTGATGTAATCTATAAAGACTGCTTCCAAAGATCTTCTCAATAGACTTGGTCATCTACCCGCACTTAGCATCAGCTTTTGTCCATAGGCGCTCCTTTCTTTTGTCATTGTAGTCTTATCTTCTTGTCAGCTGGCCATCACTTCATTTCCATGAATGATCAATTGGCATCAGTTTATTTTATGAGCCATAATTGCTTATACCAAGCTCATCTTCAGAGGCTGCAGAGCTGGGTCACTATAACTGCTTTTGCCTCTCTCGCATATTTCATCCCTCCTCCTGGGGATCAGGGCCGGATGAAATCCACTTAGTATAATATCTCTCCAGCATGTTGTGGAGTTACACCACTGGGTCACCCACCACTTGCCTGGATGTACCAAAGGGAGGCATCAATAAGCATCCCATTTGGGTGCCTAGACCCTCAACAGTTCCTTTCCACAAGGAGGGCAGTGGCTTTGTGGCTCCCTCAGCTCCTGCAAGTTCTCACACCTTATCATTCACGCAGTCAATACTCAAAATCTCAGTGGAGGCTGGAAGTAGTGTTTGAGTCAATTGAAAATGACTCAGCCAACTCATCAACACAACTGTCCTGTCTTCCAGTCTCTCAGTCTTGCTCTACCTCCTCCACAGAGGATGTTGGTTAGTTCAAATTAATACTCTTTCCACTGCATCTCCAGTCAGGGTCAGTACTTCTCCTCCTGGGCACAGTCAGGCCACAGTGGCTCACTAGAACTCACCAGGAGGCCAACTGGGAGTCCTTCTCCATGGCCTCTCCACACTCCTCTACCCCAGTTTTGGTATCTGTCTGCCTCAGGGCCCTAGGCCAACCAGGCCCGAAAGGCCTCCTCCTTCACCATCCATGTCCAGCATTTCCTGAATTTGCCTGTGATTTGACAACCTTGTAATACGGCTCTGAGCGGCTGGGCATAATGCTGGATAACCAGACAGAGGCCTACCAGTTGTTCCGACTTCCCACCAGTTCCTGCCAAAATCTGAATGACTTTTCACCCCATATCTGCTTGTTACTTTGGGTTCTCTGTCCATATGCACTCAAAAGCAGTATTTGCCCCTTACAAACAGTCACAGATTTATCTGACCAGCATGTGACTGCATTATTGCAATTTTCTCATTCTTTCAGGAGAAGTCCAGGACAGAAGTTCTGAGCAGGGAACTTGTGAGTATCCCTACACTCTCATGCCTCTCCGTCTGCACAGCTCCAGAAAAGAAGAGTCCAGCTCCTTACGTGGAGTTTATTTCCACAGTTTGCACAGAACATAATGGTAAATCCAGTTACATCTAGTCTGTACCAGGGTACAGCGTGGTACAGGGTTCACCAAAGCCCTTGACTTTTGCCTGCAGAGCAGCAGCTCCATGTTATGCAGTGGCTACAGACTTGGCCGCCAGGCAATCACCAGGAAGCTCCCCACCCAAGCCTAGCACCACGATGTGACCCTATGTTTGCTTCATATCAAAAATCTTGACTCTTGGTGGTTCTTCAGTTGCCCCTGGTTTGCCCCTCACCTGGGATAAATCTCACGCACACTCTGCTTTGTCTTGGTATTGTCATTTTTAGCATAAACTTCAAAGGGGTTTAAAATTTCAAATGTCAGTTTTTTGATGTCTATATTATCTTTGATAATGAAGGTAAATACTCAAGGTACCAGTGCTTGAGATAAACAACATGGTGCAGAGTGTGGCACAGTATCATTTTGAATGCCCTCATATTACTGATGCTCTATCATGCATACATTCACATATTTTACACTATATAGTTATAAATTATGTAGATATATGAATTATGTTTATTAAAGTACAACAAGAGAAAGTTTCAGATTTTATGGGAGGTGAAGAAGCTGTCAGAAAAGCTACACAAGAAAAGTCTTATCTTGAGTTATTGCATCTCAATGACAGGGATATTGGTTGATTTTTGCATGATGTGAAAACATTTGAGTTGTTTTTAAAATTACGAAATCATAAATGCAAATGAAAACTGCAGCTGATCCAAGCAAATTAATGTTCTAACCAAGACGTGAAACAAAAGCAATGAAGATACTGTAATCAATTTGATAAATGTTGTGTATCTTTGTTAAATGACATGTTTCTTAAGGCTTTGTGTGAAAATCTGGTGGCTCTGTTGCTGTGTTGTATTGAAATGCTTCTTAAGAGAGACTGTTAAAGGGGTGTAACATGTTGAAAAAGATCTCATAGGTCAGTTCACAGATTACATGAACCTGGGTGAGTTGTCTTCAAACAGTGCATGGTGCTTATATGACTCTCAGGAGTGGCCTACTGCATATACCAAAACCTGAACATGAGCCTTAAGACTACAAGGATATGAAAAGACACTAAGTGTCCAAAGAGAGGCACATTTTATTAAGAACATACAATCAAATTTCTAACTATAACAAACCATTTATTTGTTATAGTTAGAAATTAGATATAACATGCAATAGAAACATTTTGCATTTGAAACAGACATCAACATAGTCCCTGTAAGTAAGTCCCTGACATAACAATGTCTAATAATGTTTGTTATATTCATACATCCTAGTTTGTAGTTTGAGGGGAGTAGTGAATTTGTGAATTCACAAACTACACAGCATGGTCAAAGATGCAGCATATGATATGGGGCTATCAGTGATACTTATTTTTACAGAGTGCTTGAAATGATTTCTTGAGGTGTTTTTGTTCATATACAATACATTCCTCATATTTTCATTCTCTGGATTTGGCAATTCACTCACTGAACAACATGAACATATTAATTTGTCTCTATGGAGATGGTGTCATCTCATTCACTCCACGGCCTCTCTGGGTGGCCTCATGGGAACCAGGCTGCAGTATCCAGAAGGTGACAGCTAGTTTTGAAGACTTTCGACCAGGGTAAAACAGGGCATAGATCCTGGGGTTTGGAGTTAAAATAAAGAGATGGGGCACAAGATGCAGGTGCCGGGCAGTGTTCCCTGCAAGAGAGCACGTAATGGACAGAGCATGTGGAAACACACAGCTACAGAACACCCAGATATAACAACAGGCTCAGGATTTCTTTGTTATTAGAAGCTGGGCAGCTGGAGTGACAGCTGCTGTGGGAGGCGCATAGCACGGGCTGCAGGACAGCCACCTGATATATCATGCCTACAGAATTAGTGATGGTAGCTACTGGAACAATAAAGGTCAAGACAATGTCAATGGCTCCTGCAACATAGTGGCAGCAATCACACATTTTCTCCATAGCAGGAATTCCTTGTCTGTCTGGTTGGAGTCAGGTCGTCCTTTACAAAGACCTGCAGTAGAAACTAGAACGGATCCAACACAGACAAACCTGAAATTTAACTCTTCTCTGGTGACTCATTGGTATATTGCAGAGGTCACAAATGGCCACATAACGGTCGACTGATATGAGCACCATGTCTCCTATTGAAGCAGAGGTGATGATGAAGGTCAAATAATTATACAGAGAACACATCAGATCACCAAGAAACCAGCAGGACGTTCTTAGGAAGAGTTCTACTGGCATCAGCAGGAAGCCAACAAGAAAGTCTGAGACAGCCAGAGAGAGAAGGAGGATGTTACTGGGTGTGTGGAGCTGCCTGAAGGGAAAGGAAAAAAATGACATTAAATTAACAAGTCCCTATAACTAAGTGACAAAACAGTTTTATGTTAGTGTCTTCCAAAAAAATCCAAACAATCTTTTCAAAAACACCTGAGTTTTTCTCTGAATTGTTAAACTAGTTTAATTGAGGCAATAAAAATATCTTTCTTCATGTCGTGAATCAAAGAAACAATATGAGTTGATCTAGTTTGGCCTGCCAAGATGCAACATTATACAGTACTACCACAATCCTTGTTGTAAATCCACGTGTTCATATTTCTAAAACTTGAATGAATCTCTGCCTGAAGTGGGAGATTGAGATGATGACGAGCAGGTTGAGAGCTACAGTGAGCGCAGAGATGAAGGACAGAAGAATGTTCAGGAGCACAGCTTCGGACCAAGGAGGTGTCGGCTTCCTGCAGGAGGTGTTGAGTTCTGGAAAGCAGAGCTCTGCTCCGTCCTGGGTCCCCATGTTCAGTGAGAGGAGGAGAGGAGAAGCTGCAGCTCCAGCAGCTCTCTTTCTGAAGCTCTCTGTAATACAACAGGTTTATCTGTCCCTGGCAGTTCCTTTACTCCTCCCTACTTCTGTCTAGGTCTCTGTTGGGAACTGATGTAGCACACCATTGTCATCTCCATCACTTTTTATCGAACCCATTTTTACTGTCTCTCTCTTTCCTACATTGTCGCTTCCTATGCACCAGGTCTGATTAAGTGACTTTTTGAAAATGAAGGTGGTGTTGAAAGGTGTGCAATGTTGTGCCTTTTTGCTGGCAAGTTACTGGAGACAGCAAGCTAAATTAACACATTAAATTAAGTTTATTGAAGCGCCGTATCTACTCCATTAATTTCTGTCTCACAACTGAAACTATAGCATCTGTTCTTCCAGTTGAGCCCCCCTGTGTGATTCTGGGCTGTCTGAGAGTTGACAATAGTGATAGAAATGTTTTAAACTCTTAGGTCTCAGGTATGTTTCTGTTTATGTTGGCCATTCTGCCTCTGTCTCCTGCCATACTCCACCCACCCACCAGATGTCCCTGGACTTTCTTCCTCTTTCTAGATCCACCTGCTCATCTGTTTCCCATTTCTAATCACTGGAACTTTCCTGCCTACCTACAGACCTGTTTCTAATTTTTCTCATTTGCTCACCAGCCCTTCTCCCCAAGTCAGTGACCAGATTGTTCTGCCTTTCAGTATCCCTCAGTTTCCCTTT